>JAOTON010001814.1:1800000-2290000 GCA_034440635.1 Lepas anatifera | reverse complement strand
GTGTCTAATATCAAAATGTTTTATGGGATGTCACCACAATCAAGGCCTCATAATTGCTAACTCTTTTCTCAAACTTTACCAGAATGGTGATTTCTAAGTCCACAAAATGGCAAACAAATCCTTGGGATGTTGTTGTGTACACCCATCTGAATGGTTGTAGGCTGGAGGGGCCCTGCCTGGAGCCATCCTGCGGTGAGCCGCGCTAGTTCCTGGCCCTGACGGGGGTTGGTCCGCAGGACGGCCGGACTTCTCTTCACCTGAGCGCCGCCTCGTCCGATCCGCGCGCCACCTATGACGCCCTGGTGAAGGCAGGGGCTGACGAGAAGGTGCGGGATAAGCGCGGTCGTCCGCCGTCCTACTACCTGGAGCATCCCGACGACCTGGCCCTGCCCGCCCGGGCCGAGCCCAGCAGGAGCAGGGGACGACAGCGGCGCACCCCTCCCAAGGAGCACGTGCGCAGTCGTAAACGCCATGAGAGCGCCCCGACACCGCAAGGTCAGGCACTGGATAGAACAGTAGAGCTACGTGTACCACAGACTTAATCCGCAATAGCAATTTAACTCTCACCCCGGCAGGGTTGGGGGGGTACTTAAATACCCTCTCAAGCTTTTTCCGGCGGGGAACAAAAAAATGCGCCGCGAGGCGCCTCCGAACTTGGGACACCTTTTCTTTGATCAATTCTGCAACTTTTCCCACAATGTTAAGACCGAGGCAAGCGTAACAGAGGAAGCGACTAGTGCCACAAAATGGTTCTACCTCAACCCTGTCAGTCGCTAAAGCCCAACAAGTTTTCTCTAACATGCCACATTCTTTGAACCGTCATGACCTCAATATTGACCTGAGCCAAAAAGTGACTGATATAGTTTCTTTATGATTTCTTATGAGCTATCCACATCGCGTTTTTTTTGGCTATCCCGCATAGGACCGAGTTCGATGGGGGGAGGTGCTCAACCCCCACCAGGGCAAAGGTGGCCTGGAGGCCCACCGGGGCGGGTGTTAACATGAAGAAATGAAAAATCGAATGGAGAGTTTTTTTGGTATACTCTGTCATTCGGCTATCTCAGTGTAAAGCTATCTAGTAAATGGTGTTTGATCGTTAGCGTATATAAATTATTCCATCATCGCTTGGGGGTAGATCAAACCTCTCGGTCTCTCGAAAATGATTCCGAGGCGATTAAATGATACGCCCGCCACTAAGTAGGCCTCAAGGGTAATCATGTGACAACTTATTGGAAAAATCTAGATCAAGGATGTCAAAAAACGGATTATCTGCACCCAGACAATGCAGGTTATCACTATACATGTGAATTTATTGCAACGGAAGACTACCTCGTATTCAAGTGCATGAACATTGTAGGCTTGAAGTTCAAGTTCGAATAAAAATTCACAGGTCAAGGGCATACCACCATTTCAAGGTCATTGACCCTAGTTCCTTCGGTCAGATAACGTCGCCTAATATGACGTATATTATGTTATGACGTCATAGGCTAGGTCACCCAATCTTGGATCAGCCTCCACAACACAACCATCTGACTGGAAATCGGATTCCCTTTGGGAATGTAGGTTCGGGTCCTACCGACCGCACCATGTTTGGTTTAAAGGTTCATCGCAAACGTCCCTCACAAGTAACACGCACAGGTCTTCTCTGTAACGGTCTATTCATGCACACACACTCAGACACCTCCACTCCCAATCAGGCTTACAACAACACACACAACAACCACCGCAGGTTCAAGTCAAAGATAATAGGTCAAGGTCAAACCTGATTTCCCGCCCGACGGTTGCCATAGTGCTAGTTGCAGTATACGTTATAGAAAAATGTAATATTTTTTCCTTTTGATTTCGTTGTTGGGTGTCTATTTGTTTGCCCGAATAAGAGATGCGTCAAAAACCCATGTCCTGCACCTTAAAGGGAATGTGGCACGCTTATAACGTGATTTTAACTGAGATAGCCAAGTTGTAAAGCAAGTCGGAAAACCTGGTACTCTATATATCATTTGTCTTGGAACTCGATATTTCCGTAGAAAGAAAGCTAAAACCTACCCGAAATGTACCTCTCATATACCTCTCGCCAAGCGGCCATTGTTGTGAGCTGCTGGTGTGACGACATATGCTGAAGTCACGATGAGCATCAGCCAATCGAAGCTCTTGAAGCGTTTCGAGTATGGGAGGGGTTGCCAGATCATGACATCATCCACAGGCAGATATTTATTTCTTTTCCTAGAGGAGTATTTTAAAAATCAAAATATTGAACTTATTGCACATTTTGTAGAGAAATCATGAGTGGTTTCATTAATTTCGGCTAAAAGTACGCCTAATTACACTAAATTCCAGGATTCGACCAAGGTGCCACATTCCCTTTAACACCCACCCCGGTTGACCTCCGACTTACCTTCACCCTGGTTGGAAGGGGTTTCAAACGCCCCTCTCTAACTCGGCTTCTATGTGGGATAGCGAAAAAACGCGATCTCTGGTGGATAGCCCATAAAATTCATGAATGAATTACATTGGTCACTTATTGGCTCAGGTCAATATCGAGGACATGACAGATCAAAGAAGGTGGCATGTGAGAGAATAGTTTTTGGGGCTCTAGCGTCTGACATAGTTGAGTTGTAATTATTTTTCTAGGCGCCATTCGCTTACAGCAAATCAGACCATGATCTGGAGAATACAAAGGCATTCCAAGTGGTATCTAGAGAAATATATCGATTTTTTCGGTGAATTTCCGTTTTCCCCATGCATTTCAAATGGAGAGGTCATGATCCTTACCTGACTCTAGGCCATAAATGTGAAAAATCCCAGAACATGTTTTTTATTACTGCAAGGGCTCATTATGTGGTATAATTTTCAACTCCGGTGAAATTTTAAGACAAACCCAAAACGGTTTTGGTCTTACCTTCAGTGCATTAAGGGTAACAAGCAAAATTCAAATCGATGGACGGTCAAAAAGAAATAAGTGGGGACACAGAGAAAGCCAACCGCTAAACGCGACATTTGCAAGCAAATTCACTCACCGGATGTTGAGGAATTTCCGGCTGTCACGAACATGAGCTGCCATCGCTAGACACATTAACCATATCAGAGGGAACAGTACGGACTATCTTGGACGAGTTGCAAGTGCATAAGGCATGTGGGCCAGATAATATAAGTGCTAGGATAATTAAGGAATGTCGTGAGGAGTTGGCCATTCCACTTTGCATTCTGTTTAAAAAGTCGACAGATGAGGGGTATTCCCGAGCAGGTGGGCGGAGGCCAATATTGTTCGAATATTTAAAAGGGGTCAAAAAGTTACCATAAAATTATCGCAGCTTCCGCTTCTCCTCTATTTGGTAAGGTTTTGGAGAGGTGCATATATCAGACCCTTCTGAAGCATGTGTTGCCAGTACTCCGAAAACCAACACGGCTTTGTCCCACGCCGATCGTGCGATACTAATTTGGCAACCCCTCTGAAAACAGCTGGGACACTATCTCTTCCGGCCATCAAACTGACGTTATTTATACTGACTATTCTGCGGCGTTCCAGAGCGTAAATCATAAACTCCTGCTCTTAAGCTTAAAAAGTCTTACAACGTTTCCGGAAAGGCTCTGTCTTGGCTCACTTCATTTCTTTGCTGTCGAAAACAACGCGTCATTCTAAATGGGAAGTGTTCTAGTTGGACGGAAGTGCGCTCTGGAACGCCGGAAGGTAGTCAGCTCTCTCTTTGCTTTTCGCCCTCTTCATAAACGATCTTCCGGAAGAAATTCAAACAAACTCTTTGCTCTTTGCTGACGACGGAAGCTATACCACAAAATTTGCTCTGGCAGATTCTAGACTTCTTCAGGAGGATCTTGATAGGCTGATTACGTAGTCGGAGGCTTGGAAACTGAATTTAAACCCTTCAAAATGCCACTCGTTTCTAATCACATTAAAAAAGAACTTTATACCGGCCACATATCAAATTCGAGGCACCTCTTTGGAACATATGGAAAAAGTTCGCGATCTCGGTATTTAGCTAGACTCGAAATTGAATTTTGCAGAGCATGTAGATTTTACCGTCAGCAAAGCTAACAAAATGTTGGGTCTCCTTATGCGTTCTCTTCAGACCGGCCAGGTGGGGGCAGGTTCAAAGTGGGACCTATTTGGCAGCATACTTTGGAAATATTCGTTCAATTCTGGAATATGGGTGTGTCCTCTGGGGCGGAGCTGCAAGTGTCACTTGGATAGATTAGAAAGGGTTCAGCATAAGTTTCTCATTTGGCTTGCATTTCAAAACCATACATCTCAGCCCTCTCAATCACTAACATATCATGATCTCTTACAGCTTTTCAAAATTAGCAGCTTGTCCCAGAGGAGACTACAGTACGACATTTGCTTTGTTCATAAAATTATCTCCGGTAGAGTGGACTCCGCTCCCCTGCTTGGGAGTTTCCCACTGCATGTGCCCCAGCGAAGAACCAGGGGGCGCCTCACCATTTCCTGCACGTGCCGGTGCCTCGAGTTGAGACGGTGAAAAGAGGCTTGTTTCGCCGGGCGGTGCTTGCTTTTAACGCACACGTCGGTCGCTGCCCCGAGGTGGATCCTTTTAATTCACCACATGCTAGTTTTAAGTCTAGTGTAATTAGATACATTAAAGATCATCCTTTTAAAATCATCCGTGTGCTTTAGAATTTCATTCGTCGAATCAACTGCTTAAGCTGCTTTAAGTCATACTTTTACCGTTTTGAATGTGTTTTACCTTATATTTTTAGTCATTGGGTCCCTTTACCACCAATAGGAGATATGTCATTGTAAATACTCATCTAGTGTTTTCTTTTATGTCCATGACTTCAGCTGTAATTGGGCCAGATACCTGTTGCTGATCTTAGTGAATAAATACAAATACAAATAAATACAAATATTAATACAAATAACTCGATCACTGTTCTTACTTATGCCAACTAAGCAATTTTGGGAGTGGGGTCACTTCACCAGTACTGGTGAGCTGACCTGAGCTGACCAAACCTTAAAATTTGGGACAAGTTGGGAAATTGATCAAGGATAAGGTGTGCCTACCGCCGGTGAAACCCAAGGGGGTGTTCAAACACCGCCCAACGGGGTGAGGGTCAAATTCCGTCCATCATCGTCATTGCCTTATCACAGTAGCATGCTCACGCACTCGGATCCCTGACCACGCCTGACCGGACAGCTGGATTCGCCCCCGTGCCCCACTCGAACATCCGGATCTGGATCCACGGCCGGGATCTGGAGAAGCTGGAGAAGCTGGTTTTGGATGGACACGGGGAACAGCTGTTGAGTGAAACGGCCAGCTCACCCAGGGTCAACCGCTTCCTGACCGCCGTCCGCCCCATGATGGTCAGTGACACGACCGTAATGATCAGTGACACACCTGGCCCATGATGGTCAGTGACACGGTCGTCCCGTGATAGTCATTGACGTGTCCCATGATAGTCATTGACGTATCCCATGATGGTCAGTGATACGGTCGTGCCGTGACGATCAGTAACACACCTGTCCCATGATGGTCAGTGACACGGCCGTCTCGTGATAGTCATTGACGTGTCAAATGATGGTCATTGACGTGTCCCATAATGGTCACTGACGTGTTCCATAATGGTCACTGACGTGTCCCATGGTGGTCAGTGACGCGACCTGGGCCATGATGGTCAGTGGTTTTGCATTGGTAGTGAGTGAAGTGTTCTCCACTAGGTTCGGATCCGTGAGCTGCACTCGGCTGCCATCAATAACGAGCTGAACAAAATTGAAGCCATGTCTGAGGGCCAGACCAGCCTCCTCACGGCGAAGGATCAGCAAGGACTGAATATTCTGCACAAGGTAAATATCCAGTGCATAATTTGGGATCCAGCGGCTGTCAACAACAGAGGAGTAGGACGGCTCGCGAGAGTAGTGCAACCAGCATTTTAATTTTGAAAACAGAACCATTTCAAGGGCGAGACATCTCATGATTTTGAGACCGTGACACGTGTATTCAGCGAAAAAAAGAAACACAAACAGCAGCAACAAAGACAGACGTTGGGTGCAGTTGTGAGGCAAAAACGCTGCAAAGGCAAATACAATCATATAGCGTTCATATAACTGCTACATCCATAAATCGAATGAATCGGCCCACGAGTCCACCCTCATCCCCGGATACTCTAACAGCGCACCGGAGTGGCCACACTCGGTGCTGCAGGGAGACGGCAAGCGCAGTCCCTGCAGACTACGGCCGTCCAATGACGCTGACATACGAGCGCCGAGCACAGCAGCTGCCCGGGGAGCAGGATTGCAGGATCCTGTCCCGGACAGACCGCGGTTGGCGGGAGCCGCGGTCTGTCCGGGCTCACGCTGGCTTTTTGTGTATCTAGGTTTGACACCAAACAGTGTAAGACAAAGATTGAAATGGACAAGTGAACTGTTGCGAAGAAATTATTTTTATTTTTCCTTGTTTGGGCTATGTGTCGCATTATAAATGCTTGATGATTGCCAAAGTACAGGAGAGAGCTCAAATCGTTGTCAATTATAGTTTCTCATTTTTAGAACACCAATTTAATTGAGATGATGCCACTTATTTTTTACAGGCATCGACCCACGCACGACCCCCCCAATGATTTGACATCCGCTGCGGAGTCGTGAGCAGTCCTTGCACTCAATGCAGCCTGTAGCGTCATTTCAGAACTCGCTTAACACGAGTCCCGCTGGGGGGCGAAATTCGCCCCCTCCTGATTTTTCCCAGATAACGCAAAAACGAAGCGGCGCAGAACAACGAAACCTACAGTATCTTATCCTTAATCAATTTGACAGGTCTAAGATTTTTTGGGGTCAGGTTATATCAGGTCAAGAAGCTATTCAAGGTCAAGTGACCCGACCTCAAAACACAAAATCACGAGTTTGAAGCAGTGCCTAGGGAATATCTATCAACCGATCAGTTTCAAACTTTCAGCATATGATAACGTCATTAGGGTCTACAAATCTGCTATCTCGAAATTTCGATTCTGTTGACCTAAGGTGGGGCCAATTTTTTGGTCACCCCATTATAAGTGTATGGTGAAAAATGGAAACAGCTCGTTTTCAGTAAAAACTGGATAGATAAAGCTGAAAAATTTCAAACCGTGTATTTTGGCCACAATCTTTACCTTAAAGCTAAGTTTTTGACCATCTCATCCTGGAAAGGCCATGTCAGGTCACAGGAACATACAATAATTGCTTTGACAATAATTTCTCACTGAATTGAGATAAAGGCCCCATTTTGCTTGCATCGTGTGTATATTTTCACGGTGAGTCGATTGTCAATCGGCGGCCGGAGAGGCTGCGCAGCCGACTGCTTTCTGTACTGCGGGACAGGATCTTCGACGCGGTGCGTTCTAAAAATGGACGTTAAAAACTAAGCTACTGGCCAGTTTTTTGTTAGAGCATTGAATTTTTGCATGCATGTTAGCCTTCGCCCCACCGGGGAGGGGCCATCGATGGCCCCCCTAAAGGTTTTTCCGGGATAGCAGAAAAACGACGAGGCGCAGCACCGCGGTTCAGGGCTCTACCTCTCACTGCATCATTTTCCCATCATCCCTGAAATTTTTTACCCCGGGTCACCCAAGGTCAGGTCACCAGACGAGGTCAACCAAGGTCACCTCACTTCACTTTAGAGCTCTGTAAGAGCTACATTTCAAAGTCGATCGATTTGAAACTTCCTACACTTCATAACCCCTCCAGGGTCTACAAGGTGTATATCCGGGATTTTTTCGATTTCGTGCCCTGAGGTCAGGTCACGAGGCGACCTCTCCCATTGGAAAAGCATAGGGAAAAGTTGTTTGATGATATAAAAGCCACAAAAATGATTGCAAATACTCAGACTGCTCAGAACAACGTTTTTGGACACCCTTTCACGGATCCCAGGGGTCATATTTGCCCTTTGACTTTTCCAAGGTCATCCAAGGTCACCAAAGGTCAAAAACAGTATTTTGGCAATAAATTTTGACCTAATTAAGCTAGAGCGGTGAAACAAACACCATCGTGTTTGTCTTGTCACTGGCTTTCATTTGATATACGGCAAGGTCACTTTCTGACCTTTCGTGACCTCAGGTCATATTAGGGTCACGAGGTGACCTCTGGGGGTCAAACCACTGGTGGGAGGTCTTTACGTTCCACATAGCGGAAAAAGTACTGGCAATTTGCTATCAAATGTACTTTACCAGGCCTCAATAGCTCTAATGACATAAGAGTTATGCCCAGTCTGCTCAATCATTGCATATTTGAGTGAAAATAGCCGATCTTCACCTAATTTGACCTCTGGAGGTCAAACCATTGACCTGAGCACTAAAACATGCGAAGTAATTTCTTACTGAATTCACGCAAGCTTTCTATTGCACTTTGCAGATTTGCGCTAACGCCCATATTTTCGGAGTTAGAGGGGGCATCGATGGCCCCCGGTGGGGCGAAGGTGGCGCCGGACCCCCGGTGGGGCGCGGGTTAGGCTATAAACGTCTCTTGTTACGCCACTGTCTGTTGAAATCTCCAGCATAAACAAAGAAGTTATGAAAAAAGTCATTTTCTTCCGAACATGCGTCCAGAAAAGTTGAAACTCATATATCTAAGCCTTCTGAAATGAAAAATAAGCCTGGAGTTCGAATAAAGCTATGGATAAAGCTAATCCTCTATGCGAGTTTTGAAAATTACGCTACATGCTACCCTACAGCAGCCGCATAAGACAAGCTCGCCATTGTGCACCCTCCCTCGCCATTGTGCACCCTTCCTCGCCATTGTGCACTCTCCCTCGCCATTGTGCACTCTCCCTCGCCATTGTGCACCCTCCCTCGCCATTGTGCACCCTTCCTCGCCATTGTGCACTCTCCCTCGCCATTGTGCACCCTCCCTCGCCATTGTGCACTCTCCCTCGCCATTGTGCACTCTCCCTCGCCATTGTGCACCTTCCCTCGACATTGTGCACCTTCCCTCGTCATTGTGCACCCTCCCTCGCCATTGTGCACCTTCCCTCGACATTGTGCACCTTCCCTCGCCATTGTGCACCTTCCCTTGCCATTGTGCACCCTCCCTCGCCATTGTGCACCCTCCCTCGCCATTGTGCACTCTCCCTCGCCATTGTGCACCCTCCCTCGCCATTGTGCACCCTTCCTCGCCATTGTGCACTCTCCCTCGCCATTGTGCACTCTCCCTCGCCATTGTGCACCCTCCCTCGCCATTGTGCACCCTCCCTCGCCATTGTGTGCTTTCAGGCGGCTGCTCTGGGCCATGACGACATCGTCGAGTTCATGCTGACGTCACAGCGGGACCTGAAGGACGAGCCGGACAGCGAGGGCCGCACGCCGGCCCACTACGCCTTCGCCGGCGACCACAGCGCCATCTGCGACATGCTGATCAAAGCCGGCGCCGACACCGACCGCGTTGACAAAGTAAGCTACACGACGTGAATGAGGCTTTCTCTTTACACCGGCGCACTCACCGGTTTTAGCTTTCAACCCGTTCAGTTTCGTCCCCTTCGTGTCTGTGGTCCACCGCCCCTGCCAAACGTTCTTTATGTGCTTACGTATGTGTGGGATAAAATCGGAGTATGGGAGACCGAGGCCGGGCGGTGGCGAGCGTCGCGCCGCTTCCTTCGCCGCCGTGTCAGCTTTCTCGTTCCCGCTAATACCGACATGACTGGGAACCTATGCCAGTGTCACCAGTTTTACCCGACGTTGTGCCCTGTGGAGTCTCTGTCTGTTGAAATCTAAGACATATGAGGATGTTGGATGAAATTCAAAAGAAGTCAGTGCCTGCAGGGGTGACGGAGAGTCGGTGAACTTGTTAGCTATCCAGCTTGCCAATATATGATTGCGTTATACATCAATCTTCCATTCCCATCTCACCTCAAAAGTAGTTGATCTTTTGAGCTCACCTCAGCAGTTGTAGATCATCCGGGTCATGACACCAATTACACCATGACCTAAGGTCAGGTATAGATCATGACCTCTCCATTGGAAATGCATGGGGAAAACAGGAATTGGGCTGTATTTGTGTAAATACAGCTGAGAATACCTTCATATTCTCCAAATCGTAGTATCATGGGTCTCTTCTAGGTTAATGTTATAATTTTTGACCTGTGACCTCTGAGAGGTCATCTGGGCTACTTAAGCAGATCTTCAGACTCGGGTCAATAACTTCGCAGAAAATGATGATCAAACTTTTATTTTGATGAGTAGTTAGAAATGTTTTCGGGATATTAGTCTGGGTTATTTGATGAAAAGATTAAACTTCCGAATATTTCGAGTTTATTGATTTTATTTTGATACCATTACGTTTAGATTGTTATTACGAATCGATTGATGTGCATATTGACTGTGCTAGATTCGAGACTGACCTTGACCTGACCTCAGGTCAGGCCATTTTTATATTTTGACCTAGTATAGTCATATTATACATCATTCGATTGACCGTAACGAGAAAAAGCCAATGGTGTCTAAAAAAGATTCTAATCAACTCTGCCAGACGCTAGGGCCCAAAAACTGTACTCGAACATGCAGCATTCTTTGACCTGTCCTGACCTCAATATTGACCTGAGCCAGAAAGTAAATGATATAGTTTCTTCATCAATTTGTATGAGCTATCCGCCAGCGTTTGCGTTTTTGGCTATCTCGTATAGGAGCCGAGTTGGAGGGGGTGTTTGAACTCACCCTAGGTGGTTCGGAGGCCCACGGGGGGGCAGATCCCTCTTCATCCGCACTGAAGAGGGATCTGGTACTAACGCACACTGGAAGGAGGGGGGCTGGTAGGCCTCCCTAGATCCCGGAATTAAGAGGCTTAATAATTGTTGGGGTTTAACGACGCACCAACTGCCAGGGTCATACGGCGTCGCCAACTCCACCCTGTTGGAAGGATTTTGGGGATCAGATCGACTTATTCAGAGGCTCCGCCGGGACTTGAACCCAGGACCGGTGGCTTAGAAGACAAGGGTGCTATCCACTAAGCCACCTCATCCCCAAATTAAGAGGCTTAGAAAACGCCGATTGGTTGTGGGTGGGGTTATGGTAAGTCAAATCTTGGCCGTGCTGGGAACTCATCGGGGAATGTTGTGATTAAGCGAAATAAAGTCCGTAATGAACTCAAAACAGACCTAGCACCATAGCAAACGTTGGACGGCAGATGAGGATTTTCCTTGATCCAGGGCCTTTGAACTTGACCTGTAACCTCAAACTTTACATTGAGTTATCTCAACTATGACGACATATAGTGTACGTCATACTGGAGATACTGGATAACTATTGGATAGCACCATTCAACCGGAAGCACTGCCCGCAATGACATTGAGAATGCTGGCAGGATCTTGACCAATGACCTTTGCGCTTGACCTTTATGTAGGATGATCCTGACATATAATCTCGTTTATATGGCGTCATAACGTCACCAGTCGGTCACCTATGCAGGTGAACTGGCGCGACTGGGTAATTGCGGTGGTCTCAAAATACATGTTTTGAATTTGAAAGCTGAAGAAAAAGTCGAGCAATTTTCATCCGATTTTCAAAATTCTTTACCAATCGACGCACCGTTGAACTCTCTCAAACATAAGCCAAGTGGCATTTCTCGGTTGCGAACGGTTCTTCGGCCATCTAAGAAAAATAGGTGGTGGGAGGTGGGCAGCACAAGGCCCCTCCAGGGTGCAGGTTAAACGGTATTACTCTACTGCTGACAATAAGGGTATTGGGTATTCGCCATCTCACAGCTTACCATTTTCTCATTTCCTTTTATCCATACCGGCTTTGCGCTTTGGCTCCGAGTGCCACTGAAACACAACCATAGCATGCAGTCCCGATAACGCTGCTTGTTCAATCTACCATTTCCGAAAGGTATTTGGGGGTTGAAGCATCACTCCCTTGTAACGGCGATGGCTCAATAATACGATACACCATATTCTACCGATTTTTCCTGCAATATAGGCTGCACTGTAAGCCACTCGTGTTCTCCGGTACAACATCCCCATCAGTTAGCTTCCTCCTGAGTAATAGCCTGCACCGCAAGATATCCATTTTCTGCGGTACAACTTTCCACAACAATGAGTTGCTTGCGAAATATTCTACACCGCAAGACACTCATTTTCTGGCTACAATATACCATAGCAATGAGCTGTCTGAGAAGTTCCATTGCCGTAAGTCAAAGGCTAATGCAATATACGGTGGCTGGTCGTACCTGATGGATGAGTTTCTGGGGGAGGGCCTTTGCAGCCACCACCATTTCACAGCATCAGAACCACTGAGTACTGCCCCATGCTTTAAAAACAATGTCCTGTTCCCCAAAGCTTCAAAGTAAAATAGTTTCGCCCTCACCCAATAACAAATTATCCACCATTTTGCTCATTCCCTGCCTCCTCAGACGCTCTTGTTCTTCGTTCAATCTACGATTTAACACTGCGTAGTAAATTGTTCCTGAAGCATGCTGGAACCCAGGTTAAAAAGTCGTTGGCATTGTTTATGCACCGCAACAGGCCGGCTTCTGCAGCCACACGCGGCCGATCGATAGCATACTGCGCCGCAGCCGTCGGCTGGACCGTAGCCCGGACATTTGGTCCGATTCAGGTTAACGGGTCGGCACAGCTTACCGGATAGGTACAGTTTACCGGATCGGTGCAGGTTACCGGGTCGGTGCAGGTTACCGGGTCGGTGCAGGTTACCGGGTCGGTGCAGGTTACCGGGTCGGTGCAGGTTACCGGGTCGGTGCAGGTTACCGGATCGGTGCAGGTTACCGGGTCGGTGCAGGTTACCGGGTCGGTGCAGGTTACCGGGTCGGTGCAGGTTACCGGGTCGGTGCAGGTTACCGGGTTGGTACAGTTTACCGGATCGGTGCAGGTTACCGGGTCGATGCAGGTTACCGGGTCGGTGCAGGTTACCGGGTCGGTGCAGGTTACCGGATAGGTGCAGGCTTGACTGTGCGTCACCTTGTTTCGCTAGGTTAGGCACTGGCTGGCCCGATCACTAAATGTCAAACACTTATTAGCTCATTAATGATTACGTTATGCAGAACTGATAATGTATTATTTGTCAACTGCTCCTGTTAGAACACTGATGATACACTTACTTGCAAAAGTGAAACCACGTGTTACATGCAAAATATATGCAGCATACGTGGTTTTACGTTTGCTCAGCAATACGGTGCAGTGCAGCCTGCTAACGTTTGCCCTGGTGCACCCGGGCCGGGGGCGGGTATAAATAGACCCCGGAGGAGTGAGGGTTAAGAAGGCCCCATTTTACTCGAAAACTAAGAGGACTGGAAATATGCAGAAAACACTGCAAGTACATCGAATGCAACGAGAGTTGCGTTGGTACTATTTTTCCTCACGTCAGTTCTGAGGCCACTGAACTTCGCAACTGCGGATAGGAGATGTACTCACGAAGCGTCGTTTATTTCAGGAACTAAAATAGTAAAAAGACGTTTTCTCTACACTATTAAAAAACGCTTGAACTAGTAGTTAGAAATGTTTTCGGGATATTAGTCTGGGTTATTTGATGAAAAGCTTAACTTTAAGTGATATTAAGTTAAACTTTTCATCAAATAACCCAGACTAATATCCCGAAAACATTTCTAACTACTTGACAACAGTTTCTGGGAAAAGTATGACTCTTAAAACGTATATAACGCTGGAACTGTTCTTTCAGCCGCGAGACGTTGATTTTGACCAGAGTCAGATCAAAAGCTAGGGCATGGTAGCAGAACATTTTTTGAGGATAAATCAGTAGGGACATTCATTGTGATGGCAGTTATAGTGTCTGCAGGCGATCTAGACCCTATTTGGAGGGGAGAGGGGTTAATAAAACTTAGACACGTTCGTGTTAAAAACATTTCCCAATTTTTTGGTATCCCTTATCTTAGAGATTATACATACTGCCGCAATGCATTCCAAGTGAACACACTCTTCTTATTTTCATTTATGAGTGTGTCAAGGTAAATCAATTCCTTAAGTATCGAACAATGTGGTTTGTATACAGGCTAAATTGAGACAAGTTATTATGTACATACATAATAACAACACCTTATAATGAAGGGTGGCTGTTGCTGCCAAAATGATTTGGGAATATAGTAAGAAACCAGTTAATAACTTTTGGGGCTTATCGACGCACCAACTGCCAGGGTCATATGGCATCACCAAATCTTTCCCTGTTGGAAGGATTTCTCGGGAGCCAGCTTGATTATTCTGATAAAAGGTTGTGGCCAAATATATTTTCTCTGCCAATTTTCAAGACATCAAGAACTCTTTTTTTCTTTTTCTTTTTGACGGCCTTCGGAGGGATCGTCTACTGGCAAAACCAACTGGCGAAACCCCCTCGGGCCCTTTACGGGCCCTTTATTTGCTCGTAAACATGGTCGCATCGGATATCAGAAAACGATTACCAGAATGTTCGGAGCAAATAGAGCATTTGTGTGAACACAGAACATAACACGCGCATTGACGGAGGGGCGGGTGTCCACCCCCTCGGGTCCTTCGGAGAAAAACGGCGGCGCGTAGCGCCGCCGTACTTGGCATACCATTTCTCCCATCATTTTTACACCTTTGTCAAAAATTTAAGGTTCGGTCATTTCACGTCAGGTCGCCAGTACAGGTCAAGTGACCTGACGTCAAAAAGTTTACGATAGCTCAAGTCGGAACATGGTGAACTTATCCGATTGAAACTCATACCACATAATGGGCCCACCGAGTTCTCTAAAATGTGTTCTAGTATTTTTGATATCGATGATCTAAGGTCAGGTACGAGCCATGGCCTCTCCATAGGAAACACATGGGACAAATTGTTTTGACTGAATAACTTAGCAACGAATGGTGATAGAGTGTTTATTTTGACTGCATTCAAATTGCCCTGTCTTTGAGGTTCTAATGCTATGCGTTTTACCTAATTTGACCTTGACCTGACCTCAGGTCAAGTCACATCCTTGATTTGACCTAGCAAGGTCATATTACTTATCATTTGATTCGACTTGCTGAGAGGATTCTTACAGTTCAAATTGTTTTGCTCTATCTTTACTTGTTCAGATGTAATGACCAAACACCTTCATTTACATGTTATCCCTATGGCAGCATGTTTTGACCTCTAGTGACCTTAAATCTGATCTGACAAAAAATGTTACAAGTATTTTCGATGGAGAAGTGGATGGGCTACCCAACTTCGTTTACCGTTTTTGGCTACCTAGCGTGGTTCTTGAGATCTTCGGGGGGCGGGTACCCGCCTCCCCCGTCAAAGCGAAGGTGGCTCAGACCCTCGTCAATGCGCGTAATAATTATTGACAGACCAGCCCCGTCAGAAAAAGCAATAAACTTTCCTGCTCACGGTCTCAAGGCGGTGGTCAGCTCACTTTCTGAAAAATGGCACATGCCCTTCTTGGCTCAACGACAGTACACCACAACACTTCCTTGCAGTTACTCAAAATGAAGGAGGACAAGCAAACATAGTTATTCTTCATAACTAGAACCCTTTACTGATCCAAGATAGGAACAGGCCCCAAGGACGTCACAACCGCCACGTAACTATCAAAGTTGATATCAGCTAAAGACTGCAGCGTTCTAGTCGGACAAGAAGCTCTCCCAAAATATCCTGGTGCTTTTGCTTTGTTCCTGTAGTTTTTGATATATTAACTTATCAACTCTAGAGAAAAAAGTTTGATACAGCGATCTCATATAAATTTCACGTATGCTGCCACCACTATAATAAATAAATCGGCTAAGCACGTCACACCGCCACTCCAGTAACCAGCCTGAGGCGCTTTGACTACACTGTGCCCCGTGCAATCCACGAACGAGCGCTGACAACTAACCGCGTGTGAAATGGGAGCCTCATTCAATCCAACGGTACTGGCTGAGTTGGGAGCTTCCGGTCGAATAGAACACGATGTTTGATTAGTTGTAGGTTCCAGCGCTGTGATTAGTTGATACTGAGGCTGCTTTGCCGGGATGTCTCGCAACTACGCGCTTTGGTTCTTCGTCTGCGCACGATTAAGTAGAAAGCCACCGGTGGAAATTATTTAACACAATATTTGTGGATTGACAATTTGGGACTAGCAATAGAACAATCAATATAATTATCGGGTGGTATTCTGTCTTATTTTTTGTCAGGTGAGTTTGCGTTTCTATAATTTTAAGCCATCTTTTTTATTTTTGATCGACTTATGGCAAGTTCCTTTCAGAGACATCGAATTGAAACATGGTCCATGCATATAATATTTTAGGCTAAACAACCATATATCAATTTTAGCTGTTTTACATATAGTAAAAAAAGCGAAAGACTTATAAAGTTAACTGCGTACTCTTGCAAGGAGTTCCCCTATGCCTAATTCAAGGTTAGGCCTGGCTTCAGGTCAACGAACCTCGACTGCCTGGTTTCGAACTTTTTAGCTGTGTCTGATAGTTATTTACTGAAATAGAGACATTTAAAATTGTTCCCATTGGCTTACCATGGGAAGGCTGTGGATCTGAACTCAGCCTCAGTCTCAGATCATAAATGTGGAAAACTTCGAAGAACATATTTGAATGAAGCCCCTTGTGCCCTCATGATGGAACATGGGCTTTGAATTTTTCTTTTGAAATCCGTAGAAGTGAAGCAAGCACATTTTTAACACTTGCAATAGAGAGGGGTCTGACACTAACGCGCACTGGAGGGGGGGGGCTGGTAGCCGCCCTAAGATCTAAAAAAACTAAGAGGTGTAGAAAAACGCCGTTTGGAGGGTGGGTGGAAGCTATGATGATCAACATCATAGCCGATTTCCATTGACTTAGGTCAATATCTTCAAGGTCAAATGAGGCCATAAAGCTCAAATCTTCGCCGGGCTGAGACCTATTGGAAAATGCCATGATTATGCGGGAAGACGAGAATAAGTTAAAGTCGAACCAGAGTTATAGATGGAAGGTCGCAAAGAATCTTTCGCACGTTTTTGGGGGTCAATATCATTCAAGGTCATTAACCTATGGGGTCATATTATGTTATACCATCTATGATGTGCACTCAAACAAGCACTATAACAATTTTGGTGGAAATGAGGATTGACCTTCACCCATGACTTTTGACCTTGAGCTTTGACCTTGACCTTGATTTACCTTAGCTATAATGTCATAGCATGATATACGTCAGACAGGGTAACGCCATTTGACTGGAAACACTCGGGTCAATGACATTGAAAGTGCTGATATGACCTTAACCTGTGATCTTTGACCTTGAATTCGTCTTCATGTGAGGTGACCGTGACATATCATCCGAGTTATATGGCGTTATGATGTTACCACTTGGTTTCTAATGCAAGCGAACTGGTCCGACGGTGCAATTGTGGCGATTTCAAAACGCAGATCTGACTTTGAAAACCTACAAGTAAAAGATTTTCGACCGATTTTCAAAATTCCCTCACTATTCGATGTGCTTACACATTTTCTCAAATGTGGCTGAGTATCGTTTTTTCGGCTATGGGCAGTTCTCCGGCCACCTCGGAAAGAGGTGGGGGCCTCTGAGCCCCTCCCCCTCTCCAGTGCTTATATTACCTAACTTAGGCCACTTTGCCTAATCTTGTGACATAATCTAATATAAACTAGACCTGAAAGTCGCAGGAAAGCCACGAAAAGGATCAAATGACAGTTGTACTAAGTACAGTGACGCTGTACGCCGCCGTCGGATGGCCTTCTTAAAAAATACTGAGTGGGGTGTAATAAAGCCCCCCATACGGATGAAGGTTAATACCAACCCTGCTGTAATGCAAGAGTTAGTCGCACTACACTGCTGCAATTGATTCCAGTTTGCAGTGCCCCTTCAATGTTCAGCAGCATAGCCATGCAATTACCGCTCAAAAGAAACACTTAACCATTCTCAGTTTGAATGAAATATTGGCTTCTGTATTTTACAGCAGCCTGCTGCATGATGGTACCAACGGTACCATTCTTCGTTGCCTTTCCAGAAAAAGAAAACTCCAGCTTACTACCAGAAGCACCGTCACGAGCTCTCGAGCCAGGTGGCGCGCCAGCTGCCAGACGCCCCCCGCAACTCTGGAGACAACCTGGGCGTTCCAGAGGCCCCAGCAGGCCACCGCCGCTCCGTCAGTCACGACAGAGGCACCGAGCGAGCCGGAAAGGAGAAGAGAGATAAAAACCGCCGAGACCGAGACAAAGGGGGCGACAAAAGCCAGAGGGTGAGCAGAAACAGAGAGAGGAGAGAGAGAATGCAAGTAGTAGAGAGACAAAATGACTAGCTTACTGTTTGTGAATAGTAGCGTAAGCGAATTTCAAACTCCATTACTTTGCACGCATATTACGCCATGATCTGTACATAGCATCCAATTTTTTAACACTGTCTTTTTCTGGAACACCCCCGTTTAGGGTTTCATAACCTTTAAACTCTGCACTCTATTGCAAAACTGCTGACTACTCAAATATCATGTCATTGCAAGAAATACGTTTGCAGTGAATAATTCATTTTGCAAAAAATATTGCAAAACGAAATACCGTTACTTTTTGCAATTGCTTGAACTATTTGGAGCAGGCTTAATCTCCTGAGCCAATTGCTTGACATTTCTATTCTTGCAATTCCGCTGGTAGTACTCCAGCGTTCATTTGTAAATACCTCCATGCACAAATTTTTCTTAGAAGCTTAAGGCTTTTGACCTTTGTGACGCACCAACGGCTGAGACCATATGGCGTCGCCAACTCTTACCCTATTGGGAGAGTATGCTGGGGATCAGGAAGTAATTATTCAGCATTCCCGCCGAGGATTTGAACCCGCGCCAGCACCGAGGAAGCCCAACGCGCCACCACTATGCCATCGCATCCCCAGTTTCTCTTCGAACACTTTCAAGTTGAATGCCCGTCCAATTTGGAGTGTTACAGGTACTTGTAGCTCTAGCCTGTTCAGGTCATCGCACATGGCATGCACTGATGTTGGCACCGTACTCAAGTGTAGAACTCAGTGGCTGTGTAATAGCCGTTGGTAACTCGCACGGCACCGTTAGGGCTCCCCGGGCTCTGACGCCCAGACGAGTCGACGGCTGACCGAGGCGGACGTCAGCCCCTCCCGGGTGGACGGCTGGATCCGACAGGGCGACCTGGAAAAGCTGGAACAGGTGCTGATCGACGGTCACGGGCAGGCGCTCCAGGGCAAAACGGCCTGGAATGAGCAGGCTCGGGGTGTTCTGAAGGCGGCGCCCGGGTTCATGGTGAGAGCTGTTGTGGTCAACATGGATAAATGTAGGGCCAGTTTGAACCTCGCCGACAAAAGCCGTAGATGGGCTGCATATACAAATATCACCAATCTAAGTTTTGTCAAGAGTAGGTGTCTCTAGCACAGCTCACTTTTGCATGCGTATCATCCCAGGAAGCCTGCATTCGTATCTTGTTCTTATCTTATAGACCGTGCTTTACTCAGTTCTACCTTGGCAACCAGCATTCTGAAAATTCAATATATGTTCTAGCATTATCTGTAGCCTCGCAATTCTTAGATAGTTTGCATGGGTAATCTTTTTTCTACGACTCGGAAAGCCAATATACAGCTATAGCAGTAGCGATATTCTAAAATCGTTTAAGCTAGAAATTGACTTTATCTGAGGTAAGTGCATCCATCTCTTCTGAAGTTAGAGAAGACGGCCACAAAACCCTGGCATCCTCCATCGTTTCCGCAGGAGCAAATTGACGCCATCCATAACGCAGCTGCACGCGGCGACCTCTCCGACGTCAAGGAGCTAGTGCGCGTCAAGGGTCCGCACTCGCGCACCTCCAAGCTGGCGCAGACGCTGGACGGCAGCGGACGGCTGCCGCTTCACCTGGCAGCGTGGTACGGAAACACGGCTGTGGTCCAGCTGCTGACCGAGAGGTACCCGGCCGGGCTGCACGTCCTGGACAAGGTGGGCCGAGTGCGGCGGCCAGCCGGGGGCTCGGGGTTCGGTCGTTAGAAAAGTCCGTAATGAAAGAGACGACCAAGTTTTCCGCTGTTCTAAATTGTGCACCAGTTTCGATCAGGAGTCTTTAAGATAGAAGTGGAGGTTATTCAGCGTGGGTACATACACACACACACACACACACACACACACACACACACACACACACACAATATATATATATATATATATATATATATATATATATAATCATTATTACGGTATTTCATCATTGAGCCCCAGCTGCTAGAGTTGATATAAACATAGGACATGTAACATCAATTCCTATATCAGTTAACCCATTAACGCCCGTACCTACTTCCAGCTTTTAGATTGGCGAAACAAATGTTTTCCTATGTTTAGAATATGCTAATTAAGATGTTCCGAAAGTTTTAAACCGATACCACTTTTGGATTCTGAGATATGACACCGGACAAAAATGACCCGCTGGGCGTTTGGGACATCGGCTGGCACTGCGCGGCCGGCTCCCGGGCGGCGCAGTCACCGCACTCAGCGGCCCGATGCGCATCGCTTTTACTGCAGTTTTGTGAAGTGTTTTTATTTCCTCTTGTATATTGGTCATAGCAAAATATTTAGACAGTTTTATGCTCTTAAGGTTTAATTATAGACAACATTAACCGCATATTTGCAAATAGTATACAATAGTGGTTAACCTAAGCTGATGATTTCCGGAGATGAACTAGAATTGTGAAAATCATACTATTTTTTAGGAATATTGATGAATATCAACGGTTTTGGGAAACTGTTTCTTTTGTCTCTACCCCCTTCCTCCTTCGTCTCCCGGACTTTGTGACTGATGCTCATTGAGCTTTCAACGAGTAATCGTAATATTCAGCATACAGATTAAAAGTTTTGAAAACTCAATCCGTTATCCCACCGCGGTGTACATTAGCTTGATTTATCTCCAAATCTCCAAACGGGTCCATTTCCATCTTTCCAACTTTTCTTTGGAGCAAGTAGCGCTTTCCATAGTTGCATCAATGTGAATCTCCACATTTCCAGTCACGCCACTGGTCATTGTAACATCGGTCAGCGCATCATCTTTCTCATCCTCATGACTAATATATTTTGTGATGGCATAATCATGATATCCACCTTTTCCGCTCCGCTATCTTGCGCATTTAAAACAACTTATTTTGCTCCTATTCCTGCAAAAAAAATTTGGTCTCTGGCATTGCTAACAACTATGCTTTCGATATATTTATGTCTCCAAGGCTGGAGAAATCTTCTCGATCCAGTAGGGGTTCTAGATGGTTTAACGCTGGCACTGCAATCGAAGCCCTAGACAAAGTCTGTGGGAGACCAAAAATCCAGGCGGGTCTTGACCCCTCCCCCTAACCCCCCAGGATGTTCACTCACGGTACTTTCACTTGACTAGAACCAAACCGCAACAGTACTAGTTGCGTTTTAGACAGAATTTCTAGAACTTTCCATGCTTTCGCCCATTTTATACTGCACCGGACATTTTACACTGCACCATCTTGTCACAACAAACCAGCGTGGCGGCCCCGAAAATTCTCAACTCATTTTGTCAGCTGGTTATTGGCTTTCAATCAGTGGTGGGCACACGGGGGCTAGGAAGGCTCAAGCCCCCACCGAAATATCAGTGTGCCTATAGTAAATGCATAACTAAGGGCTGTTTCGAGGCAATGGCGGGGAACGCCAGAGACCCCTAACCCCCCCCTACCACCACCCAATTAATTCCTCAATCCGCCACTGTTCCCTATCCTCTCTATCCAATACACACAATTCATCAAGGGGAAAAGAGAAGGCTCTGCTAGTTTCACAGTGAAGTCAGTGCTAATATCTAGATGAGTTTTCAAAACCCCTAAAAATTGTCTTTAATAACGCCTTCAGAAAACACTGGAACCATCCTGCATGTTTGCGTCAAAAATATTTGATAATCATTCCAAAAATAAGACAGACCCCGAAAACGTTAGGAAGCATTTCATGAACTTCAAAGTTTCCAAACGTATTGAAATTTCACTAAAAATCTTCAGATTTGATGAAAAATCTCTAAACTGGCAACCCTGAATTCGCAGGACCCACAATGCCTCCCTTCCCTCTAGGTAACATTATACACCAAACGCACCAGACGGGAGAACAGGACACATCCCTTTCCTCCATTTCAGCAGCCCACAGATGTCCGCAACGCCCAGCGGGTCATTTTTGTCCGCTTCATATTTGACGATGTCTCACGGCAAAGCCGTTCAAGAAAATCTTACTGTTTCTTCACCATCTGACTCCTAGTGGTCTTGGCTTAATGTCAATCATGCAAACCCTTTTCGCCTTTCCATATGTTATTGCCAGAAACAAAATTTGCAAAGCTATCTCACGCTGACCAAAACCTCGCCAAAATAAGTTCCACCAAAATCGTCCCACAAAAACCTAGGATTTTTAAATGCATTTTTCCAGCTTGTCCATGCTCTGAAACACACATCCATATCATAAACATGAAGATGACTTCACTGGTACTGATTCTGCAGCCTGTCAAAGTCAGAGGACAAAATGACCCGCTGGGCGTTAATGGGTTAAATAGAGAATGGCCAAGTAGCTATTCAGACACAAGCTCGTGTTAAAATAATTTCTTTGAGTTTGAAAGCTAGAGCCACATTTCTAAGACCTGCGTAATAATATCTTGTGACAAGTCTATCTGCTTAAAATCATCCAACTCTGAACACTCTGACAACCATATCCTTTCACATCGGCAGGATGACCGGGCGCCTCATCATTACGCTGCGATGTCCGGTAAAAAGTCAGCCGAAACCAACTACAAGTACCTTATAGACAAGGGAGGCGATAAAAACGTCAAGGATGTCGTAAGTATTGTATTGTGCTCGCCCGTAGGGGTTCGGTCCGTCCTAGTGGTATTCACCTTTACGGAACAGACTAATGTGGAATATTCTCAACAGAATTGTTACTTGCTTAATGTAGACGTTTTAGTTCATAAATATTATATTTGATACGTTTAGGCCTATGAAACATGAATCTAGAAGATTGTGTAAAGAGGGATTACATGCATTTTTTATTAAGCGATGGGAGATAGTCCCACCTTCTCAATATCCTCTGCTGTTTCACAGAGGGGAAACGTTGGTTCATACTATCTCAACCATCCGGCGGACGAGTCGCGACCTCCCACACCCAAGAAGGGCGAGAGAGCCAGTCGAAACAACGGCAGTGACGACCGTAATGACGATCATGGACGACGATCGGCTCGTGGCAGCACCTCCTCCTCCAAACAGCGCGATGAGGCTGGTGACGGCATCAGCATGGAGGAGGTGGAGAGCATGCTGCTGACCGGCAGAGGCAG
Organism: Lepas anatifera; assembly: GCA_034440635.1. Taxonomy (NCBI): domain Eukaryota; kingdom Metazoa; phylum Arthropoda; class Thecostraca; family Lepadidae; genus Lepas; species Lepas anatifera. The sequence continues at coordinate 2,266,817 of JAOTON010001814.1, read as the reverse complement.
TGAGCTGAGGGAGGTCCGGTCCGGCGACCCGGCCGTCCAGGAGCTGCTGGACAGTGTCCCCTACATCATGGTGCGTGGCCGAGGACCCTCCTAGTCTGCATACTTGTAGGGAGGATGCTATTAAACATCTTGTGTATATCAGCATGGTAAGCAAAGTTGAAAAAACCATAGAATTTTTTGAAATACTGTCTCACACTCTTCTAGAGATTCCCAAAATCGTACCTCATTATTTTGTAACTCGTTGTGACATTTTTTAATCCCAAATATTTTTTGTCAAACGGGGTGGGGGTAGGTAAATCGAAAATTTTTCTTGATAATGTTTTAATAATGCAAAATGCAAGCACACTGGGCATATTTGCTTAAAAAATGAAGGGTTAGGAGTCAACTAAAGGCTTCTTTCTATATTATATTTTGGTAATTGTATTTCTTTTGCGAGCTACTGCCGGGGGGCGGGCGTGCTGCGCGAAATTTTCCAGGTATGATTTATATTTGAAGGGTGCAGTTGTTAGTAACTGAGCGAAATTAACCCGCGGTCACTACTGGGTTTGCATTACGCGCACACTCTTCCTAGTATTACCATCAGTCATTTCCGAGCTCGGGAGCAGGGCCTTACGGTAAGGGCCAGCCGCGTCCCGCCCACACATGAAATAATATTTCAATAATTCTGTATTGGGTGATGTCATCTTGTTACCAAATACAGACGTTCTATATTTAATTTTATATATTTGGGAAAGTTCTATCCTAGGTGTAGTTTAGTGAACCCAGGGTACAGCATTGCCAGAATTGTTGGCTTCTTCCCCGGTATATTGGTCCGGAGTCCTTCCAATAGAAAGATGACTGGGGTAAATATTTTGACTCCACAACCTTTATAAAGTTTATATTCTCGCCAACAAGTGATGACTACTAGTGCTACTAGCCTCTTATAACTCTGGCCGCTGACTGTGGAAGCTCTGCCTTGGCAGGAGAAGATAGAGAGCGCGCACCGCGCCGCCGAGCAGGGCGACATCAGGGACGTACAGTCGCAGCTGGACCGCAGGAAGCTGGCAGGCTCCACTCTCAAGGACGGTGCAACGCCGCTGCACAGAGCCGCCTTCATGGGCCACTCCAGTGAGTGTGGCGATTCGACAGGTCGCATGATCGCTAGGCGAGCCGAGGCACCAGGGCTGGGAGGGGGTGCCACTGGTCTCAGCACCAAATGACCAGACTCGAGAGAGCGAGAGAGAGAGAGAGAGGTTTTGTTCGAACTCGAGGAGTAGTTATAGGTTTAGTCAGGGTTATGCTGGGGTAAAAGGTGGGCAGCGTCCGTACGACTTGTTACGTTTTGACCCACTAAATGGTGAAATTAGTTGCATGGCAGAAAATAGCTATACAGATGGAGTCAACACTCACCAACGCTTCTGAGTATACCTTCGTTGAAACATGATCGAACCTTAAAACGTAGTGCTGTCACTTATGTTTTCACCATGATTGTAGATGCAAAATGCCACAATGAAATAAACACCAAATCTCCGCATCATGGGAACGATTCCCGGTCGGACACAATAGGGAAGTTTTGCGATTTTTCTTGGGCCAGCCTAGCACGATAGCCCGCAGAGTCAGTATTCAAAATTGGTTTCCAATTGGATCACTGTTTCACCGGTATGCTTGACTGGCTGAGACTGAGGGCCGTTGACACTGCGCAGGCGTGATCCGGTTCCTGGCCCAGAGTTTCCCGGACACGCTGGAGAGAGCCGACCGCAACGGCCGTACCGCGCTTCACTACGCCGCCGGCAGCCGCGACGGAGGCCACGCCTACAAACTGCTCCTCAGGGAGGGGGCCAGCGAGGCGGCCAGAGACAAGGTGAGCCACACCGGCCAAATGGACTGTACGACGAGTAAAGTCAGTCTTAGATACTGCCAGTAATTTACGGGCCACTAGCGAGTAAATTTGTCGTCGCTGAAGGAGATTAAAACCAGATGTGGGAAGGTGCCTATTTCCAGGGGTGTGGCTGCAGATTTTATGAGCTTAAATTGGCAACACTTATGTACGTGCACAATGGTGAAAGACGACCCAATGGCGACCTAACTTTCTAAGTCCCAGTCACAAAAGTTTTGGAGGACGTCCCTCCTGGCCCAGCAACTAAAGCCTGTTGTCTTTGTTGTGCGTAAATGACAACGTCTACCTCCTGCAAGCCCGCGTTTATATGCCAACGGTTGTCTCAATCGTATCACTGCTTTTGGTCGCGCGGATATTTCTCGTAGCTATTTCCATGATAACCTAGCTTAGCTTACATATTTTGTAGAGAAGCGGGTGATAAAAAGGCTAGACGTCTGCTCCAGTCCTGCTGCGGTCCGTGTTGTGTCACCTGACTCTGTGCTCTGTTACCTGTCCTTGTGCTTTTAGCTCTGTCACCTGCCTCCACAATGATGTGCGGTCTCTCTGACAGCGCGGTCGCGAGCCCCCGGACTACCTCCGGCTGCGAGGAGCTCTGCGCTACACCTCAGTGGACCAGCAAACTGACGACTACGCCGACACAGACGACGAGAACAATGGTCAGTCAGTGTTAGTCCATCTCAGTCTCAGTCTCGCTTTCGATCTCTCCCTCCCTTCCCCCTCCCTCTCTCTCCCCCTCTCTCTCTCTCTCTCTCTCTCTCTCAATTGCTTTATCAGTCCCTCTCACTGGCCGCTTTTTCTCTTTACATCCCATCATTCTTATTTGCTGTTTCTTTTGTCACTCCATCTCACATTTACCCACATCTGTCTCACTTTTTTATCTCTCTGTCTTCTCTCTTTCTCTGCTTTATTTTTTCCTTTTTTTGTTCTCCCCTATCTTATTCTCCTTCCGTTCACTTTGCTGGCTTCTTGCTTTGTCTGTGCCTCTTTTTCTTTCTCCTTTTCTGTGTCTCGTGGTATTTGTCCACTTATTTGTATATTCATTACTCTTCGGATTTCTTCATTGCCTTCTGATTTTGCTCTGTTTCGATTGTATTGCTGATGTCATCTGTTATTTATCTCAGAAGTGTGATGTGCGTGTGTTTCTGCCAACACTAGCGTCACCAGTGTCCTTACTTTTTCACACCGCTGAGTTGCACTTGTCTTCAGTATTTTCCTTTCTCCTTGGAAGGGTTAACAGCCAAGGCCCCAAGGTTTGGGAAGCAGAAAACACGAGGCGCAGCACCGCAGTGAGGGCCCCCACGCATCATTTCCCACATCCCGAAATTTTTATCCCGGGTCACCAAGGTCAGGTCACCAGACGAGGTCAACCAAGGCACCCACTCACCTTTAGAGCCAAGAGCACATTTCAAAGTCGATCGATTGAAACTCCCCACCAGACCCCTCCAGGGTCACAAGGGATATCCGGGATTTTGATTTCGTGCCCTGAGGTCAGGTCACGAGGCGACCTCCCCATTGGAAAAGCATGGGAAAAGCTATTTCATGATAAAAACCACAAAAAGATTGCAAATACCAGACTGCTCAGAACAACGTTTTGGACACCCTTCACGGATCCCAGGGGTCATATTTGCCCTGACTTTCCAAGGTCATCCAAGGTCACCAGAGGTCAAAAACAGTATTTGACAATAACTTTACCTAATTGAGCTAGACAGAAACAAACACCATCGTGTTTGTCTTGTCACTGGCTTCATTGATATACGGCAAGGTCACTTTGACCTTCGTGACCTCAGGTCATATTAGGTCACGAGGTGACCTCGGCGGTCAAACCACTGGCGGGAGGTCTTTACGTTCCACATAGCGGAAAAGTACTGGCAATTGCTATCAAATGTACTTACCAGGCCTCAATAGATCTAATGACAAAGAGTTATGCCCAGTTGCTTAATCATTGCATATTTAGTGAAAATAGCCGATCTTGACCCAATTGACCCTGGAGGTCAAACCATTGACCCGACACAAAAACAGAAGTAATTCTACGAATTCACGCGAGCTTTCATGCACTTGCAGATTTGCGCTAACGCCCATATTTCGGAGTTAGAGGGGGCCATCGATGGCCCCCCGGTGGGGCAAGGTGGCGCCGGACCCCGGTGGGGCGCGGGTTAAGAACCAGCATATAGAGACCCCTGAAACCTTTCAATTTGCCAATTAACAGAATCTAGCAAAACAATTTCTTACATAAGCAACGGAACATTAAGGAAAGCGTGGAACAAGAAAATGCCCTCAGTGATATATACTGATAGATAAATTAACGAGAATCAGACTGTATCATGTGTAAGAAGCATTTTTGAAAGGTATAATGAGCGCCGAAATTGTCTGCAAAAACGGCACATAAATGACCAGAAAATAAGTATCTCCGGAAACGGACCATCACAAAAACAGGTTAAACATAGACCTAGAATTAAGCTTGGCACGAGGTGAACAGCTCGGCACCGCGTTTGGACTTGAGCCCTGCCGGCTGACTGTGGGCCGTTTTCAGCGGGACGCGATAGCTCAGCCGACCGTCGACGAGGCGACTCCAGATCCGACTCCCCCGATCGTGGCCAGCACTCTCCCCGCCACAGGGGTGGCTCGCGGCGGCAGAGTCTCTCCCCGGAGCGGAGCCGTGCCGACTCGCGGCAGTCCCTCCGCACCTCTCGAAACGGGTCTCGGGCGCAGTCCCGTCAGTCAGAGAGGCGAAATAGTGTGAACGATCGTGGTTCCCGCAGTGTCAGCCGGGCCTCGGCCGCACCCGATCCGGCGCCGTACACTGAAGACTTAAACAAATCGGAGGCGCATACTATTCAAACGGACTTTCAGACGCTGCAAAAGTCCAACTCCAAGTCTCTTCTGCGGAAGCACCTGACAAGGGAGGTGTTCGAGGAGATCAAGGATCGGAGAACGCAGTATGGTGCGACCCTCCACGACGTTATACAATCTGGCGTGGCGAATCTGGACTCTGGCGTCGGCGTATACGCTCCTGATGGCGATGCGTACTCCGTTTTTGCTCCTCTGTTCGATCCTATCATAGAGGCGTACCACGGCGGGTTCAGTGCTGATATGCGTCAGCCGGCCACCTCTTTCGGTCATCCTAAGCAGTTGACGAAGATGCTGGGCAATCTCTCCAGGATGGGAAAGTATGTCATCAGCACAAGAATAAGAACTGCCCGCAGTCTTCAGCAGTTCCCCCTGAATCCTCTCATGACCGAGAGAGATTATGAGCAGCTTGAGGCTGACGTTGTGCCCGTGTTAAATGGTTTGACGGGTGACCTGAAGGGCACTTATTATCCACTGGATGGCATGAGTACCAAAGATAAGAAACAGTTAATCGAAGACCACTTCCTCTTCAAGGAGGGTGATCGGTTCCTTCAGGCGGCAAACGCGTCTCGACACTGGCCCAAAGGACGTGGTATATTTCACAACGAATCAAAGACATTCCTAGTCTGGATCAACGAAGAAGATCACCTGCGTGTCATCAGCATGGAGCAGGGAGGTAACGTGACCAGCGTCTACGCCCGGCTGGTCACCGCACTCGTCAACCTGGGCAAGCAGCTGCAGTTCCGGCGCGACCACCGTCTCGGCAACGTCACCTTCTGCCCGACTAACCTCGGCACCGCGATCCGGGCCTCTGTGCACGTCAAACTTCCTCGTCTGGGCAAGAACAAGGCCCAGCTGGAGGCGGCTTGTGCCAGGCTGGGCCTGCAGGTCCGAGGAACACACGGCGAGCACTCGGACAGCGAGTCGGGAGTGTTCGACCTCAGCAACAAGCGGCGGCTGGGTCTGACTGAGATCGAAGCCGTCACCGAGATGTACCGCGGAGTCTCCGAAATCATTCAGATGGAAAAGGACGCCAAAAAACGCTGAGAGGTGCACGTCATTACTCCGCGTCCTCTGTCGAGAGCGCGGAGTTTTCGCACATTTCGGTCGTTGATAGGATGTGCTGCACTGGAGGCTAATAAGCCAGAGAGCGATGCGGTGTTGGTGCCTATAGTCACTGCATCAACTATCGGCTACAGGAATAACACAATCAAATACATTGTCCTAACTATCTGGCTACACCAGTCATGCCTGGAGGCACAACTAATGAATTAGTTGCATATGACGGTTGGTGCGGCAGCATTCAACAAATCATAAGCAGATCTCATTTGTAAATATTGCTGCTGGATGCTTTCTTGTGGTGGAATTTGTATATTTCGTCTATGTTGGAAAGCTGGTCGTAAAACAGGCATCTCTACTTCGGTGTTGTGTTTTACTTATAGTGTTGCCTCAAAGAATAGAGGGCCAATGCACCCGAGGGATAAGTATTGACACCGCAAGGCTTAAGCAATTGAGTATCACACGTAGATGGCGCTTAGACGTACCGCGCCAAAATCCTTGGGGGATTTTAGCTAGTAACCACAATTTCTATGCACCGAATGTAGTGTGTTAGGTTACTCGCACAGCGAAAAGACACCACCCACGTTAGGCAGGGAGGAAAATGTATTTTGGGTGTCAGATAACCCTTGTTACGAGGGTGGTGCATAAGGCGCCTGCTAGGCGTATCTTAGATGGAGCGTTGAGCTTAAAAATATTTAACTACCTGCCGGGTTCATTTGGTGTACAGTAGTAAAGAAGATGCTCTTCATACTAGTGCAAGTGTGAATCACATGGCGTAGAGAAACCAACGAACAGAAATAGCGGAGGAAGTTTCATGTACGTACCGTCAACAGCCCCCGTTCTCAGTTGAGCATGATTCTGTACCCAACAGCATTCCCTTATATCGCTTCAGTGAAATATTGCAGTTTCTTATTTTAGAGGGGAAATAAGACCCGGCGCTAAAGATGCCTATTGGAGGATAAAAAGCAAACAAGGCATCTTGAGTAGTGTTTTGTGTAACATGTCTGCAAATGGCATTAAGTGAAATAAACGCTGGTGAACAGCACTAGTCCATCTTGGAAATGAGCCGGGAAGTCGTACCACCTTTAGCGCCGTGTGACCCAGGCCCAAACTCAGGTCAGTGCAGCCAAAGAAGAGTGGTTAACTGCATTCCAGAGTTTGCTGTGCTGTGGTGTGTTGTGCTTCCGTTGATAGTGTTTTTCTGGTAAAGATTAGAATGCCATTACGTTTTACAATGTTTTGGAGCCTTTGAACTGTTTGACTCTGCTGTAGGCTACAGCGGTTTCCAGGGATTTGGATCTCCAACTGTTTTCGGGCTCCGTAATACAAACAGAGACATTGCGCTTGAAAATATGCCTCGAGTGAAAAATTGATACTTCTTCTCCTGCTTTACTAAGCATCGCAATGATGTCCTTAGAATTTTTAAACCCTCAGTTTTACCCGTTATATCTTATTCATTTCTTTCTAAAACGTTTATGATGCATTTGAAAGTCAGCCACTCTGATCTGTAAGGCACCTACATTTTCAAAGGTGTCCAAAAATTAATGGTTTTAAATTTGGCCGCCCGAAAGGTTTTGTTGAAGATCCATATTTTTTGGTTTTCTATATTTGCCACTGATAAGCTTGCTTTGTGTCCTTCGATGTGACAATATGTGCTTTGAACTGGAATCAATTGTGACATAATTTTTGTCCATGTACAACATATGGGCTGAAGGCTAGAGCGGCTCGCTTCTTTGCAAATTAAGTTTCATTCTGTCTACTCCTGAAATGATAGAGCTAAAGTTTTGTGAGCACACTGAACCTGGAAGACCGTCAATAAATAAAAGTGCATGCTTTTCACCCTTGTTTTGTTTCATCATTTTAGTGTCTCAAAATTTAGGTAAAGGCATGAATGATATCGCAGACTGGTCCTCAGATGTAACTAAAGCAGCGGATACGCACTCTTCGCTTGTTGAAGCATGATCACGGGTCATGGAGTTTTCAGTATGCCAGTATTTTTTTATGATGAAGGGAATCAAAGGGGCCCTCGTGAAATTTGCTGTTTATACAAACTTTTGCACCGCACGTCACATAATTTTAAATCTGCTGTTTTGGACAGCGAAGGTTTTTTATTTGGCAAGAATGCACAGTGTACAGGAGAGAGTGCATTTTGCGTTTTTGCAAATAATTGACTCGCTTTTCACGGCGACAGCTGTTCTAAATGGGACTGTATTATTCAGCTTAGTACCAACGATTTACCTAATTTTCAAAGCTGTCAAAACACAGGCGTTTCATCTATTTTTTTAAGACAGCTTCGAACTTGCCCAATTACAGCGAGTATTGGCGTGGGTGTTTAAGGAGCCTCGCAACCAGGTCAGATCGGACATGGAAGGCGGTTTCCCGCCATGGGAATTGAACCCCCGTTAATCCATACTATCCAATCTGAATACGGGCAATGAAGCCACGAGGTCACCTGGCCCTAAGATACAGACCCATATATACCCAACCCGGCACGCAGTAATTTCTTCTAACAAAAAAAGAATAACCACGGCCACCTTATAGAAATATACCAAAACCACACTAACCATAAAAATCAAGATAGGAAAAGCACGCAGCAGAATTTAGACTTCGCTTCTTGATGTTCAAAACATTGTAAAACAACAATTAAACCATTTACACCAGGTAAAAGGTGGGTTAAGCGTTAAATTTTACATTGTTCTTACAAGCATGCAGTAAGAAGTCATTTTTGTACTTGCCTGCGTATCTTAAACAAAAAATGTGTGGAACCATGAAATTTGTAGGGTTTTGACGATCATTGTAAAGCAAATGCAGTGTGCAGTAAAAACTTGAACTAGCACAGTGCAATAATAAAGCTCATTGGTGTCAGATTTGGTAATTCCGCTAACGTTACAAGCAGGGACGTAGCCAGGATTTCGCTCAGGGGGGGGCGGTGCCCCAAAAGGGCCCCTGCGACAGCGCCAAAAGGGCCCTGATGGGTAAAAAGGGCCATGATTGTTACGGAATAGAGTGCTGAAGAGGGCTTAAGAGGGCCCTGTCTAGTATGAAGTTCCAAATTTGGCCACAGAGCATAGTGCGGGCGAGCCACTCTTCGCGCGGCCCGTGTCCTCAGGGGGCTCTGCGGGCCCTCAGGGAGGGGTGGCTTCACTGCCGCCCCCCTTGGCTACGCCCCTGGTTACAAGGCTTCTGATGAATATCTTTGGGAGCTGCATGATTTTGTGTATTTAGAAAAGAAATTGACGGCTGCTAACAAATAATCCAAGAAAAAGCCCCAAATTAATTTCTTTCTATCAGTGGGCGTGCTTTCCACTATTTAGTGAGAGATTACAATGAATAAAACATGCTTACACCTATTAAGGTGCTTACTAACTTACTGCACCGAAACAAAATGGTGACCGGTCTGATACCTAAAATATTTAGACATCCAACTTAAAATCGTAGACAATAGAGCTCTGAATGTTTATGAAACGTTGATGGCAAGTATTTACTTGTCTTGCTTTTGGGTATTTTCAGCTATAAACCTCACCATTAATGCATGAAACCCCTTTTTATGAGCAATAGCACTGGGCTCTAACATTACAGCTCCACGCACTGATAAATACGAATATTTAGTTGTATGTCATTTCAGTGCACGTATATCCTCAACAAAAGGTAGTTGTAAATGCGCATACCTATTCAACAGATAATTTCCTGTATTTATCAAGCTCTGTCCTAGAAAAAGCACACAGCAGAAGATCCTAACCTCAGTCCCTTGCAGGCATCACTGAAAGCAGACCAACTCCTCGCAAGCCGAAGAAGCAGTTTCCGCGACGTGGAAGAGGCCGCAAACGCAGCCGCGCACCCACGACGGAGCAAGGAAAATATCTCATGAGAGGTCAGCAATGTGGCTTTTTCACCTCCTTCACTCTTTTTTCTTATAAAGAAGTTAACCAGGGAATGATTTTTTTGCGGTATTGTGAACTTTAACTTAGGGGCGCGGTAGTGGAGTGGTCAGCACTGCTGGCCCCACGCAGCCGACCCGGGTTCAAGGCCCGGCGGCTTCCCCGAACAAGGAGCAAGCTGGCTCCCGAGAAACCCTTCCAACAGGGAAAGAGTTGGCGACGCCATATGACCCTGGCAGTTGGTGCGTCGATAAGCCCCAATAATTAATTAATTAGAACTTTAACTTATGTGGTATGATCCTAGAATATTTTGTTCATACATTCTTACATAGAAGCATACAAAGCTTTGCATTTGCGGATTGAAAATTTATTTATTCATTGCTTCTATAGAAGCGTTAGTCAGAATAGCTGGTTCATACTGCCTACCCTGTCTTCACCAGTTTGAACAGGTTCTCACAAACTTTTATGCTAATTACAAACCTTGGCAGTTTTAAAACTTTCCGTTAAAAAAACGTTTCCGTTGGCTTACGGCGTTTGTACATTAAGCTGCTGAATTAGCATAGCATCAAATTTTGTTCAAATTATTACAAGTTCAGACGTTTGGAGTTCAACTCTCATTGCAGTCATCGACGTGATAGGGATATCCTCATCGGCGGTGTTCCTCTGTCAACAGAACTGGGGCAGCCGCTGACAGCTGCCATGAAAGTCGTCTCCAAACAAAAGCCGAGGGATCCGATAGGCCGGCTGGCGCTTCTGTTATACCACCACGCCGCCAGCCAAAAATGGGAGGGTGAGCAGCAGGACGCTTCGCTAGAGAATGCGGACTATGGTAGCTCGAGAGCTGCACCGTCAGAACGCGACTCCACAGCTGAGGAGGATTACATTATGAAGCGGGTAAGTGCTTTATGGTGAGCAGGGTCGTTCAGCAACATCATATTTGAACCAGGGGTGGACCAATAATTTCATCAAGGAGCGGATTGAAGTCTTACGGGGTCCCATGTTCGGGGGGAGGGGGGCATCTTAGGGAGTAGGGCCCCAATTTTGTATTTATTGACCGTGAAATATTTGCAAACTGAACAATGTGTCATGGGTCTACCTTCAATCTGCTTATAGACTCAACCGGCACCAGCGCGGGATAATTATTAGGCAAACCGTCAAATGCGAGCTGGGTTAACTCCTGACAGATCAGTGGCAATTGTAGGCCAGTTACTTGAGGTAAGCCAAGTGACCCAAAAATCGTAGAATTTCTTGCCGAAAATGTGGTTTTGAGTAGCATATATATTTTGTTGCACCCCGATCCCTGAATCCACTAAACGCACTGATAATATAGTTATTGGTCGACATGTTTGCTGAGGACCTATTTCTTGTCAGGTCCTCTGATGAGGATTGCTGACGGAGTGTCCTTATTCACCGTCTGAGAAATGGGTGGCAATACTTAAACCGCGCCCTGATGAACCCCTGAGCCACCTTTGCACTGGTTGGAGGGAGGGTTTCATCCCCCTCTCGAACTCGGCTCCTATGCGGGATGGCAAAAACCCGAACGCTGTTGGATAGCTCATTCAAATTCATGAATAAACTAAATCGCTCACTTTTTGGCTCAGGTCAATATTGAGGTCATGACAGGTCAAAGAACGTTGCATGCCAGAGTAGAGTTTTTGGGCTCTAACGTCTGACAGAGTTTAGTTAGAATCATTTTTAGACTCTACTCGCTTCCTCTCGTCACGGCGAATAGAATGATGTATGATATGACTATACTAGGTTAAAACACAAAAATAACCTCACCTCAGGTCAGGTAAAAGTCACTATGCAACCTAAGATAGTCAATATGCATATCAATCGAATTGCAATGACATTCCAAACGTAATAGTATCAAAATAAACCTGTACCATCGTTCTCTGAAAAGTTATTCATCCACGACGGTCATCTGAAAAACCGCTTAAGTAGCCCCAGATGTTCTCTTAACATGCGCCCCACTGGGGGTGACATTCGCCCCTCCTGGTTTTCCCCCGATAACGCAAAAACGAAGAGACGCAGAGCAACGAAACTTACAATAGCTTATCCCTGAACAATTTTACGCCTTTGACCAAATCTTTTAGGTCAGATCATCGTAGGCCAAGGAGCTATCTAAAGTCAAGTGACCCAACCTCAAAACCTAAAATCCCAAGTTTGATGCGGCGCCTAAGGAATATTTGCCAACTGATCAGTTTTAAACTTTCACAACATGATAAGGTCATTAGGGTCTACAAGTCTGCTGTCTCGGAATTACGATATTATTGACCTAAGGTGGGGTTAAATTTTTTGGTCACCCCATTATGAATGCGGTGAAAAGTTGAAAGGGCTCGTTTTCAGTAAATACCGGATAGATAATTCTAACAATCCTCACACCGTGTATTCTTACTACCATCTTGACCGTTAAATTGTGTTTTTGACCATTTGACCTCTCAAAGATCATTTCAGGTCACAGGAGCATACAGTGAATTTTTTCCCAATGACTTCTCACTGAATTGAGATGAAGCTCCTATTTTGCTTGTATTGTGCTTATATTGTCACGGGGAGTCAATTGATATGTAACATGACCATACCAGATTGCCCAGTGACCCTGACCTAGCTCAAGGTCAGGTCATTTTCACAATTTGATCTAGCAAGGTCATATTATACATCATTGGACTTCCCCGGCGCGATGTTGAAACATGATGTTGAAAAAACAACAGGATGTTCAAACAACCCCCTCTGGTTCTTCCGGCGGCAGGAAAAAACGGTGGCGCGAAGCGCCGCCGTAATTGGCACACCTTATCCGTTATCAATTCCGCAACTTTCACAAAATTTTAAGTTTGGGTCATCTCAGGTCAGGTCACCAGTGCAGGTCAAGCGACCTCACCTCAAAAAAATGTTTAAGGTGGCATAAAAAAGAAATGGGTGAATATATTGAATTGAAACTTATAAAACATAGTGGGCCCATCGAGTGCTACAAAAAATGTTTCAGAATTTCTCATATCGATGACCCAAGGTCAAGTACGGACCATGACCTCTCCATTAGAAAGAGATGGGAAAAACAAATTGGGCTGTAGTTGTGTAGATAATGCTGATAATACCTTAATATTCTCCAAATCAAAGTACCCTGGGCCCCTTTCCATGTTCATGTTGCAATTGGAGACCTCTGACCTCTGAGAGGTCATCTGGAGCTGCTTAATAATCAATAATTTTTGGGGCTTGTCGACGCACCAACTGCCAGGATGATATGGCGTCGCCAACTCTTTCCCTGTTGGAAGGCTTTCTCGAAAGCCAGCTTGCTCTTTGTTCAGGGAAGCCGCCGGGCATTGAACCCGGGTCGGCTGAATGGAATCTGGAGCTGCTTAAGCATTTTTCAAACTTAGGTCAATAGCTTTGCATGAAATGATGATACAGCTTTTATTTTTATACCATTGCGTTTGTATTGCTATTGCAAGTCGCCAGATATGCATATTGACTATGCTAGGCTAAAAATGACCTTGTCCTGACCTGAGGTCAGATCATTTTTGTGTTTTGGCCTAGTGTAGTCATATTATACACCATTCTATTTTCAGTGACAAGAGAAAGCGAATGGCGCCTAAAAAAGGTTCTAACTCAACTCTGTCAGATGCCAAAACCCAAAAACTTTGCTCAAAATGCCAACTTCTTTGACCTGTCATGACCTCAATGTTGATCTGACCCAAAAAGTGATTGATATAGTTTCGTCATCAATTTGTATGACCTATCCACCAGTGCTCGCGTTTTTCGCTATCCCGCATAGGGGCCGAGTTCGAGTGGGTGTTCCAACACCCCCATCAGGAAGAGGGTGTCTCAGGAGGCCCACCGGGACGCGGGTTAACGGGAAGGTGAAGGTACATGAATCTTGCACGTATAGGAAAGATCACGTTGATAAAATCACTTTAAATGGTACGGTTAGTGCATGTGTCTGACATCACTACGAAGCCCAAATCCGGAAACTGTGCAGCAGATTCATAAATTATTTTGGAAATTTGTTTATGGGACGGAAAATTCGATAGAATGAAAGAATTAGTCCTTTACAAGACTACTCTAGTGATGGGCTCAATGTGATTAACGTAACGCACAGCGTTTTATTGAGGGCATACAAATCTTTGGGTTACAGCGCTTGTGGTCGGGCAACATAACATGGTGCAAAATATTCGAGCACAGTGTTGGTTATAATCTATCAGAGATATTGATGTTCGGACCCTCAATGCTAGAGAAAGTAAAATCGAGAATAAAGAATCCATTTTGGGTAGACGTAATAGGGGTATGTAAAGATCTTTGTACGAAATTTAAGACCAATAGAAGAAGAGATGGCCAGGGGAAGAATCTAGTTTTCTGACTATTCCAGTTTCAAGTCTGGCGTCATACTAAGCTGGGACGCCCGAAGCATTCGCTTCATCGGCGAAGTTTGGAACACCACAAGCAAAGGCTTTATGCAGATAATGGAAATCGAAAACAAATAATTTATTCGTATAATTTTCCTAGATTATGAAAGATCAACACGTTTCCACCCTCCCCCAAGACCAGCTCTTGGAAGGTCCCCGGGACCAATTCTGTGGCAGGCCCTCCAGACCAGCGTTCGGGTGGCGTTTGGGTTCCCGTGATCAACTTCCAGAACGCTAATCGGAACTTACTGGGTGGTCTCCTGCGGGAGAACTTTGCAGTGCTTAAACTCAACCCCACGGGGGAGGCATCGCACCCTCTGCTCTCTTGGATCCAGCCTTGATTCTAACCTTGCTGGTGGTGCCGGCTTGTATCAGTTTTCAGCTTCAGAACGTTGGATTTCAAGCGGCATTCAGTAGTAAATGTTTGGGGACCTTAGGGCCCTTTCCATTCATTTTAATTCTTTCATAAACATTGTATTCAGTGACGTTGAAGTTTTAAATTCTGTGCTTGATACCAGGCATATTGCAAAATGCAAACACGGCCTCAGTTAGGTCCCGCGTCATAAGTGATTTTTCGCCTAAATCTGATCTCTTTCACGATTCTCCTGTTATTAAATCTCGAGTAAAAACAGTATGGTAAGCAACTGACGAGTTAGGCATATGTCGTGGCATGTACTTGTATGTTGGACGATGTGACGAGACGAGATGAGCTATAATTTGGTGGCACATGATAACCTGTTGCTTTTATCAGTGGAATATAAATAAATAAGTTAATGTAATCTACCAGGGCGGGCATTCCTGTTGTTCTTTCACCCCCCCCACCCTTCCTCCTCCCCAGGACCATCTTGGTAGGTCGATTCTTCACTTTGCCGCCGCTCAACCGCACTCTGGCTCCGCCTTCAGACGGCTTCTAGACCAATCAGATCTCAGTATTGCTGACCGCGACCACCAGTTCCGGACAGTTCGGGACGTGGCCGAGTGGACCGGAAACTCCGGCAATGTCGCCGCTGTCGACGACTGGGTGGCTGGTCTAGCTGCCCGGGGTGAGCGGAAACAGACAGCACCGCCGTCCGACAGTTTAGACCCGTACCCTGCACAGGTCTGAACTGTAACCTATCGTGCATGGGTGATTTATCCCCCTCCTAACTCGAGAACAACCGATTTTCTCTATCTAAAGTGCAATTGATAGCCCCATTCAAAAGAAATGGACAAGTTATATCATATGTGTAGGTAAAATACTACTGATGTCATCTTGGAGGTAAATGTATAGAAATTGCCACATTTTGGTTTATCTTCCGTGTTCCGGCACTTGCGGCTAAATTCCAGTTTTAATAGGCAGGAACAAGAATTAGTGCCCGTGAAAATACTGTACTTTGGTCTTTAATCAGATATTCAGTCAGATGACCTCATAACATTACAAATTCATTTTCGTAAAAAAATTTTGATGATACTGCTGACATATCTGAGTCAAATGGTGTGAACCCGTATAAAACCGATATTCAAGGAATGCATTAGCCAAAAGAACTGCAAAAGCCAAGAAATGGGTGCTCAGCATGTTTGATGACGTCTTTATGACGTAATTACATAAAACTCGCGTTCTTTGAAACGTTTTAGGCTAGAGATGACCTTTTCTTATCAAATATCTACTTTGTTATTGCTGATTTGAAAGTGAAGAAAATGAAAACTTGGAAAGAATTTATCAGCTCAATTGACGACACCACAATTCGAAAACACCATAAGAAGCGCAAAATTAGGATGTTAGGTAAAATATGTTCTGGTTTCATAGAGCATCCATGCACACTATTTGTATTATTTATGTATTAACGTAGGATCATATGGTAATAGCAGCTTATAATCACGTCATCAGAATGCATATATCTGTGGATACTTTGCCAGTAATTGGGAACGCTCTACCAATAGGTGCATCTTGCATGCGCTTTGCTGTTCATAAATCACATGACGAAATCCTGAGCAGGATTTTGCCTGCAGGATAGTCTGTGTCGATGTGTTGTGAATGGTGTGTTGTGAACGTGGTCCGCTGCTAGCCACTGCTGCAGCGCCGCACTCTGCTGGCCTGCAGGAGACACACAGGCACTGCAGCAGCTGCTGCTCTCCGGCTACCATCATATTCTACATGCAAGAGACAATCAGCATCAGGCGGCCACCACCCTGGCCGAGCGCGGGCAGCATGCAGATGCACTGGCGCTGCTTCGGAGTATCGAGGACTTCCAGGTAACGCAGTTCCTTGGGTACATGTGTCCACCCTGTCGCTTTTATCACGATTAAGCCCCTGTAAATTCGGGAATTTACAGCTTTATTTTTGGTTTACGTCCCAAATTTCATGTCATGCAGCGTCCTGAGACTGCTTTCGCATACGGTGTGATGCAAAAATTTAAGGTAGAAAGGAGACTAAAATTCAGGTAAACAAGGTATAAATATGCAGGTGCGATTATGTTGAAGTATATTTAGGTAAACTACGATCAAGTTTTATGGTCTCATTAAATTTAATGGAGTGGTTCGCTTAATTTCAAAGTTTGGAAAATATTCTGCGGGAAGTCAATCTGATTTTTTTAGTTATAATCCGATCACATATACCGAAAAATTAATGTATCCAACGCTGATATTAACACGCACGCTGGACGGGGGCCTCGGAGGCCCCTCCCACCTATTTTTCCAAAGTGGCCGGAGAAAAGATCGTAGCCGAAAAAACGGTACTTGGCCACATTTGAGAGAATTTAACGGTGCGTCAACTGAGGGAGGAATTTTGAAATTCCATCAAAAGTTTTTTACTTATAGGCTTTCAAAGTCAAATCTGCATTTTGAGGTCAACACAATTGTGTGGTCGGACCAGTTCACTTGAATTAGAGACAGAATGGTGACGTCATAACGCCATACAACCGGGATGGCAAGTCAAGGTCACCTCACATGAAGGTCAAGTTCAAAGTCAAAGATCACAGCTCAAGGTCATATCAGCATTTTCAAAGTCATTGACCCCAGTGGTTCCGGTCAAATGGCGTTACTCAGTCTGACGTATACTATGCTATGGCATTATAGTAAAGGTACATTAAGGTCAAGGTCAAAGGTCATGGGTAAAGATAAATCCTCACTTCTCGCCAAACAATTGCTAAAGTGCTAGTTATAGTGTACATTATAGGTGGTATACCATGTTGTGACCCTATAGGTCAATGACCTTGAATGACCTTGACTCCAAATTTGTACGAAAGATACGTTGTGATCTTTTTTCCTATGGCCCTTGTTCGACTTTATTTAATGCCCGTCTTAATCCTGCATAATCCAATAGGTTCCCAGCACAGGAATATTTGAACTTTATGACCTCGTTTGACCTTGAAGATATTAAACTAGGTCAATGAAAATTGGCTATAATGTAGATCACCACAACCCCCACCCACCACGAGCTGGCATTTTCTTCGTCTTCTTGTTTTTGAGATCTCAGGCCCCTCCATACGCGTTAGTGCCAGACCCATCTCCAGTGAGGGTGTTGACACGTGCATTGACGAGGGAGGGTACACGCCCACTCCCCTAAGATCTCGAGAGCCTCGCTAGATACTGAAAAACAGTAAACGGCGTTAGATAGCCCATTCAAATCTCTATAAAAAATATTTAGGCCATTTTTTGTCAGAACACATTTAAGGTCACTAGAGGTCAATGCATGCCACCATAGGGATAACATTAAGATGAAGGTTTCAGTCATTACATCTGAACTAATAAAGATAGAGCAAAACAATATAAACCAAAGAAATCCTCGCAGCAAGCCGAATCGAATAATATATGATATGACCTTACTAGATCAAATCAGATCAAATATAGGATATAGGAAATAAAGTATATCAAATATAACCTAACCTAACCTAACCTGACCTGATGTCGGGTCAAGGTAAGATTTGGTCAAAATGCATATCATTAGAACTGCAAGGATAAGGCAAACGTCATGCTGTTAACATAAATGGTCGAAAACCATCTATTTCCAAGTTGTTCAGTTTAACCCATTTTCCAACGTATTCCCAAGGGAGAGGTCATGGCTCGTACCTGACCTTAGTTCATCGATATAATGAATAACCGAATATATTTTGTAGAACTTGGTGGGTCCATTATATGACATGAGTTGCAATTGGATAGGTTCGCCCAGTTCTGACTTATGCTATCCTAAACTTTTTAGGTGAGGTCGCTTGAATTGCACTGGTGACCTGACCTGAGATGGCCTAATCTGATAATTTTTCTAAAAGATGTAGAAATGATTTGAAAAAAGGCACACTAAGTACGGCGACGCTACGCGCTGCCGTTTCCTTACTAGATGAAATCAGATCAAATATAGAATTTGACCTGACCTGAGGTCAGGTCAAGGTAAGATCTGGTAAAAATACATATAATTAGCACTGCAAGGATAAAGCGAACGGCATGCTGTTAACATAAATGGTTTAAAGCCGTCTATTTCCAAGTTATTCAGTTTAACCCATTTTTCCAACGTATTTCCAAGGGAGAGGCCATGGCTCGTACCTGACCTTAGTTCATCGATATGATAAATGACCGAACATATTTTGTAGAACTTGATGGGTCCATTATATTATACAGTCTAGTTAGTCCCTATATATAGCTAGTTAGTCCTGATATGGCCTAGTCTAGTCCCTGGGTGAAGAATGAGCTGCTGTGGGGGGCTCTGATCTACATCAGGGGTCCCCTGAGCTGGTCTTAAACAGACAGAGAATAAGAATACAAGGCCAAATTCCCATGACCTCGGGGGGTCACTGAGCTAGTCTAGTCCCTGGGGGCACAACTGAGGGGATAGGGGGCAGCTGCACTGGAGGGCTCTGATCCACACTAGGGGGCCCCTGAGCTGGTCTTGAATAGATTGGGAACAAGAACACAATGCAAACTCTCCTTGTAAAATGGAGCTAACGAGGAATGAGCCATCGTTAAAACTGCTAGTGATGCCTAGGCACTCCTGGTAATATAAGTTGCTTATTATGCTGGGGGATTATGGGGATGGGTGATAAAAAGGCATGTGCCCCTGAGCTCAAAGCACAGTCCCCTAAACCGGGATTTCTACAAATTGATTTAAGAAGAACTAGTTCTACAAATTAAATGAAGAACTAGTTTTAAAATGTTCAACCCTGTCACACCATCCCCATCCAAACCACCGGCCTTCACCTTTTCTTTACTCCAACTGGGACCGATCCTTGAAAAAAATGGAACTTATATTGATAACGTAATGTGCACGCGTGCCTTATTGACACCAAACGAGCTATCTTAAACTGTTCATAATTATGGGCCCTCATGGGCTGGGGCCCCCTTTGAGGTGGCCCCCTCTAAGGCTGGCCCCCACTTTTCAAACCGTTCCTACGCCCCTGCATGGACAAGTAGGAAACTTGTGTTGTACAAGTAACCTGTTCGTATCGGGTGCACCAATTCAGTCATGTAACTTCTGAACGGATTTTACGAGAGAGGAAAACGTGACCTGACAAAAAATGGTTCAAATATTTTTGATGGAGAAGTGGATGGGCTACCCAACGCCGTTTATCGATTTTTGCTAACTAGTGTGGTTCTCGAGATCTTAAGGGGGGCTAGTACCCGCCCCCCGTCAAAGCAAAGGAGTGCGCGGACAAGGACTGTTCCGCAAGGGTGCCGATAAAATGGAAACACTGCTGCGTATTGAGTGTACGTGTGTGATGCAATGTGCAAGAAATGTCCGCAGGTCAGGGACGCAAAAATATTAAAATACGAATATTTCTTCTTCCAGACCCTACAAAATCTAGAGAGGGCAGAGCTGCTCGTGTCAGACGTGAGTCAAATCTCGAATGGGCTTGGCCTCATCAGCAACGAAGGTCCTAGGGCCAGTGAAATAGATAACTAGAGTCAAGTGTGCCGGAAACTTTCATCTTCTCATGCACTTTTTGCATAAATACTTGACCCCAAAAGGATATTTATGAAGACGTGGCAAAGAAAATTAAACTAGGCTGAAACAAATTAAATCCACCAAAAATGTTTGCCATCCCCGGACCTTCGGTTCGCACCCACGGGCGTAGCAAAGCAAGTCGTATCCAAGTCATGTGCGACTCATTTTTAAGAAATAAAACATCATTCCACACTGAAACACTTATCCGTAAGTTACAGAAGATGCACCACCACCAGTCTACTGAAGCAACAAACAATAACGCCATAGCTAGATGATTAGCACGGTACAGTCGAGCAGGATCGAGTCATGGTATCTTAACGAAAAGTTAATTCACTTGACGTCACTTTGATGGCGGAAAACTACACGTAGTAAACAAATGACATCGTATAACGGAGAGCTAATCGTGGTCTGCAGGAATGATGGCCTTCTCTTTTCCTCCGCTTAGGTAGATGGCACAGTAGACTGCCACGAACAGCACAAACAGAGCCGGGTACGTAATGGTCATGCCACGCTCCAAGAAGATGGCGAAACGCAGCCATTTGATGACTGCGGGGCTGGCGATGAGGGTCTCCTTGTCGGCCTGGAACGGCGTGTTGCGTCCCAAGAAGACGACGCTGTACTTACTCTCAGGAGCGGCCAGTGTGACCGTGGCAGACTCACGGCCTGCTTGGCTGTCTCTGCGCAGCTTCTCGTCTACAATGGGAACACGACCAGCCGCTTCGCTCTCTCCAGCGATCTGCGACTCTTTCTCCACCATAGAGAGAAGGCGAAGGTCGGCAATACAGTCAATAATAGAAGAAAATACGAAAAATATGCATGTAAAGAGCCATACGTCTATGGCCTTCACCTCGTTGACGCCGGGGGTATTTTGACTTGCAGTCACAAAGAGAGACACCAGGATTAACAAAGTAGTTACCGACAACACCATTCGGCCATAAGCAAAGTCTAGTGGTACTAAAAGTGAAAACCAGCCGATGAGTACCAGCATACTAGACGGAAGGAATGTTTGAATCACATGAAATGAGTGGTATCGTTGTAGCCGGAACTTAATACGAAGAACGTCTTTGTTGCCTAGTTCGTTTCGTTGGATGAAATGACTGTTGTGCCGAGGTCGGTAGATGGAAACCAGAAAATTTTTAGTGTTGCTAGTCCGCGTTCCTTCTAACCCATCCTTGCTCCACTTAAGACGTACTTCCTCATTTGTATGACTGTAACTCATGATGTCGAGATTGCAGTCCTGTTCGTCCATGGGATAATATGAATAATTCAGCTGGCACTTGAACGCAATAAGAAAAAAATGCACTGTACTCTATGTTATCATTTTCAAAGATTCTGATAGTTTCAGCCGGCTGGTGGATAGTTGGCACGACTACGTGACGAGCCATTGGTATGTAAAGGTCAGGGACCCATAATTGTTCCTTGATATCACTGGGGAATGACACATGATCACTTTGGACTACAGGCAGCTCCCTTTTGAATCTCCCGCAACGGCCTCACACGGTTATCGACCCAGCGTGTTTTGAAAAAGAGTGAAACGGTGATCTCGCCTTCCTTCTCATCCACTGTCTCGATGAAGTTGGAAAAAGCGGAAAGTTCAGCGACGACTGGAGGACTTTTTTGCCCGTACTTGAAGTGGGTCGCTCCCTGATATCATAATTCGGCTTTGTAATGGTCCAGTTTTCATTATGGTGTTCATTAAGATGTCCATGCCAAGACCCAACATGATATTTGTTGTTTTCCTTGTGGCTGTCGTGATGCAACAAATGACCATGATCAATAAAATCATGGTCTGAATGGTGAATGTACGATTCGATATGGCTTTCAGTAAATATGTAATCTTCCAGTTTTTGGTTTCGAGCTTCCGCTAAGTATGTGTTGAAAATTACGACGAAAACAAAAACCGACAGGCTGGAGCACATGGTGGTCGCTTTTGATGCCACAGTTTTATCACAACCTTAGATAAAGCGGTGCATAACGAAATCAACTCCCACTAAATCTCACCACTTTCTTAAATGCTTTAGAAAGAGCTTAATAAGCAACGTAAGAAGTGTAGGCTCCAACATGCATGCAACCAATGGCAGCAACGGTGACTATAACCGAGGCCCTTAACGTATAAGGTACGGTCATCTGGTTATTTCGCCGGATCGTGATTTAAGCTTGTGACGTCATATGTGCTCACAGCCCCGAGCGTCCGATTAACTTATGCCAATGCAGACGGATACACACACACACACACACACACACACACACACACACACACACACACACACACACACACACACAAAAAAAATATATATATATATATATATATATATATATATATATATATATATATTCGTATAGTTTGGCAGTACATTTTCTTTTATACATTATATGTTGAAAGCCAGAGCATATTTGCATTTGACTATTTTCTTTTTTGTTTGTTCTAGGTGCCGAAATAAAGTTCTGTATTCATTGCTGATATTATTAAGTAAGAAACACAATGTTGACATGAATATGCAGTAGGTAGTTTGACAGCAGGCTTACTAGTGTCTAGTTTAGGTGAATTGTTCACCATCATCTGAGCCATTACGCTGCGCCTTTACATGACATCACATTGGAAAAACGATACATTACACAACCGAAAAGTTTCGCGTCGACAAAGTTCAAAGCGAATTACTGAAAAGTTTAGTGCTACGCAAAGCCAAAGGTTGTATTTGTTATACGACCGGTTTCGGGGCCATCTCGGTCCCAGTAAAAAAAAAATATTCCATCGAGTTTACCGAAATGCGTTTTATATAGCCGTGTAGTGTGTGTGTGTGTGTGTGATTATATCTTAGTCTTTTCACTTGATAATGGGACCGAGATGGCACCGAAACCGGTCGTATAACAAATACAACCTTTGAATTTGCGTAGCACTAAACCTTTCAGTAATATCGTTCACCAAAGTCATGAACCAAACAGAGAATAAGTTTTGAAGTGCTGCGGCGAGGAGCATGATGATGAGTTGTTAAGATGTTCCCTGGCCTCTCCCGTCGAATCCGGAAATGTAAAAAACACTGAAGATTATATATTCGGGCACAGCCCTTCATCAGAATCGTGGAGTAAATATCAATAATTCTCAGTCCTAGTATAGCCAGACCTCGAATTGAGCTTCACACAAAAATGCCTTTTAGAATGAATCGTTAAAAATAAGATTGGATGTCGTGACAACAACCATATTGGTACCTCTAACCTAAAAGTAATGCCGACAATACGACAAACCTAGAGCAGTATTTGTGACAGTCTTTTCTATTATTTCAGCCAAACACTAGCTTTTGATTAACAGTGAAAAACTCGCTGAAGTACCTCAATCGGTTATTTGAATATTTCTGTTCTTCTTATTTACTATTTTTCCGTCGACTGCAGCTAAAATGCTAACCAAAAACTACCTATTAAGCACCAGTAGACGTGATACTAGATCGGTGTAAAGACTGCATACTTTCCCCTTTAAGATGATGCTATATTTTTACAATAAAAGCCTCCCTCGAATTATTTAGTTAAGATTGTACCTAGTGGTCAAGGTCAACTTTTTTTGTAATTGATAAACCCATTTTCCACAGCCTGCTCCTCTGGCCCAACGTTAAGCGTCGAAAGAGTATACGTGTGGCTGTAAAAAAAATTATAAATTTTACATTATACTTATTCAACAACCCTTGCCCTTAGTATGTACCTCTTAAACAAATGCAACTTTTATAGCTAGTTAATGTGAACAATCATTGGTAAATACTTTTCCTCAGCCTGTACCTCTAGCCCAACGTTAAGTGTCGAATGGTTATACGTCTAGCTGCAGAAAAGTATTATCAATAATTAGTTGCATATTTCAAAACCCCAACCCCAGTACGTACCCCTAAAATCAAAACATCTCTTTGAGCTAGTTAATCTGATCAATCATTAATAAACACCTTTTCCCAGCCTGTACCTCTGGCCCAACGTTAAGCGTTGAAAAAGTATACATCTGGTTGCAGAAAAGCACCATCAAATATACATTACCTAAAAAAAGACTGAGCCTTACCTGTGACCTAAGTCCATCACTTCTGACTAGCTAAACTAATTCAACCATCATAGCCCTTTTTCCCAGCCTGTAAATCGGGCCCAAAGTTAAACGTCAAAAGCATATACGTCTAGCATCAATAACACTATCAATAATGTAAGGAAGTCCTACCCCAGAACACATATACTTACGCTGAACCCTCCCTTACCTCTTAAGCCACTGCTGTTAAGTGATAGCCTATCCTAGACCCGCATAATAGGCCAGGACGTACCTTGTACGTTAAGGCTGGGATGACGATCCTGAATGATTATGGATTCGGCTATCTTTCTGTCTGGATGATCACGTGCCCGATGAACTACTTTTAGCTCAAGTGGTTCTGATATAGCCTGAGTGACCTGTGCTGCATGTTTCTCGAGGAAATAATCTCATAGAGGTGTGTTCCTAGTTTTATTTTTCGCGTCCCGCAAATGTTCGTTAAATCGCAATCGGACGGGCCTCATCGACTCCCCCTACGTATTGAGCTCTGTTTTGATCCTGGTTACACAGTCTACAGTCTATTTGATACACTAAATTTTTCTGTGTGCAGTCCATTTTAAAACTTGACTTGCATAAATGACACCTCTGACCCCCAGGACATTTTGGCTTAGAAATGGACATTTTTGGCTTTGGGCCCGATTTACAGGCTGGGAAAAAGGGCTATGATGGTTGAATTAGATTAGCTAGTCAGAAGTGATGGACTTAGGTCACAGGTAAGGCTCAGGTTTTTTTAGGTAATGTATATTTGATGGTGCTTTTCTGCAACCAGATGTATACTCTTTCAACGCTTAACGTTGGGCCAGAGGTACAGGCTGGCAAAAAGTGTTTATTAATGATTGATCAGATTAACTAGCTCAAAGAGATGTTTTGATTTTAGGGGTACGTACTGGGGTTGGGGTTTTTGAAATATGCAACTAATTATTGATAGTACTTTTCTGCAGCTAGACGTATAACCATTCGACACTTAACGTTGGGCTAGAGGTACAGGCTGAGGAAAAGTATTTACCAATGATTGTTCACATTAACTAGCTATAAAAGTTGCATTTGTTTAAGAGATACATACTAAGGGCAAGGGTTGTTGAATAAGTATAATGTAAAATTTATAATGTTTTTTTACAGCCACACGTATACTCTTTCGACGCTTAACGTTGGGCCAGAGGAGCAGGCTGTGGAAAATGGGTTTATCAATTACAAAAAAGTTGACCTTGACCACTAGGTACAATCTTAACTAAATAATTCGAGGGAGGCTTTTATTGTAAAAATATAGCATCATCGTAAAGGGGAAACTATGCAGTCTTTACACCGATCTAGTATCACGTCTACTAGTGCTTAATAGGTAGTTTTTGGTTAGCATTTTAGCTGCAGTCGACGGAAAAATAGTAAATAAGAAGAACAGAAATATTCAAATAACCGATTAAGGTACTTCAGCGAGTTTTTCACTGTTAATCAAAAGCTAGTGTTTGGCTGAAATAATAGAAAAGACTGTCACAAATACTGCTCTGGGTTTGTCGTATTGTCGGCATTACTTTTAGGCTAGAGGTACCAATATGGTTGTTGTCACGACATCCAATCTTATTTTTAACGATTCATTCTAAAAGGCATTTTTGTGTGAAGCTCAATTCGAGGTCTGGCTATACTAGGACTGAGAATTATTGATATTTACTCCACGATTCTGATGAAGGGCTGTGCCCGAATATATAATCTTCAGTGTTTTTTACATTTCCGGATTCGAGGGGAGAGGCCAGAGAACATCTTAACAACTCAAACAGAGAATAGTCAAAGTGAATGTTGAAATTAGTTCAACAGCATGACTTGAAAATTACAGGAGATAAACACGTGACAATACACAGGAAACACTCTAACTGTAGCGACCCGAAATGCTGCCAGACACTACAGACAGCAGGGCTATTAAAGCAATTAATTGAATAACACTGTCAAATAGTAACCTTTTGCTCCACATCTTCATCAGTTTGTTTGATCATTGGAATTTGTTAATTAATGTGCAAGGCTTCCAGGATGAAGAGCTTCTGGTGGTCAGGGCGTGAGTCAATGATGTTAGTGTTTTCGACAAGCTCCTTTCTTGTCAGTGGATGGTTGTGTTTTATTCGCATGTGTTTTTCGGGTCCTCCGGTGTTGAGGTGCATGGTAAGACGACGTGATAGTGTAGTTGTGGTCGCTCCTATATTGTCTACGGGTTGGTGACGCCGGCAGTCGTCATGAGGACAGGTAAACTTGTAGATTACACAGGAGCGTTTCAGAGGCTTAGTCGTCTTGTTGATGTTGTTTTTCAAAATTCAGTTGTGGGTCTTCTTGTATTTTTAGTATATAACTAAGTTTATTTTGGTGTTGTCTTTGGTAGGTTTCACGGTGTCTCTGATGATGTCTTTCAGGATGCGGTCGTCTACTTTGTGCGCTGGCGACATCATATTCTGGTACTACAGCTTAATAATGCTGGTCAAATCGTTGGAAGGCTGCTGGTCTGATTCCATTTGTCGGTTCACCTGGGTCTTAATCTCAGTGTCGATTTCACGGTTGGAAAAACCATTGTTGACGAGGACTTGTTTGAGTTCTTCCAGCTCCTGATGCAGAGATTCTAAAGTGTTGCAATATTTGATCGCTTGTCGGACATAGGCTTTGATGACGGGGTCAGACGGTACCTCTCAGGGCACTCGCTGTTTCCGTTCATACACCGGCCGGTGTTTGTGGGCTTGCGGTAGACTTCTGTCTTGAGAGTTCCGTCGCTAGCGTCAATGTTTAAGTCCAAGAATGCAATGCGGTTGTTATTTACGACATCGATGGTGAACTTGAGGACGGATTTTTCTTCTAGTTTTGTCGTTAGCTAGGTTAGTTGCTGTATATTTTGTGCTTGGACGTATATATCATCAAGATATCTACAATATATGTCTGGTTTGGGCTCCATGTCTTCCAGCACCTGTTCCTCGACATGGCCCATATACATATTAGCGAAGAGGCAGCCGAGAGGCGAACCCATCGCCACACCATCCCTCTGTTTGTAAAGATCTCTTCTGGTCAATTGTACAAAACTTACATATTTCCGTTGTACGATTACTGCGATTCGATTTACGACGAACTAATTACAGTAACTGACAGCATGAGGCTGGAAAGAATGCAGAATAGAGCAGCGCGACTAGTGACGGGAGCCAGTTTCAGAACGTCAACGGACAAATTATTGTCAGAATTAGGCTGGCCAACATTAAAAAATGGGAGGCTGGTTCACAAATTACAAACATATTACAAACTAGTAAATGCGGGGAACGAAATTCCATCTAACATGAGAGAATTGTTACCTACCTTCAGGGCCTTCACAGGACTCCGACTCAGAAATGTAGCGTCCTATACTCTCCCCGCATACCGAATTGCACGTTACAAATATTCCTTCGTGCCGGCTACAACTGGGGCTCGGAACAAAGTGCCTATTAATTTAAGACAGACACAATCTAGGGCCATCTTAAAAAACAGGTACATTTTCTGTATGGACGAGAGGCTCCTCCTATACAACTCAGGCTCGAAACTTGGTAACATTCTTCACACACAATTACGAGTTGGTTTAGCGCGTCTAAATGACCACCAATTTAAGGTTGGGAAGGCAACTTCCCCGATATTTAACTGTGGAGATAACAGGGAAACATCCACATTATGTTCTTATTTGTTCATAACATCGAGAACATAGACAAAAACTATTTTCTTCTCTAACAGCAATACTGGGAGCTGGATTCCTCAATCTAAACCAAAATAAAAAGATGGAAATGCTTGTTTATGGCCCGGATTTGGATAAAAATTGCACTCACAGAGTTGCTTTCGCATTTAAAAAATTCCTCATTGCGACGGCGCACAGCGATACCTAGTAGCGCATGTACGCGGTGAAGCGAGCGGCGCGGTGGCTGGCAGGCGGCGCTGTGGCGGGTGTCCGGCAGGTCGGGATGCGACCTTTCGCGGCGTCCTGGGTCCACTATCATTTTGTTTTCTCACATTGTTCTCTGATTCTAGAATCTTTACCACTGTGGCACGGATTGGTACCGGGATTTAAGCCTTGTGCTTTTGTGCCTCTCCGTGATGAATGTCATGCTGATGTCGCTACTGTTGATAAAGTTGTGTTGTTGTTGTTGTTTGTTGTTGTTTTGCAGAGATTTCCAAGTGTTGCAATATTTGATAGAAAAAGCGTATGCCACTATATGACTCTTTGAAACGAATTAGACCCAAAATTGATCGTATACCCCGCTATCAATGGTAGAGCCCTTTTTTAGTCTGCTGGACACTTCGTAAATAGATTCGAAGCGTCCTGGTGGCCCTCTGCATCCAGCATGGTTCTCTGTTACTAGTTACAGAGGGCCCGCAGATACCAGAAGAACACTTTGTGACCATTAGGCTCTCTAGAACCAGCAGAGCCCTCTCTGACCAGGTGGGCCCATAATGGTCCGCTAAGCTCCCTTTGTCCGCCACTAAATACCATTTTAAGTTTTTCTTTCTTTCCAAAGGAACCGCTTTGAAGGTGAAAGAAGCTCCTAGAAAAGCTGCTTATTACCAACCTATATTATGCCATACCTTAGTCTCATCAATGTATTGCGAATTTTTTATTTATTTAACGCCACATTCTGTCATTGAAAAAGGGAACAAAAACCACTTTTACAAGAGCTAAACAGAATTTCTGGCGGCGTAAGAAAGCACGTACGCTGCTGACATCTTCACTTCCTCGACCGGTACTTCCTTGACACAGACATCGTTAACGTGGCACCAACCAGCCTCCAACTGGTTCCGGCAGAATTCAGTGCAGTGGCTGGTCTGGGGGCTGCCATGGTGTACTACCGCTCCATACGGGTCAAACACAAGGCTGTCAGATATCTGCGGATGCCCGAGGGCCTTTCAACTGAGGTCCAGGTCGCTAAGGGAAAAAGTGCCGTGAGCGAGAACTTTGAGCGATGTGCTGCCCGCTGTAGGTAAAACGCTTAAGTTTCATAATCACCATATATTGCAGGCGTCAGGCATCGAACTTAAGTTGTTAATTGGCGTGTCTCCTCGATTCCTGGATGCATAAAATAGCAAAAAACAGTGAAAATGTATTCGAACACAGCCCTTCCTCAGAATCTTCATGAAATGTATTGATTGGAGAAGCTAATAACTTGATCATGATGTGAGCTGAGACCTGGAATTTTAGATTTCACCAAATTTCAGAATAATTTTTGTTTTTTTGCTTTATTATGAATCCGGATTTGAGGGGATAGGTTAACTACCAACTTTGTTACGCATAATTATGCTCCTCGGTGCAGCACCCCGAAATCTGTCAATCTTTGAATGAAATTTCTCCTGAAGAGGAAGAAATACGTACAGGTTTTTCGCTTTCGAGCACGATTGGCTCTGAAGCGGCAGAAAAATGACTTGTCATGGCGATATCTTAGGGGTTGTAGTTTAAAGCGAACTTCTTTAGATTAATTGACGAAAAAAACCACGCTGAACGTTTTCTTTTTGCTTGTCGACATTTTTGGGGCACTTTTGGCAGAATTTCAGGGGCCCTTTTTGGCCACTGCCTCCCCGTCAAAGCAAAGGTGGCTCAGACACCCGTCAATGCGCGTGTTAACAAAAGTTACAAATGATTATGTCTACGTTTCGACTATGCTCCATAAACGTCCATTTTAAACGCCTCATCGCTTCAATCTATCAGTGAGTCTAAGAACGGGAGTTTATCATTGCCATTCAACTCAACTGTGAAGCTAAGACAAGAGTGATCAGTAAGTATTTTCTTAATGCTTCTGGCGTCTATCTATTTTCAATACCAACCATGCTTGAAAGTCATGGTGCGGAGTTCGGACGTTCGGATATGGTCGTTCGGACTTACTCCACAAAGTGTTTTGGAGTCGGAGTTTTCGTTCTGAATTCACAGAGCTTCGACAGTGAAAGTATCGGAATACATAAATATAGAGGACTTCTCCACTAGTGAAAATGAAAAACGTTCGGAGCTTTCGGCTATATTTTATCAGCCTTCGTCAGCGAGTGGTCGGATCGATCGGTGGACATCGGAAGACTTCCGTCCAGTCTTCCGATGTCCACCGATCAATCCGACCACTCGCTGACGAAGGCTGATAAAATATAGCCGAAAGCTCCGAACGTTTTTCATTTTCACTAGTGGAGAAGTCCTCTATATTTATGTAATTCATTCTCATCCACTTATCCTGTCATTTCGAGTATCGGAATAGGTGGGATGGTTCAACAAGACTCTCGAGAGGATGTAAAGTTTGGCATAGTCACGTGACAGTCATAAATAGCACCTTCTGGGACAGACCTAAAAATCACATCTATGATATATAATTAAAGGGATAATAAAAAAGCGGGGACGGGGACAAAAGATCTTTCATTACAGATAATGAAAGAGCACTGCTTACGCCTGATAATATTTGGAGATTGATATCGTGATATTGAAATTCATTGTTTTATATGTATAAATATAATTTTAGAAGAAAATATTTTATTTGTGGCTTCTCGGTTCCAAGCACATGTCACTCACAAGCTCAAAATTAACATGGCTGAATAGGAAAATCGATTGCGGTCATTTCATTCATTTACACTACCCACTTATCTCCAACGGCTTTCGAGTAATTCGTCCGAAAGGGGATTTCAAGGAGCTAAATTTCTCGGAACATGTTTGCTTCTCACCATGGTTTCAAGTTCTTAAAATGAATGGAAGTGCATGAAATTTGACATGAAGCTAGTTTAGGGTCTTGGGTTTCCGATATAAGTTATTCTAGGCCAATATAATGTTTAGCTCGTCTTCTAGGAGCAACTTTATACCATGCCCTTTCTGTAAGAACACAGCACCCGACGCCACGATCACGGCATCGTTTTGGTTGAGAGATACCGGCCAGTAACCTCGGTCCTCCTGACGGGTCACAGGTGCAGGGCTAGTGGGAGTCGATAGATTATGGCGCAGTGGTATAGTGGTTAGAGGCCCTGACTCGTGATCGGGGGCGCCTGGTTCGAATATGGGGTTGACCGTGAGTTTGATTTATTGGTTATTTTAAAGAAAAGAATGATAACACTGACCTAAAGGCTTATGAAGAGATACATTGAAAACGAAAAATGGTTTTATTTCAGCACATTGTCATGCGGCTCTCCTGCGCCGGTAGGGCGTTAGCCCAGGTCGCAGACCGGGGTTCATATTGGAAGCAAATCAACTAGTTCTGTGTCTATATCCTTTAAATGGAATATTCATAACCCGCGCCCCGGTGAGCCTCCGAGCCACCTTCGCTCTGGTAGGGGGCGTGTTTGAACACCCCCTCGAACTCGGCCCCTATGCGGGATGGCGGAAAAAGCGAACGCTGCTGGATAGCTCATAAAAAATCATGAAGATACTATATTAGTCACTTTCTGGTTCGGTTCAATAGTGAGGTCATGACAGGTCAAAGAAAGTGGGATTTTGAGAAGAGTTTTTGGGCTCTAGTGTCTGACAGAGTTTAGTTAAAATCACTTTTTTAGGCACCATTCGCTTTATCTCGTCATGAAAAATCAAATGGTGTACATACTAGGTCAAAACACAACAATGACCTGACCTCAGGTCAGTTCAAGGTCACTTTTTAACATAGCATAGCCAATATGCAGATCAATCTACTTGCAATAGCAATCTGAACGCAATTTCTCCAAATAAAAGCTGCATCATCATTTCATGCAAAATTAATGACCTAAGTCTGAAAACTGCTTAAATAGCCCCACATGTCCTCTCAAAGGTCACAGGTCAAAAACTGCAACATGAACCTGGGAAGGGGCCCAGGATACTACGATTTAGAGAATATGAAGGTGTTCTCAGCTGTATCTACACAAATACAGCCCAATTCCCCTTTTTCATGTATTTTCACTGGAGAGGTCATGGTCCGTGCTTGACTTTAGGTCATTTATATAAAATCCACGGCATATATGTTGTAGCACTCGGTGGGCCCATTATGTGACATAAGTTTCAATCCGATAAATTCACCCATTTCTTACTTATGCCAGTTTAAACATTTTTTGAGGTGAGGTCACTTGACCAGCACTGGTAACATGACCTGAGATGACTTAACCTTGAAATTGCGGGGAAAGCTACGGAATTGATCAAGGATAAGGTGTGCCAAGAATGGCGGCGCTTCGCGCCGCCGTTCTTTCTTGCCACCGGAAAAACCCGAGAACACCCCCTCCCACCGGGGCGAGCGATAAGCCATTCTACATCATTTACGCCAATTCAGTGCGTATCTAACCATCTGCCACTACCTACACCCCCTTCAAGGTCAAATTGGGTCAAAGGTCGAAAAAAGTTAAGTCTGTGTTGGAAGAAAATTGTCTTGTTCAGTGCCCATCTCATACAAATTGACTCTTCCTAAGACAGTTTGCATCACTTACACAAAGTGCCTGCTTCACCATCTGTTCTTGCTTACACCCCCTTCAAGGTCAAATAAGGTCAAATTTCGAAAAAGGTCAAGTCCATATAAGATGCAAACAACTAGTTTAAGAGTCCGTATCATTCAAATTGGCTATTCCCGAGCCATTCTTCATCATTTACGCCAATCAAGTGCTTGCTTCATCATCTCTTATTGTTTACACCCCCTTACAAGGTCAAATAAGGTCACAGATCGAAAAAGGCTATGGCCTTATCGAATGCAAGTCAACTTATTCGGTGTTCATCTCATTTAAGAATACTGGATTGAAACACGCAACTGTAGTCGTTATTCGAAGACGAAGAGTTGTCACTTAGGTCACGCAAGGTCAAATCAAAGTCATTAAAGATAAAAAGGTCATGAAAGGTCTAACCTGATAAAAGGGATCTTCGAAAGCTGGAATAAAATATTCTGGGCCAGTTCATCAACAAATGCTGGAAAGAACGACGAGGGTCTGGAGCATTCATGTGAAACGGGTACGGGCGCCCAAATGACCCCAACATGCTTCCAGTATTGAGGTCATAGCTTCGTGACCTTGAAAGGTAGGAAAAATAGTTTTCAAAACATGCGCAATGAATGTCCCAGAGGCTTTACAGAATTTCAAGACTCTAACTTGACACATTTCCGCCCAGCGGGTCACTTTTGTTCTCCGACTTTGACAGGCTACAGAATCGGTATCAGTGAAGTGATGTTCACGTTTATGATATGGTTTCATATTTCAGAGTGTAGATAAGCCGGAAAATGCATCGGTAAATTCCAAGAATTCAATGGGACGATTTTGGGGGAGCTTATTTTGGCGTGATTCTGGTCAACCTCAAATAGGTTCACAAATTTGGTTTCTCACGGTAATCTATGGAAAGCGAAAAAGAGTTTGCATGTTTGACATTAAACAAAAACCAGTAAGAGTCCGGTAGTGCAGGAAGAGTACGATTTGTCTGAAAAGCTTCGCCATGAGACACCGTCAAATATGAAGCGGACAAATTGATACGCTGGGCGTTGCGCACATGTGCGGGCGATGAAAAGTAGGAAAGGAAGTGGTCTGGTTGGTTAGGTGAATATTGTTGCTTAGAAGGAAGGGAGGCGTTGTAGGGGCTACCAATTAGGGTTGCCAGTTTAGAGATTTTTCCTCAAATTTGAAGATTTTTAGAGAAATGTGGATACGTTTAAAGACTTTGATGTTCATGAAATTCCTCCCAACGTTTGCGGGGCCTGCTTTATTTTGGAATGAAAATAGAATTTTTTAATCGTTGATCGGTTTTGAAGTGCTGCAGCCAGGAGCATGATGATAAGTTGATGAGATGATGATAAGTTGATAAGGTGGCCTGTCCCCTCGAATTCGGAAATGTAAAAATCACTGAAGATTATATATTCGGGCACAGCCCTTCATCAGAATCATGTAGAAAATATAAGAAATTATCGGTCATAGTGTAGCCAGACCTCGAATTCGAATTCGAGGTCTGGCTACGGAGATGAGGTGGCTTAGTGGATAGCACCCTTGTCGTCTAAGCAACTGGTCCCGGGTGCAAGTCCCGGCGGAACCTCTGAATAAGTCGATCTGATCCCCAAAATCCCTTCCAACAGGGTGAGAGTTGGTGACACCGTATGACCCTGGCAGTTGGTGCGTCGTTTAACCCCAACAATTATTATTATGAGGTCTGGCTACACTGTGACCGATAATTTTTTATATTTTCTACACGATTCTGATGAAGGGCTGTGCCCGAATATATAATTTTCAGTGTTTTTTACCTTTCCGGATTCGAGGGGACAACTTATCAACTTATCATCACCTTATCGAATGTTTTAAAACGCATGCAAGATGGTTTCAAGATTTTCTGAGGGCTTTATCAGCCAATTTTTGGAGGTTTTTAAGACTTATTGAAATACTAGCATAGCACTGACTGCACTGCAGAACTAGCAGACCATTTGTATAAATTTGTGTATATTTGTATAATAATCCAATGTGTTTCACCTCGATGGATTGTTTGTAATGAACTGAGAACAGTGGTAGATCCAGAAGTTCATTGGTGGGGTGGGGGAGGCCAGGGGTCTCGAGCTTCCCCGACATTGCCTCGGAACAGCCTCCAGCTATGAATTTACCATAGGCACATTGAAATTTCTGGGAGGGGGATTTTAGCTTCCGAAATTATTGATGCCGATAGTTTTTTTTGACAAGATACGTCCGGTGCAGTATAAAATAGGCGAGGCCATGAGAAGTTTTGGAACTTCTGTCTAAAACGAAATTAGCGTTGTCGCGGCCTGGTTCTGGTCGTGTGAAACGTCCATAAGTGAACATCCCGGGGGTTGGGGAAGGGATAGAGTCCCCCGGATTTTTGGCCTCCTATAGACTTTGTATAGGGCTCGTACTACAGTACCAGCGTTAAACAATCCAGAACCCCTCCTGGATCGAGAAGAGATATCCAGCCTTAAAGACATCAATATACCTAGGCCATAGTTGTTAGCAGTGTCATGGATCAAATGTTTTGCAGGAAAAGAAGCGAAATGAATTGTTAGAGATGAGCAAGATAGCGGAGCGGATCAGGCAGATATCATGAATATTCCATCACCCAAATGGGCAAGATAGCGGGGCGGATCAGGTAGATATCGTGAATATTCCATCACCAAAATATATTAGTGATAGGATGAGAAAGATGATGAGCTAGCGGGCGTTGCAATGACCAGCAACGTGCCTGGCAATGTGAAGGTTCACATTGATGAAACTATGGAACGCGCTACCAGCTACAAAAATAGTCGGACAGACAGGAATGCATTGGTTTGGAAGTCAACCGAGCTGATTTAGACCGCGTGGGGTGAGAGGTGGGATTGAGTTCCAAAAAATTGTCATCTGTACGCTAAATATTACGATTGCTTGTTCAAAGCTCACTGAGCATTAGTGAAAAATTCAGGGGAGACGGGAGGAGGTGGAGAGATGGAGACAAAAGAAACGGTTTTCCCCCAAAACTCTGATATTCCCGAATATTATTAAAATACTGTGATTTTCACGATTTTAGTCCTGCTACCTGAACATCACCAGTCTAGATTAACCTCTGATGTGTACTATTTACAAATATACTGTTAATGTTGTCTATAATGAAATCTGGAGAGCGTAACATTGTCTAAATACTTTACTATGACTATCATACAAGAAGAAATAAAACACTTGACGGAAGTAAATTAAAAGCGACGCGCACTGGGACGCTGAGTGCGGTGACTGCGCCGCCCGGGGCCGGCCGCGCAGTGCCAGCCGATGTCCCAAACACCCAGCGGGTCGTTTTGGTCCGGTGTCATATCTCAGAATTTTAAAGTGGTATCGGTTTCAAACTTTTGGAACATATTATTTAGCATCTTCTAAGCCTAGGAAAACATGTTTCAACAATCTGAAAGCTGCAAGTAGGTGCGAGTGTTAATGGGTTAAAGAGCTCGTTTTCAATTCTTGAAAACCCTTAGAGGGGTTGCACCAACCCCCCTGTGCGTGCGAGGGTAAACGCTCTATCACTATCCATTACTAAGTTATTCCGTTAAAACCGTTTTTCCCATGTATTTCCAATGTTGAGGTACCTGACTCGTACCTTAGGTCATCAGTATAAAAATACCGTAAAACATGTTAGAGAACTCGGTGGGCCATTATGTAATATGAGTTTCAACCGGATAAGTTTACGCTGTTCTGACTTATGCTATCTTAAACTTTTTTTAGGTGAGGTCACTTGACCTCTACTGGTGACCTGAACTAAGATGACCTAACCTTAAAATTTTGAAAAAGCTGTAAAAATGATTTGAGAAAAAGTATGCCCATTACGGCGGCGCTACGCGCCACCGTTTTTCTACAAGTAACCCGAGCTATATATTTTCATTGAAAAGCGCACATCGAAAAACAAATCAGCAAGCAAAAAATAAAAATAAACGTTAACCTCCGTTTTGGAGGGGAGAATGAAAAAACTCAAAGAACTCTAGTGGCACACCGGGAACTCGGTGGGCCCACCGAGTTAGATGTATGTGCAGAGGGGAGAGCGGAGAGAGGTGTATCATAGACAGGTTGTATCAGAGCGATTTTTTCCAAAACTATCTAAGAGATAGCGCTCCCGACACGACCAGATGATACGGCATGCGGTCCGCCATCTTTCTTTATACTGCCGTCTGCTTGGCTTGGCGCGTTTCGCAGTGAGTGCAGAAAATGTGTTTTCGGGGTGTCATTCTGTAAAATTTCGTCGTAAGGAAATGTGTGTTTTTGTCATTCAGATGATCACGAATCGGAAGGATCGCTGTAGCAGTGGTAAGGGTAGATTCTAAGGCTTCGTAAGTGAGAAGGATTTTCTCGGCTGGCCACTGGTTGTTGAGCACGAGGACGTTTTTTTTCAATGTGGGAGGGTGGTACATGTTGTATCAAGGCCAGGTGGGGTATGTTGTAACAGTGATACAACTCACCCCAAGGTTCATGCAGCTCATTAGGGGTGTCGCCACAGAATCGTTTTTTCCAAAAACACTATATTGTCACATGTAGCCACAACGAAAAATTTGGTAAAATATTTTGATGCAAAAAGTGCGGGTCAGGATAAGTGCAAGACGGGCCTCGATGATGGAATGAAAGCAAAAGCAAAAATTAAAGTCTAACAAGTCCCGTGACGAATCTAGGATTTCGTTAGGGGGCAGGCTCTGAAGGAGGGGGCGCCGAACCTGGGGGCGCCGAATCTGAGGGGCGCCAATTTACCACCCAATAGGCGGCCAGTGTCAAAGAAAAACGCGTTTGAAAAACGTATTTGTAAATGTTTATTTTCGTGAAAGCAGCCTTTCTGTGAAACATGTTCACGTTTACCATCAAACATATTTCGGGCCGGCAAGGTTTCGCCCAGAACATAATGACTGGTACATTGGTAGAAAATGCTGGACTGATGCTAACTGAAGCGCCATGAGCAAAGAATACAGCTAACTTCGGTCTTGAAGAAAACTGAGGTGTCGTATCGACCACATCCACATATCATAATTATCTTGGCTAACGCTGGGTCCCTACAGAAACCCCGATTGACGCTACATTAAGCGCTATTAACAATGAATACAGTGATCTTTGGTGAACTTAAGTCCCGGCGAAGACTAAGGTGCCGTATCGACCAGCTCCACATATCACAGTTGTCTTGACTAACGCTGGGTCCCTACTGAAATCCCCTATTGACGCTAACCTAAGCATCAGAGGCCGCAGAGCCTCTGCGGGCCTGGGCCTCTGAGTTTTTGGTGGCTACTCTGAGCTGATAATGGGTCCCCTCAGTTGATCTGGGACCGCTTTAGATAACCAGGCCCTCACACTGAACTTGAATGTGTCGCCACTGGAGCCTTCTGACTTTTTCGGGGTCCCTTAACTGGTGAAGGCCCCCCTCAACAGATCCTGGGACCTTTGAGTTAATTTTGAGCTATCTGAGAGTGAGTTTTCAGGTTGCCCCTGGGCTGTTCTGGGACCGTGAAAGAGTATTGCACAGGAGCTTACTGGCTTGGCTGCTGCTTTGCTGCTTTGGGCCCCCTAAGCTAAAAATAACCCTGTAGGTAAAATTATTGAGGCAGCCATGAGCTGGGTCTAGGGCCCGTGATAGGATTTACTTAAGGGGCCTCTGGTTTGGTCATAGGGCCCCTAGCTTGATTAGTCTCCCTTGAGCTGGCAAGGGCCCCCCTGGGCTGGTATCGTGTTTGTTTAACTGATATAGGCCCTTTCAGCTTGTTTGGGGCCCGTTGTGCGTATCTGGGCCCCATGAGTTCGTCAAGACACCCAGCTAGTCTGGCCATCTTAGTTTGTATGGGCCTCCTGAGCTGCTTTGGGGCCCCTCAGCGTGTCTAGGCCCCATGAGTTGAAGGTTGGCCCCCTGAGCTAGTTTTTTGCCCCCTGAGCTTATTTAGGACCCGTTTAAATGGGTAGGCACCCCACGCTGCCTACACAGCTCATTAGGGATGTCGCCACAGATTCATTGTTGCCAAAAACACTATCATCACAGGTGGCCACAACGAAAAATTAGGTAAAAATATTTTTGCTGCAAAAAGTGTGGGCCGGGATAAGTGCAAGACAGGCCGCGCTGATGGAATGAAAGCAAAAGCAAAAATTAAGGTCTAACAAGTCCCGAGAAGATATGGCCACATCCCCACCTGCGCTTCACAAATTCGAGGCACACCCCTGCTCGCCCACCGCCTCCTACTTCCCACGTCCTTGCAATTCATCTGTATCCCTGAAACAACCCTTCCCGTAACTATTGTGAGAGGATTACTTAGTAAGTCCATAACTAATACGTTTAGGCTTTTCAGATTGAACAGTTGCAGATTGAACAGGCTTTAGCCCTGGCTTAAGTCTGCTGGTACCTAGTCTAGAATTTGCCCGTTTCGACACATTGGGTTGGCTTCTTTGTTCCAAACGGATCACTTTTACACCTGGATGGTTGATGTTTCGTTTGCATTTTTTGTCGCCATGAATTTCGTACTGTATAGGCCATAGCTTGGTGCAATAAAATACAAGTTAAGTTTATAATCAAATTTTAAATTCGTTGAAGGTTGTTCCCACGGCCATGATCGGAAGCAGGCACAGTCTCCGAAACGTGACAGACTGATACAACTTACCCGACATGTGACACAACTCACCCCACTAGTGGGGCTAGTTGTATCAAGTGAAAAGGTCCATTCGCCGGGCAGTAGGAGACAAACCAGTAAATGTTAAGAAAAAATTTATCGGCAAAGGAAAGCCAAAGAATGCAGCTACGAGATGGTATTAAAATCACGAGGCTATCCCAAGTAGTTACGAAATTAATGAACCTAGAGTAAAAACTGATACAACTCACCCCACTCTCCCCTACATACCTTTAAACAAAGGTAGGGTCTCGTTCGGACTTCCTCCACAAGAAGATATTGGGGTCGGAGCTTTCGTACTGTATTACAGTGCTTCGTCAGCGATGATCGTTCGGAATATAAGGGGGATAAAAAGACACAAGAGAACACACAGTACAAAAGTTGAGCTCAGAAAAACATGCGACATCAATAATCTACACGTGACAGCAATAAACCATTGACTTCCTAGAACGATCGAAGAAATTAATGGTTTATTGCTGTCACGTGTATATTATTTATGTCGCATGTTTTTCTGAGCTCAATTTTTGTACTGTGTGTTCTCTTGTGTCCTTTTATCCCCCTTATATTCCGAACGATCATCGCTGACGAAGCACTGTAATACAGTACGAAAGCTTCGACCCCAATATCTTCTAGTGGAGGAAGTCCGAACGAGACCCTACGAAAATCGACTCCACAGTATGGCATTTAAAGAATTTAAATAAAGGTATCTTGAATGTCTGCAGCTCAGTTGTGACGTCACAGGTGCTCACAGCCCTATGACTGCTAAAAGGTTGACTGGTAACTTGGATGGAAGATTCACTGTTATACAATTGCATCGAGAGAATCTCATAATTGAAAACCTTGTATGCTGTGAAAAACTTATGCATTGGTTTTCTGAGCACCACCGTGTTCAAGAAATGAGTGTTGCACTACTAATTTTATTTGTGACCTCCTATAACCAGTAAACTCCCGTGTGGGCGAAAATGAGCGGGCATCTGATACTAAAAATTTTAAGGTAAAATTATAATGAAGAAATCTCTCATGCGAGAGACCCCTAAACACATTTTATTTCCATTTTCTGTGTAACATGAAGAAGAAGAAAGTTTATTTCCTTCGTTACAGAGATCATGATCAGCTTATAATTTGGGATTGGGACAAAGGCATGAAGCATATATCTAGCCCTATTTCCGGCAGGGGGCTAATATTGCCCCCCTTCAGGTTTTTCGAGAATATCTCCGAAACGGCTTGCGATAGAACTTTGAAACTTCCTGACTTTTCCTAAAACTAGTACAGGCAGGTTTTCTGAAACTTTCAAGATTATATATTTACCAGGGGCGGAGCTATGGCTGGGTTTTGGGGAGGTTCTATCCACAAACCAAGTATTATCGTATGCGATGGGTTCTTTGTAAAAGGAAGCCGTCTCTGCTGATCCTGATACCAGTTATATGGTTTTATTATATCATTTTTTATGTGAGATGATAGTGCATTCACAATTGTCACTATTTGTATTCATCAGGGGCGGTTACAGCTGTTCAAAATGGGGGAATGTTATCAAGAAGGACTAAACGTTAGTAAGTGAGAAGACTGCTTACAGCCGTGCCAGGGCGAATACAATTGGGTATATGAAAATTCAAAATAGTTATAACCCAATTCTAGATTACCAGAGGCGTGTCCAGTCACTAAACATTTTCAAAATGCATATTCCCAGCCAGTATCACCGCCGCGACTCAATATCGTTGTAGGTATATTGAAAATGTGTTTCCAATCACCCCCACCCCCCCCCACGACGAGAGTCCTTGATCCGCCTATGTCACCCCCTTTCCCAGAGCTGCCATGAGAGGGTAAAAATTATCAGAAATAAATTTCAACTAGTCGAGGGACTAATATACTCATGCATACCACTCGCATATTGTTGATATGTATTTTACCCCACTGTTTTACCTTACTGCATCCGCCCCTGATGAGTTTTCACTTTTTCTCATTTATTTATGTGTCAAAGATGCCAAGCAGTATATCACGGCTTCTAATCCGCGTAACAAAAACTTTTTAGGTTGTATGTATTCCCCCTCATAGTCCTGGTCCTGGAACTGCCATTGAATTTCGAATTTTTGCGTAACTCGAGTATATGAAAATTTTGGGTCAATTATTTGTAAATCTGAACTGGTTTTGTGAAAATCGTACAACAGAGACAAGGGTTATGGAAAATCTAAAAAATACACAAAAATTGTATATTTTGCACGACCTTCTCCTTAAAAACCAAAATTTTGAAATTTTTTTTCAAAATAAAGTTTAGCGTCAGGGAAATCTATAGCACTTTGAATTTTCAAAATCGGCCGGTTAGATTACGAGATCTTAGGGGGGCCGATATTGCCCCCCTTGCCGGAAATAGGGGTAGCCGGGAGCCTGACGGAAATAGGGCTAGGTGCCGCTCCTATTATATTTCATTGCTACATTGATTACATTGAGAACACTGAATCTATTTTTCAGGTATAAAAAGCTAAACATGCGATGGAATAGCTCATAATTTGGGCAATATTTTGCCTCAGGGAAATAATGGTTAAACTTTTGCAGTTAGCGCCTTGGGCTTTCTGAATATCGAATTGTCTAAAGAGCAAGATATATCCTATAGCTTGAAATGAACAAAACTATAAACACTTTGATATGATAATTTGTGGATGTAGAAATCTTTTAGGTTACGTTTCTGAGTTCTCGGTCATAGTGGCTTGTTATAAATTCAAAACGGTTCCCAATGGGTCTGAGAATTGCAATATTTTTATTTTGTCTTCTTACCTCTCGTCATTTACGATTTGTATCCGAAAAGACACAGAATTCACAAATTGACTTCGCCTTGCTTGAGCTGACCTCAGGGCTGGCACGCGCCTGACAGAGCGTTGCTTGCATTTGTATCGTGTAGACGGTACAAATGCAAATTCGCAGGTATAAATTTGACTCGCTGATGTCCATGATTACCCACCAATAGGTGTGGATATGCCCGTTCCATTTTAAATTCAAAACCGTTCTCTTTTTTGCAGTTCTTCGTTACAAAACATATTGAGTCTAAATTTATTGAAAGCGGCACAGCCTAATATGTGCCATTTGACCCTACACCATACGGTGAAGTTTATGATTCGCTACCATTAACCCGCGCCCCACCGGGGAGAATCGATGGCTCTCTCTAACTCCAAACATATGGGGGTTAGTGCAAATCTGCTAAGTGCATTAGAAAGCTCACGTGAATTTAGTAAGAAATTAATGCATTTTTAAGCGCTCATCGAGTTTTTTTTTCACATATATTTAGCAACACAAGTCAAAGCGCATGCGCATCAGTTCACGTCATAACAGATTACAACCTCTACTACCTCTACTATATTTCGTTTTTTTAAACCTTGCCGGTCATTTAAAGTGCAAAAGTAAAAAGCGCACGCTGATAATGGAGAAGGAGTTGAAAAAATCAAGAAGTAGTTTTGAAGGGATCCACCAGTAAAGAAGACCTTAGTAAACATGTATATTTCCGAGACTGTAGGCATTATAAAATATACATACTAAGGATTATGAAGAACATGGTCATATATAGATATAGCCATTTTCAAGCCGGCCTTTTCCGCTTTCATTGGCATCGGCGCGTGTATCACGCTTCCAGCGCGGACCGAGGGCTGCAGCGGCGGGGTGTGGTGCATGGTGTCACCGCCGGCACCGGCGGCGACCCGCACTCCGCTTCCCTTATTAAGAAGACCTTAATATCCGAAACCAGAGCAGGGGAGAAATAAATGTATGCTCGCATTTGTTAACAATTACGCTCGAAAGTGCTAATTTCGTAAGAGAGCGGTAGCGTTCCAACGTAAATTACTGACAAAATTAAATAACCAGGGCACATAATTATTGATCGAGCAATATCTAAACACGATATGATAAGCGATATGAAATTTTCATCAAAAAGCCAAACTTGCTATCACAATTTAATCAGGTTTTTTTCGGGAGCATGACCGCCCGAGAAAAGTGGTTGCTGTCTCCTCCCTCATACTCTACCCACTATCCAGAAAACAAACAACGTCCCCGAAAATCCCTCAGACACTTATCCTTTTCCCCGGG
This sequence comes from Lepas anatifera, assembly GCA_034440635.1. NCBI lineage: Eukaryota > Metazoa > Arthropoda > Thecostraca > Lepadidae > Lepas > Lepas anatifera. The sequence goes on along the minus strand of JAOTON010001814.1, from coordinate 2,223,731 downwards.
TCTGGCATGCAAAAGCAGAGGTCACAACCCACATCTGACCTTACATCATCGTTATAAAAAATCCTGTTACATATGCTTAAGAACTCAGTTGGGCCGTTACGTGATAAGTTGTAAATCGATAGATTAACCCTCTTTTACTTATGCCATCCTAACATTTTTTGAAGTGGTGTCATTTGGCCTGGTCTGGTAACCTGACCTGAGATGACACAAATATACAATTTTCACGACAGTTTCGAAGTAAATCTGGGATAAATTTTGCCAAAAAGTGTGGCGTTCCCCGCCGCCGTCATTTTCAGGCACTATATATGCCATTAGAGCTATTGAGATCTGGTAAACTACATTTGATAGGACAATGTCAGACCTTTTTCCACTATGTGGAACGTAATGACCTCCCGCCATTAGTTTGACCTCCAGAGGTCACCTCGTGACCTCATATGACCTGAGGTCACGAAAGGTCAGAAAGTGACCTTGCCGTATATCAAATGAAAGCCAATGACAAGACATATACGATGGTGTTTGTTTCAGCGCTCTAGCTTAGCTCGGTCAAAAGCTATTGTCAAAATGCTTTTTTGACCCCTGGTGATCCTGGATGACCTCGGAGAAGTAAAAAGGAAAATATGATCCCTGGGATCCGTGAAAGGGTGTTCAAGAACGCTGTTCTAAGCAACCTGAAAAATTGCAACCATTTTTGTGACTTTTAGATTAAAAGATAGCTTTTCCCCATGCTTTTCCGATGAGAGAGGCCACCTTGTGACCTGACCTCAGGTCATGGAATCTAAAAATCCCGGATATACACCTTGTAGACCTTGGCAGGTTCATGAAGTGTAGGAAGTTTCAAATCGATCGACTGAGAAACGTAGCTCTTATAGAGGTCAAGAGTTGAAGTGAGGTGACCTTGGCTGACCTCGTCTTGTGACCTGACCTTGAGTGACCCGGGGTAAAAATTTTTTAGGGATGGGGGAAAATGATGGGGTGAAAGATAGAGCTCTCAAACGCGGTGCTGCGTTTCGTTGTTTTTCTGCTATTCTGAAAAACCTTGGGGGGCATCGATGACCCCCTAATTTTTTTCCTCAAAATAACAGAAAACGGCAAGGCGCAGCACCGCAGTTGAGGCGTCTACCTCTCACCCCCATAATTTCTCCACCATTCCTTAAATTTCTTACCCCAGGCCACTCTAGGTCAGGTCACCAGGCGAGGTCAAACAAGGTCACCAACATTTGAGCTTCACGGTAGCTACATTTCTTGGCCAATCGATTTGAAACTTTCTACACCTTATAACCCCTTCAGGGTCTACGAAATTTATATCCGGGATTCTTCGATTTGGTGACCTAAGGTCAGTTCACAAGCTGATCTGTCTCATAGTAAAAACATGGGGAAAAACTCTAATAATCTAAAAGTCACGAAAATGAATAGAAGTGCTCAGATTTCTCAGAGAAGCATTCTTGGCCACCCTTTCAAGGATTCCAGGGTCAATATTTTCCCTTTGAGTTATTTGAGGCCATCATAGGTCACCAGGGGCTAAAATAGTATTTTGAGGATAACTTTGGACCTAATCAAGGTAGAGAGCTAAATTAAACGTCATCGTATATGTCTCGTCACGGGCTTTAATTTTATATACAGCAAGGTAACGTTTCGACCTTTAGCGACCTCAGGTCATGTTAGGTCAAGAGGTACCCTCTGCAAGTCAAACCACTTGCGGGATATCATTATGTTCCAGATGGTGGAAAAGGCCCTGGAATTTTGCTATTAAATGTACTTTACTATATCTCAATAGCTCTAATGGCATGAGAGCTATGTCTAGGTTTTTTAGACATTGCATATTTTAGTGGAAATAGTCTATCGTAGCTTAAATTGACCTCTGGACGTCAAACCATTCACCTGAGCGCAGGGGAGGAAAACATGTCCAAACTGTCGCAAACCAGAACTCATATGACCAGAACTTCTGCACCAAGGATAAGTTGCATGCTGGTACAACACAGCATACAAAGCTTGGAAAGTCGGTCGTAGATCTGCCGAAAACTCCAGTTAAGCCAAGTTCTTTAGCATGTCATAGTCGCTCAGAGTGATATTTTGTTATATTTGTTACATATATGGTTTACTGACATTTGGAAATATGGTTTAAGTAAATTTTTAAGAAGCAGCTTTGTGAATTTCCAACAAATATTTAAAGGAAAATTCAACAACTGGTTTTTTGATTCAAGTAATGCTTCCCAAATTTTACAGAGTACAGCTAAACCAGGACAGGGTCAGCCCATTTTATTTCCCGTTGGCCTGTTGAGTTCCTTTTTTCTAAGGAAAGATGATACCTTGGAACAATTCCAAATTATGGTGTTTCGGGACGAATATTTTGTTATATTTTGATTGCTTTAATTTTCCTATGTTAGTAATGAAAAGTATCCAAATTATCGTGATATCAAATTGACCCATGATCTGGCAATGCTATTTACCCATTGGATTTGTGGCAATCATGAATATGAATACAATAAAATGTTTTTGAGCTAAAAGAGGTTACCATTAGGAACCAAAGGAACATAGATAATTTCTTTTTATATATTAAAACATATTTTGAGCTTAAACAGTCAATAAAGCAAGTTATATATACCCATGTACAGTCAGCAGTACCAATGCACTGTGCGGCGGAGCGGGACAAAAGTCGCATGTTGACCAATTTTTACTTTGAGGAAACTAGTGCAAGTGGCCATTTCTGATAACTGCAATACCCCTGGCACGCATAACAGCTACTTTTGGTGTACGTTTGATATTTGTTACTAAGTTATTGCACTTTGAATCAGCCCCCGCCTATGACCGTATTTTCTTGTAGGTGAAATGTAGATAAAAAATTTGATTGCAATAGCGACATCATTGGACGACACAAACGATTTCAACAATGTAGATGATACACGTGGACCAGGAGACCGCTCTGACAAATATTCGGGAACCTGTCTCTTATTTCCGTGGTAAGGGGGGCAATTTGTTGGGTACATACATACACAGAAACACATGGGAAACCGAAAAATAGGATTCCAATTTAATTTTTGGACAAGATTCAATGAGATCCAAAAACTGGGTAGCATGGTATTATAGCATGATCTTTCTGCTATCCTGCAGTGTCAAATATTCTGCGTCCAGCTGCGTTTTTCCTATATTTCATATTTCTTCCCAACCTTATGCTTCAACATTCTCAGAGATCTTCTCCCGCCTTGACCTTTTCGATGGCCTCCTAAACAGCTCTCATTGCAAGAGTATTCGAACCGTGATCCCAGAAGATGTTTTAAAAAATATTTCTCTGACTTCAGGTTTCCATCTGCTGCGATGCAGTGCCTCTAAAAATTAAGAGCTTCCTGAAAAATTTAAGGAAACGTTGGGAAAGAGTGTCCTGTTCAAGGGCACGGATGGCTGTGTGACTCTCTGAACCTGTTAAACCTTGAGAGTGTCTCCCCTCACCCACCATCACCATCTGAGACGCCCAGTTTTCTTGGCCGTTGAAGTTGCCTCTGCACGCTCCAAGAATTGGCGCTCACTACCGCTACGTCGAATGCCCACCATCGAGCTAAATACAAATAGATGTCCTGCAGCCCACTCAAGTAGACATCATCGATGAAGTAGTCGTCATGGTTTGCCACCAGTTCCACCTGATTTTCTCGACGAGAGGGAGGACATGTTTGTGGCCCTGATATGTTATCCCTGGGCCCGGATGACGCTAACTCTTCCCAAAATCCTCCTTCATCGGCAAGCCATTATTGAAACAGCTCCTATGCTCATCGGAGTCACGACTGAAGAGTCCCTGGAAGCACGGACGAAAGATGTTTGGTACCTACACAAACACCACTGCAGAAGACCGCACAAGCTGCTATTCCCAATATCTTACGCGGTCTTCAGGTCATGTAAGATCCCGTGGCTGCCCCACTCAGAAAATGAAGGCGGGCGAAGACGAAGCCATCACCGATGTGCCTCCGATTTGAAGCTCAGAAGCTCCGCCAGACTCTTCGGACGAGGACTAAAAGGATGGTGTACCACGGTGAACGATTGTTGAGGATGAGGATAATGCTGCTGATGCTGCTGCCGCTGCTGTTGCTGCTGCTGCTACTGCTGCTGCTGCTGCTGCTGCTGCTGCTGCTGCTGCTGCTGCTGCTGCTGCTGCTGCTGCTGCTGCTGCTGCTGCTGATGATGATGATGATGTTGATAGTGTTGATGGTGAGGGTACTTTATGGAAGAAATTATATGCAACATCATCCGTGTCTGTTTGCCACAGATTTAAAGTGTATTATTTGCTGAAGTATTTGTCTATTTACATTGCATCCGCGCCTACCCGAATACATTGCCGAATTGTCTTTGTTTTGATGAATTTTTATGTGTAAAGCTTCCTAGAAGTGAAAAAGTATAAAAGCATTAGATGACGGTCTTTGAGTCGTTTCTCAATAATTTTGGGCGGCCACAGGCTTTTGTCCTGAAAAACTGTAATCGGCCGCACAGTGCAATGGTATGTTTAGCATGTGGGTTTTAAGACGACAAAAAATTGTTCCCTCAACAAGTGCGGCAGGGTTGAGCATGAAATAACTTGCCTCAGATTGTGTCATAAAGTATAAACATGACCAGGGAGGGCAGAGTCGATAGGGGTTAAATTTCTTCATTTCTTCTGCAAACAGTAAAACATTGGACACAGGAAATGGTGCTTAAGTGGTTTCTTGACATGTCTTATCGCATGGCTATCTAAGTTCAGGTCGTATCAAGAAGGTGACATGTTCCCTTTAAAATGGTCTTGAGAGTTCCCATATTTAATAGCTAACATGGGCCAAATTTCCCATTATTGGGTAAAGGGGTTATTGGGAATGTTTGTCAAAAATTCTCGCACGGCAACTCTCCAAGACCAGGAGTGTCAAATGCTGCCAAAACAGGTGCAAATCCAGCAGGTTGGTTAGAGGGAAGCCAGGCCCATCCACCTGATAATAGTTCAAGTAGAAAGTGCTGACTGACGGAGTCAATGGACAGAATTTATCTGGAGTAGCCAATACATTTTGCACTTTCAATGAGAGATGCCTTGCAAATGGACACAAACAATAAAAACTGTTCTACTCATGGACCCAATTGAACAATTATGAAACACCAGTAAATCCCTATGGATCGCCAAACACTAGTTGGCTAGGGAACAGGTCAAAAGAGGGTTTGGACCCTTGTATTGCTTTGGGGGTCATGGCCGAATCGGCCAGTCTGTACAGCATGGCAGGTTTTGACAAGATCTCGTTGGGACAGCCTTGGGGAAGATCAACCAGTTTTGGGCAGCTTTTGCCCTTTTTGGGGCAGATAAGGAAACTTTGAATTGCTCTGCCATCAATTTATAGTCCTTCATTTAAAAGTGTGCGGTCGCATATTGCTGCTGAAGTACAAGATACCTTTCCTTAAAGGTATGTTCAAGAGGGATTCCTCCACGCCAGAGTGACGTCATACGGGCGTGGAAGAATTCCTTCACTATTGGGTTGTGTGTCAAACTGCTGCTAATGGCACTGCCCGTTTACGAAGATATGTGAATGCACGGTAATCAAGTTTATCCCAAATGCAATAAATAAACATTCCATCTTTGATTCTGGGCCTCTTTTTGCGAAAATTAGGATCTTTAATCTTTCAATTTTCCTATGTTAGGTATATGCTACGAGGTGTGACGTCACATCCGATGATCTGCGTTTGCTGTTGGAGGGGGCTGGGATGACCGTACCTTATACGTTAACCTATCCGTATATCGTTTCCAAGCTAAAGGAAAATTATGGACTGTGTTCGAAAGCTTTTGGCAAGATGAAGAGAAATTAATAGAAGCATCTTATTTCAGGTAAATATTGAGGTCAGCATAGGTCAAAGAAGGTTCCATAGGCTTACAATAGGGCAGTGTACCAGTGACGGATCTAGGATTTCGTTAAGGGGGGCCAGGCTTGGGAGAGGCAAACCAAGGTCGAAAAGCAAAAAAAAAAACGTCACGCCGTAAAAAGCTGCGCTACCAATATCGCTTGCCCGTAGAATTTTAGGTATTTGAGGCGAAAAGCTAAAAAAAAACTTCACGGGGTGAAAAATATGGGCTCGAGATACTTCTTCCTATCCAAGGCTGGCTATACTATGACTTGCTGTACTATGGAGGTCTGGCTATACTATAACTGATAATTATTAATATTTACTCCATGATTCTGATGAAGGGCTGTGCCCGAATATATAATCTTCGGTGTTCTTTACATTTCCGGATTCGAGGGGACAGGCCAGGGAACATCTTATCAACTTATGTTCTGTTTGAAGTTGAGAGTTGGAACACCAAAATCTTGCTTATAAACTAAGAAGGAGTAGGGGAAAAAAGGACGTCGATCGCTTTGGGGGGCGAAAACGTAGTTTTGCCCCGAGCTTTTTCGTTTGGGGGAATGCCTTTTTCCCTTCCCCCTTGGATCCGCCACTGGCCAATTTACCACCCAAAAGGCGGCCAGTGTCAATGAAGAACGCGTTTAAAAAAGGATTTGTAAATGCTTATTTTCATGAAAGCTTCCTCTTAGTGAGGACATGTTCACGTTTACCATCAAGCATATTTCGGGCCAGCTACGACTGGTACCTTGGTAGAAAATGCTGAAAGCACCCACAGGCACTAACTGAAGCACGATGAGCAAATAATACAGTTATCTTCGGTCATGGTAAAAACTGAGGTGTCGTATCCACCACCTCCACTTATTACAGTTGTCCTGGCTAACAGCTCCATACTGAAATACCCGATTTACGCTAACCTGAGCCTCATAGGCCGCAGAACCTCTGCGGGCCCGGGCCCCTGAGTTTTTGGTGACTTTGATGAGTTTATATCGAGTCCCCTCAGCTGATCTGGGACCGCTTTAGTTAACCAGGCTATATGGTTAACCAGGCTATAGTTAACCTATATGTCACCGCTGAAGCCTATTAAGCTTTTTGGGGCCCTTTTATTGATATAGGGCCCCCTAAACGGGTCCTGGGCCCTCTGAGCTAAAAGCTGGAGCTCTGAGCTCTGAGCCCCAAGCTGGATTAGTGTCCCTTAACACGCGCATTTACGGGGGGCGGGTACCCACCCCCCTCGGGTTTTTCGGAGATAGCAGAAAAACGGCGGCGCTACGCGCCGCCGTACTTGGCATACCTTTTTCCTCATCATTTTTACAACTCTCAGTTTAAAGTCCATTATAAACGTGGGGTTTATAAGCAGCCCTTTAAGGCCTGCTTCTGCATGGGAGCACTGAGGAACAAACGACATGCAAAAGAGTTTATTGGCCCTGTTCAGCTGCTTGCTGGCCTATCACCACAACATTGAAATTTTTATACAAAAAATTAAAGCAGTTTTTATGTTCACGTTCATTTTTACCACTCACGTCACAAACACAATCGACTAGACCGCTTATACAATAACTTCTCACTTGGCAACTATAAAAGGGGCAAATAGTCTCGAAAACACATAATTTTTTTATTATATAGAAACCACCATCGTGTCCCCTCAACAATTATGATGTAGCCGACACACAACTTGAGATGCGTAATTCCAAACATGTATTTGTATTCCGACTGCACCACCTCAGTTAGTGCAGTTCCCAACGTAGTATTTTCTTTCGGCAACGCGCACAATCCCAATGCCCACGTGCAATTAAACCGGGTAGGAAAAATCAAGTCTAGGAGGCGTAACATTTACATGGCTTGAATCTCTGTGGGGTCTACAGGCTGACTTCTCCAAACTAGTTGCGACAAGTTTTAAGCTTAAAAATAATCATGATGGGCATCAATGTACACTCAATATTTTTTGTTGGTACATTCTGCACAAGCTCAGTGATGGCTGTGAACGAGAGACTAGAGGATAACATATTTGCTGAAGATCACATCGAGTCTCACCTGCACGTTTCAGACCACGATTTTGCGGACTATGGTCAATTGTTGCATCACGCAGGCCACAGGGTCTATCCCGAAGCTCGTGTTGAATCGTGGCATGGGCACAAGGATGAACACCATAACCAAAGCTGGGCTATTACAAAGCCACATTATGATGTAAGAGACCCACCCACGTCAAAGAGGGGTAGCAGTATTCGCCCTGTCGTAACTAAGCTTACTGTGTTTTTTAACTTTATTGAGGCGGTGAATGAGAAAGATGGTGAATTAACTGTTTCACTCTTTTTTAAAACACGTTGGGTTGATGGCCGTATTAGGTCGTTAGAAGACCTCCAAAAAGAGAATTCGGGAGTTCCAAGGGATCACCTTGCGCTTCCAAGTGAAATTAAAGAGCGATTGTGGGTTCCTGACCTCTACATACCTTTGGCTCGTCTTGTGCTTGTGCCAACTATTCACCAACCAGCCGAAACCATTAAGATCTACAGAGGTAACAGGGTAGAGTATAGTGCGTTTTTTGTGATTGCGTTCAAGTGCCAAATGAATTATTCATATTATCCAATGGACCACCAGAACTGCAACCTGGATGTTATGAGTTTCAGTCATACAAATAAGAAAATGCGATTGAAATGGAGCACGGTTGGATTGGAGGGAAGGCGGACTAGCAGTACCGACAAATTTCTGGCCTCCATCTACCGACCTCAGCACGGAAATAGCTTCATCCAAGAAGACCAGTTTGGCAAGAAAGATGTTCTTCGGATCAACTTCAGACTACAGCGGCACAAGTCATTTCATTTGATACAAACTTTCATTCCATCTAGTATGCTGGTACTCATCGGCTGGTTTTCACTTTTAGTACCACTAGACTTTGCTTATGGCCGAATGGTGTTGTCGGTAACCACTTTGTTAATCCTGGTGTCTCTCTTTGTAACTACAAGTCAAAATACCCCCGGCGTCAACGAGGTGAAGGCCATAGACGTATGGCTCTTTACATGCATATTTTTCGTATTTTCTTCTATTATTGACTGTATTGCTGACCTTCGCCTTCTCTCTATGGTGGAGAAAGAGTCGCAGATCGCTGGAGAGAGCGAAGCGGCAGGACGTGTTCCCATTGTAGACGAGAACCTGCGCAGAGACAGCCAAGCAGGCCGTGAGTCTGCTACGGTCACACTGGCCGCTCCTGAGAGTAAGTACAGCGTCGTCTTCGTGGGACGCAACACGCCGTTCCAGGCCGACAAGGAGACCCTCATCGCCAGCCCCGCAGTCATCAAATGGCTGCGTTTCGCCATCTTCTTGGAGCGTGGCATGACCATTGCGTACCCGGCTCTGTTTGTGCTGTTCGTGGCAGTCTACTGTGCAGTCTACCTCAGCGGAGGAAAAGAGAAGGCCATCATTTCTGCAGACCATGACTAGTTCTACTCCGTATGCTGCCTCATACCATCATCTCTGTACTAGCGAAAATAATATGTAGCATGTGGAATAATGTGATTTACAGATAGTGACCAATGGGGCACACGTCATAACAATATTTTTCCATTCGGTGCAGGAACATTGGGTTTCAAAAACGAATTTCGGTAGGCTTAAGTCATGTTTAAATTCTAGATTTGAATTTTTTTGGTGGTAGGAAATCGAATTTATATTTAACACCCTGCTTGAACGCCTTGCTTCGAATTTGCTTGAAACACCGAAGGGGTTTTGAAGCACCCCCTCGAACTTGGCTCCTATGCGGGATAGCGAATAAGCGCAAATGCTGGTGGATATCCCATAAAATTTCATGAAGAAACTACATTAATCAATTTTTGTCTCAGGTCAATATTGAGGTCATGACATGTCAAAGAAGGTAGCAGAGGCCAGAACAAGTAATTTGGCTCCCCAAAGCAGACCAGTTGATGCCTCGAGAGGAGAGGAATGTTCCCCAGAGGCAATTATAGCTTTTAGAGCAGAAACCTGAGCACAGAGCCTTTATTTGTCACATTTAAGTAATAAAGTATAATATTTATTAGGGGGTATTATTCAAAATTAGTTTAGTTGGCCTTGGGGAAATTAGAAAATATTTTTTCAAGTGTAAATTAGTCAAAAAGCTTATAATAATTTTAAATTCTTGGGGGCTAAGATATATATTTTTATGTATACATATTCCTCAGCAGCCTGGGACACTGATTAAAAAGAAATTTAAAATATGTTGGCAATTTTAAAAGTTATACGCATATGAATGTTTGACGCACTCGTAAAGACCTTCATGTATAACCCAATATCTCTCCTAGTTTACGCTCAATTGATTTCAAAATTAGTATCTAAATGTTTTCTGACATTTTCACTAAAAATCTGTGCATGAAATCTAAATTTGATAATAAATATAAAACGAAAATTGGACCACATTTTTTCAACATTTTGTTTTGATCCAAGAATGCCAAAAGTAGTCCAAAACAAATTCCGACACTGAAAACAGTTTCCAATGCCCTAATAATTCAAAAAATTATAGGTAGATAAAATGTGTCGTCCCGACAAGAGTAGGTATAAGCAAATCATTAATTTATTTAAGACATATAGCTCAATTGCAAAGTGAAGTTTATTTTTCCAAATCATAGAACTTAAATGGCTGGTTTAAAAGTTTTCCAGTTTCAGCTTGATGATAAATGTTGAGTGAAAGACCACGGAAAAATTACCTATACAGGCACCTCCTACACACAGCATGAGATGCTGACTGTAAAAGTTCCAACTGTGTCCATTGAAACATTTAAGCTATCAAGGCAAACTTGAGTCTTACTTGCAGGAAGGTAGGTAGGTACAGCCCCCTGCAATTGAATCTGTACACACTAGGCTCGGAAGTTTTTTGCTAAATTCTGGACAACTAATGCTCTCCCGGCCATGATGAAATATACAGCATGTGTGTCTTGCCCGTGGCTTTCGATCTCGTCCCAAATACTTGGGTCCAGATTCGTAGTTTGAAAATAATTAGTAGAAAACGTTTTTGATGGCTGTCTCGTGACAATTTAGTTTTTTGCTATTAATTCTTAAAATATGTGGCTGCTGAGTATTGCTGGGCACGGAATCGATAGCTGCGAGCAAAACACACAAGCTGTGTGTTTAATCACGACTCTGCAAGCAGTAGTTCGCTTACACTATGAAAAAAACTTCTGAGCCTTGTGTGTACAGATTCAAGTGCAGGGGGCTGTACCTTAAGTAATGCATGCTTACCTACCTTGGGATGTTACAAAATGTCTAATAAATCATTTTATCATGCTCCCCCTGTCACCCATTTTGAGCTTTGGTCAGTCAATACCTAGTTGAAAGACCCCAATTTTTAAAGGTTCTGGAAAAATAACTGGAATTATATGAAACCAGTATGGACTGAGTGCCGCGCGTGGCCGCATCAAGTATGTGCTCCCAACCAATCCTTGTTTCCTTACTCTATTAGTACCTTGCTCCTGTAATATACACCTTATTCACTGCGAGGTTCAAATCCACAACCAAAGCAATAAATTCCACAACCTAAACAACTATGTAGACGAGTCCCGCACACTTTTGCATTGCACTCAATAGCAATTTGTAACGCTTGCGCCAGCTTGTCAACCGAGGTCCAACGGACCCCAACTCTTGCCACCGCGATGCGAACGGATTCACTTAACCATAGACCCCGGGGTCCCCCGCTCGACCGCCCTTGATAATTGTCCCGGCTTCTGATTCGGTCAGAATAGCTGAAAGCAGTTTTTTGCTAGTGCTAGCGCCGGTGTAAATAATGAAGCAGAAGGACTACGGATGTGTGAATTCGTGCGATGTCCAAATAGCCAACTGCCCAAATAGTTCACATTTTAATTCGACTTCAAGAACAATGAGTCAAAGCCGGAACGTCCCGATGAAGAACTATCTAAATGTCCAATGATCAAATAGTCCACAAAGTCGGAAAATCAACAGCTCAAAAGTACCTACGACATAATGTTCACATGTCAGAAGATCAGAATTACTGCAGTAGAGGAAGAAAGAAAACGTAGGGACTGCCCGGCATCTGAAGGTCTTTCCCAACTATGTTGGCACGTTCGGACTTTTTCTGACCTCTGGAAGGTGGCATAATTTTTTTCTTTTTAAACATTTTTGTGCCCCTGACCTGGGGACATTTCTGCATATTTGCACCACACATACACACAGTCACACTATGTATGTACACGGCAGATGTTTGCCCCGAGGGCACGGCAGAGAGGCGATGCCGTGCCCTCGGGGCGCGCCACCGGACCGGTGCACAGTGGTCGGAAACGGCCTCACGGATGGCCACCGAGGTTTTTGTTCATGTTCATTTTGCTACAGCGCTGAAACGGCCGAACCGATTCACCCCAAGTTTTCAGCAGATCATGCTACATCAATTGTAATGAGAGATGTATGCTTAAGTTGGTTCAACTAACACCCGCACTGGAGAGGGGTCTGGCACTAACGCGCACTGTAGGGGCCTGGTAGGCCCCCTCTAAGATCTCGAAAACTAAAAGACGCAGAAAAACTTTGTTTAGAGGGTGGGTGGGGGCCATGGTGATCTACATCATGACCAATTTTCATTGACCTAGGTTAATATCTTCAAGGTCAAACGATGTCATAAATGTCAAATATTGGCCATGCTGGGGACCTGTTTGGAAATACCGTTATTAAGCAGGAAAATGACGGGAATAAGCTAAAGGTAGACCAGGGTCATTGAGGGAAGGTCGCAAAAAAGCTTTGCTGCAATTTTGGGATCAAGGTCATCCAAGGTCGTTGACCTATGAGGTCACAATATGATGATGTACCGATGATGTACACTTTGACTAACACTTTTGCCAATGTTTGGTGGCAAATGAGAATTGGCCTTTAAAAATGACCTTTGACACGCGCATTGACGGGGGTCTGAGCCACCTTCGCATTGACGGGGGCGGGTACCCGCCCCTAAGATCTCGAGAATCATGGTAGGTAGCGAAAAACGGTAAACGGTGTTGGGCTGCCCATCCACTTCTCCATCGAAAACATTTGAACCATTTTTTTGTCAGGTCACATTTGAGGTCACGAGAGGTCAAAACATGCCCGTCATAGGGATAACATGTAAATTCAGTTTTTCGGCCATTAAATCTGAACAAGTAAAGATAGAGCAAAACGACTTGAACTATATGAATCCTCTTAGCAAGCCGAATCGAATGATATATAAGTTGACCTTGCTAGGTCAAATCAAGGATTTGACCTGACCTGAGGTTAGGTCAGGGTCAAATTATATAAAATGCATATCATTAGAACCGCAAAGCCCAGGCGAGTCTAATGCAGCTAAAACAAATGCTCTATCACCATCCGTTACTGAGTTATTCCGTAAAAACCATTTTTCCCATGTATTTCCAATGGAGAGTTCATGCCTCGTACCTGACCTTAGGTCATCGATATCAAAAATACCGGAACATATTTTAGAGAACTCGGTGGGGCCATTATGTGATATGAGTTTCAATCGGATAAGTTCACCCTGCTCCGACTTATGCTATCTTAAACTTTTTTGAGGTCGGGTCACTTGACCTGTAATGGTGACCTGACCTGAGATGACCTAACCTTAAAATTTTCACAGAAGTTGTAAAAATGATGAGGAAAAGGTATACCAAGTACGGCGGCGCTACGCGCCGCCGTTTTTCTGTTATCTCCGAAAAACCCGAGGGGGCGGGTACCCGCCCCCGTCAATGCGCGTGTTAACCTTGACCTTTGACCTTGATCTTTACATTCAGGTACCTTAACTATGACTTCAAACAATAATACACCTCCGACCGGGTAACACTATTTGACCGGAAGCGCTGGGGTCAATGACCTTGAAAATTCTGATATGACCTTGACCTGTGACCTTCGACCTTAAACTAGACCTTGACCTAGACCTAGACCTTGGCATATTATCCCGGATATATGGCGTTATGACGTCACCACTCGGTATCCAATGCAAGCGAACTGGTCCTACCGTGCGATTGTGGCAATCTCAAAATGCAGGTCTGACTTTGAAAGCCTATATGTCACAAAATATTCGGCCGATTGTTTTAGATATCTTCAACAATCGATGCGCCGTTAAATTGTCTCGAATGTAGCCAAATATTGTTTTTCAGCTCTACGAGCTGTTCTTACGCCACCTCGGAAACAGGTGAGGGAGCCTCCGAGGTCCCCTCTAGTGCGCGTGTTAAGCAAACGAATTGACCTAACCCGACCCCTAACGACCTGGTCAGGTGAGCTGGCTCCGCATGCAAAGGGGAATACCCAGCCTCTTCTCAGACCAATCGTCTAATCGGGCTAAAACAAAATACATATTGCCATTCGGAACCCCTGAGTGAAATGAGTTTGTGAGCTGCTTACCATTTGCTACTCTCGTTAAAATTGATGTTCCCAGAAGTCATGTCGAATCATGTGCAATATGAGTATGGTTGATGCATGGGTGACCTTGACCAAGGGTGATTCTGAGTAAAGTCAAGAAAACCTATGAGCTTACAATGTAGATAATTTGCATAAAGGCGAGCAATACGACATGAGAAGCACCTGATAAGCGTCCCCCGCACCTCGCGGGCGGCCGGCGGGCCGTGGCGAGCCGCTGAGGCGCCGGGTGGCGGGCGGGCGGACGTCTCCGGGCGGCGGGCGGCCCGGTACAAATTACACTATGGACAATTTTGCGCACATTTGCGCACTTAGCTCTCTTCAGGCCATGACGGAGAATTACTTGACCTATGTTTCCACAGAAAAGCTAATTGGCAGAAACGTAACTTTTTTTGTTTGTCTATTCTAAGTTAGCAACTAGTTTGTAAGGTGGATTTATAAAAGGGGTAATTAAAACGCAGATTATATACCCTTATCAAAATTCAAATATACAAATAACGCTAATTATCTTAAAGCTGACATTATGAGGAACATTTTGATATGAATTATTTTTAGTCTGACTCAGTTTTATCGTTTATTATTCAAAGTTAAAAAGTCGGATCTAGCAGACGCGTCGAGTGCCTTACTTCTGGATTTCATCATCGCCTTACTTTGATGAGGAATAAGTCATTCTTTCAACCAAATTAGCTTGATAATAGTGGTCATTCAGAACACTCTGAGCAATTTTCTTCACATCGGCAGCCAAAAAACTCCTAAATTCCAAAATCCGAAAAACGGCCCCGTGGTCACCCACGACAGCGTTTCCGACCACAGTGCGGTGGATCTATTTAAAGGCTGATCAGGCCCGTGCTTCAAATAACAAGGGCGCTGGTTGGTCAGCGAAACTCCCGTATCTAGGCAAGCACTTCCCAGTTCACTACCGTCTCCTTGGTAAGAGGCGTTCGAGGAAACCTCTGTCATAGGTCAGCTTTGGCCCAAGGACCTCCCAAATACAACGGCGACACTTTAACCAGCTGTGCCACCCCAGTGGTAGAAGGTGGCATACTAGAGAAGAGTTTCTGGGCTCTAGGGTCTGACAGAATTGAGTTAGAATCATTTTTAGGCACTATTCGATTCCTCTCGTCATGACAAATCGAATGATGTATAATATGACTATACTGGGTGAAAAAATTACCAGAACTCAGATCAGGTCAAGGTATCTATCGATATATCTCAGGTCAAGGTATCTAGGTCAATATATCTATCGATCACTATCTGATCGAGTGTAATCAATATGCTCATCAATCGACTCGCAATAACAATCCAAACGTATTTGTATAAAAAGTAAAAGCTTTATCGTCATTTCCTGCAAAGTTCTTGACACATGTCTGAACATCTGCTTAAGTAGCCCAGATGACCTCTTAGAAGTCACAGGTTAAGAAATTACAAAATTTTTATTTCTATATTTGTTAACACTTTATCCGACCATTCCGCCTGGTAACGGCTATTCATTGGTCATCGTCAAATAGGACCCAATAGTTGAATTGATAACGATCCTGAGTCACGCAATTAAAGTATCAGCATTATAAAATTGGAATCAAAGTCAGGACTTGCAGCTACACATTTGAGTTACCCTTAGTAGAATTCCTTGCACACGTTTTGTCCCGCGCCCAGGTGGACCTCCGAGCTACCTTCACCCTGGTGGGGCCGTTTGAACACCCCCCTTGAACTCGGCCCCTATGCAGGATAGCGAAAAAATGCGACCACTCGTCGATAGCTTATAAAAATCAATAAAGAAACTATATTACTAACTGTTTAGCTCAGGTCAATAATGAGGTCGTGACAAGTCAATGAAAGTGGCATTTTGAGTAGAGGTTTTGGGTTCTAGCATCTGATAGAGTTGTGTTAGAATGAATTTGTAGGCACCATTCGCTTCCTCTCGTCACGGCAAACCGAATGATGTATAATATCATCATACTAGTTCAAAACACAAAAATGACCTTACTTCAGGTCAGGTCTAGGTCACTTTTTAATCTAACATAGTTAATATGCATATCAATCGACTTGGAATAACAATCTAAACGCCATTATAAAAAATGAAAGCTGTATCATCCTTTCATGCCAAGTTATTGACCTAAATCTGAAAACTGCTTAAATAGCCCCAGATGACCTCTCAGAGGTCACAGGTCAAAAATTGCAACATGAACCTCGAAAGAGGCCCTGGATACTATGAGTTCCAGAATATGAAGGTATTATAGGTGGTATCTACACAAATACGGTCCAATTTCTGTTTTTCCCATGTATTTCCAAAGGAGAGGTCATGGTTCGTTTTTGATCTTGTCATCGATACGAAAAATGCCAAAATATATTTTGTAGCACTCGGTGAGCGCATTATATGTTATAAGTTTCAATCCGATACATTCACCCATTTCTTACTTATGCTGCCTTAAACATTTTTTGAGGTGAGGTCACCTGACCTGCATTGGTGACTTGACCTGAGATGTACCATCCTTAAAATTTTGAAATAAGTTGCGGAATTGATTAAGGATAAGTGGCACTAAGTACGGCAGAGCTTCGCGCCACCAGAAAACCCCCAGGGGGTGTTCAAACACCCTCACCTGGGCGAGGGAAAAAGAAGCATGGGTCACACAGTTCCAGTTACGTACGTGGTTCAAATAACGGTTAAAGGGGCGGCCTGAACGATAGGAAAAAATATTTTCACCGTGGTTTGTTCGCGGTTTATCTAAAACAGCTGATCCGACTGCCTGGTACCACGTTCACCCACTCCCGATCAAAATGTCTTACTCGCTAATCTCACTTGCCAAAATGGATGACTCTTTCCGGGTTCATCCAGCAAGGCCCCTTTCCGGGTTCATGTTGCAATTTTTTGACCTGTGACGTCTGAGAGATCATCTGGGATTGCTTATTAGTTTTCAGACCTAGGTCAATAATTTTGCGGGGAATGACGATACAGCTTTTATTTAGATACCATTACGTTTGGATTGTTCTGGCGAGTCGATTGATATGCATATTGACTATGCTAGGCCGGAAAGTGACCTTGGCCTGCCCTGAGGCCAGGTCATTTTTGTGTTTTGACCTAGTATAATCATATCATACATCATTCGATTTGCGTGACGAGAGGAAGCGAATGGTGCCTAAAAATGATTCTAGCTCAATTCTGGCAGACGCTAGAGCCCAAAAAAGAATACTCTATCATGCAACCTTCTTTGACCTGTCATGACGTCAATATTGACCTGAGCCAAAAAGTCACCGATGTAGTTTCTTCAAGAATTTTTGTGGGCTATCCACCGGCGTTCCGGTTTTTTGCTATCCTGCATAGGAATCGAGATTGAAAGAAAGGGTGTTTGAAACCCCCACCAAGGCGAAGGTGGCATGGAGGCCCACCGGGGCGGGGCTTAAGGCCTTTCGAATGTGGCTGGAAATATGTTTCTACCTATAATAATGCATGAGCACATTTAATTACCAGTCTTATCTAACATAACATCTAGTTACTTCAATTTGAGTGTAAAACAAAATGGCAAAACAACATATTTTTTAATAGTGACGTACTGCCAATCTTATTCGTACCCGACGTCCGTTTTGAGATAGCTTAAATTAGAAAAAAACAAATTGATTGTATTTTGGAAAAACGTATCCT
Source organism: Lepas anatifera (assembly GCA_034440635.1). Taxonomy (NCBI): domain Eukaryota; kingdom Metazoa; phylum Arthropoda; class Thecostraca; family Lepadidae; genus Lepas; species Lepas anatifera. The sequence continues at coordinate 2,205,895 of JAOTON010001814.1, read as the reverse complement.
CAATTTTTTCCTCATCTTCCTAGCCCTCAAGTTTCCAGAAAGGGAGTATTTGCTGACCTTCCACTAAGCAAAGAGTGGCTGATACCTGCCATCTGCACCCGGGCGGAGATTGATCAGCCTGAAACATGCCATTTTTTAACATGTTAACTAGGGTGCCATTTACCATTTGATTAGATTAAAAGAAGACAGAACACTATCCGATAATCATTTTGGTTTATTGTTCAACCCAAACCGGCAATCCACAAATATTGTGTTCGAAAATTTCCAACAATGGCTATCTGCTCCATCGTGCGAAGGCGAAAAAACGCGGTAGTTGCAAGAAATCCCAGAAAAGCATCCTCAGCATTAACTTACCACAGCACTGGAGCTTGCAACCAATCAAACATCGTGTACTATCCGACTGTAGGCCCCCGCCCCCTGCCACTACCGTAGAATTGCATGATACTCTCATTTCACACGTGAGCAGTTGTCAGTGCTCAGAGCTCGTTCGTGGATAAGGCGGGACATGGTATAGTGATAGCGCGCCAGGCTGGTTGCTGGTGTGGCGTTTTGAAGTGCTTAGGCTACTTATGTACTATTGTGATGGCAGCATACGTGGAATTTAAAGTGAGACCGCAGCAACAAACCTTTTTCTTTAACACGCGCATTGACGGGGGTGGGTACCCGCCCCCTCGGGTTTTTCGGAGATAGCAGAAAAACGGCGGCGCGTAGCGCAACCGTACGTGGCATACCTTTTCCCTCATCACTTTTACAACTTCTGTGAAAATTTTAAGGTTAGGTCATCTCAGGTCAGGTCACCAGTACAGGTCAAGTGACCTGAGCTCAAAAAAATTAAGATAGCATAAGTCGGAGCAGGGTGAACTTATCCGATTGAAACTCATATCACATAATGGGCCTACCGAGTTCTCTAAAATATGTTGCGGTATTTTTGATAGCGGTGGCCTAAGGCCAGGTACGAGGCATGACCTCTCCATTGGAAATACATGGGAAAATGGTTGTTACTGTATAACTCAGTAACGGAGAGTGATAGAGCGTTTATTTTAGATTCATTAGACTCGCCTTGGCTTTGCAGTTCTAATGATATGCATTTTATATAATTTGACCTTGACCTGACCTCAGGTCAGGTCAAATCCTTGATTTGACCTAGCAAGGTCAAATTATATATCATTCGATTCGGCTTGCTGCGAGGATTCATATAGTTTGAAGTCGTTTTGTTCTATCTTTATTTGTTCAGATGTAATGGCCGAAAAACTTAATTTACATGTTATCCCTCCATTTACATGTTATCTGCGAAGACGAAAAAAACGCTATTTTCGTTTTTCGCTAATTTTAACGCTATATTTCGAAAAAAACGCTTTCGCTACCTACCGTGGTTCTCGAGATCTTAGGAGGGAGGGGCTGGTACCCGCCCCCCTCGTCAAAGCAAAGGTGGCTTAGACCCCGTCAATGCGCGTGTTAAAGTTGATAAGTTGTTAAGTGGCCTTTCTCATCGTGTCCTTGATACTGAAAATTGGCAGATGTCATTGAGATCATATGTCCGGTGATTGCCCTTCATCAGAATCATTAAACTGGTTCCCGAGAAACCCTTTCAGCAAAGGAAAAAGTTGGCAATGCCATATGACCCTGACAGTTGGTACGCCGATAAGCCCCAAAAATTATTAAGCGGTTTTTGCATTACATTCTCTAGATGATTTTGAACCACACATCCTAGAAGGTGCGTACATAATAAATTGTATCGACTTAGTCTATAAACCACAAGCGTTCAATACTTTAGGAAATAATTTGTCTTGCCACACCCATAAAGAAAAATAAAAAAATAGTTTATTCATTTGGAACACATTGCAGCAGCATCTACAATGTCTAGAATAGGGGATAACTTAAAAATTGGGAAACATTTTTTTCAACACTAACACATCTAAGTTTTATAAGCCCCGCCCCCCCTGCCTCCCCTACAAATGGGGTCTTGATCCACTGAAGGCAGTGTAATGGCCAGCACAAGAAATACCCTCCCCACTGTTTTTCCTTAACCCTCGCCCCGATGTGGGTGTTTGAACCCCTTCCCCGCCTCGGTTTTTTCCGGTGGCACGAAAAATAGCGGCGTGAAGCACCGCCGTACTTGGCACACCTTATTCTGATCAATTCCGCAACTTTACCCAACATTTTAAGGTTGGGTCATCTCAGGTCAGGTCACCAGTGCAGATCAAGTGACCTCACTTAAAAAAATTAAGATGGCATAAGTAAGAAATGGGCAAATTTATCGGAGTGAAACTTATACCACATAATGGGCCCATCGAGTGCTACATAATGCTCGTATATTCTGGGATTTTTAATATCCATGTCCTAAGGTCAAGTACGGATCATGACCTCTGCCCTGGAAATACATGGAAAACAGCAAATTGGGCTGTATTTGTGTAGATACAGCGGAAAATGTCTTCATATTCTCCAAATGGTGATATACTAGGCCCCTTTCCAGGTTCAAGTTTGAATATATCTGTGACCTCCGAGAGGTCATCTGGGGCTGCTTAAAGGAAATGTGGCACCTTGGTGGAATCCAAGAATTTAGTGTAATTAGGGGTATTTTAGCCGAAAATCATGAAATCGTCCATGATTTGATGAACAATGTTCAATGAGTTCAATATGTTGATTTTTAAAATGCTCCTCCAGGGTGAAAAATAAACCTCTACCTATAGATGACGTCATGATGTGGTAACAACTACCGTATTCAATAGGCTTCAAGGGCTTCAATTGGCTGATTACTCATCGCGCCGTCAGCGCTGTCGTCATACCAACAGCTGACAACTATGGCCCCCTGCCTGGGGTAGATTTGGGGTACATTTCAGGTAGGTTTTTAGCTTTTCTCCATGTGACGGGGGCGCATGGTCGGGGGTGCGTCGCTCGGTGCGAGTCGGGGTCGGTTGGCGTTTGTTGATCGGTGACCTCTCGGTGGTCAGCTGCGGCAGCCGCTCGCAGTCGTGACCCGCTCGCTCACGATGGTGGCGACGTCGCGCCCGCTCCCAGCATCACACTAATTTTCATTTGAGAGAGGTCGTGCTCGTCGCGTGCGCGGTCGGGTGGCGGGCCGAGTGGACGGTGGGAAGTGGGCAATGTCGGCTAGCTTGGCCGAGTCCTCCAGACGGGTGAGCCTGTGTCCCAACACTCCCACTCAACACCCTTGGGTTCCAGGAAGGGAATACAGCTAGTGCCGAGCTTTGTAGCCCTCCCAGATTGCAGGGGTCCCACCGCCTCTCACGATTTTGGGGGCCCTTTTTACCATCCGCACGCCAAGTATTACCCATATAGAAGCGGCACCGAAACCGTCAATCCTCTCCCCGCCCCTTTAAGTGCCCGCTAACTCTTTTATTACCCTTGGACCTACAATCATAAGTTTACACCCCCCCTTTTCAACCGATTCTTCCATAGCTACCTTAACTACTTGCCCTTTCGTACCCTCCTATCGTGGTTCTCTGAGCTGCACTGACTTCTCGCCTCAAACATCGTCTATCTCGGTGGGCTATTTCCACGTACCAGGGGTCCAGTCTCTCTAGGAGGGGATTTTTTGCCTACGCCAGCACTTTTCAGCTTCTTTAACCCCTCAATCAGTCCCTTACCTTAATACCCTCCTCCCCTTTTTTCTGTCGCGTCGCCCGTTTCGGCAAGTGCTCTCACTGTCAGATCCGGAACGAATGCCCTCATTAAACATTCTCACCACCAGGGCCTTACGCTAAGCATGCACTCATAAATCACCTTGACCTAGGGCCATTCTTTCTCGCGCCTCTCACTTGTTCTAAAAATATTGAGTCCCTCCCCAATTTCTTATCTTTCACGGTGTTTCCGAGATCTGACGGCTAGAGCCCCGTCGGCCAACGCGAGCGGTATTTAGAAGGTTACATTCCTCCTATCCGTGATCGTGGTAGGGTCTTATTTATTCAACAAGGGCGTGCATAGAGGGTGGCCTATTCGGCCCCATCTAAGCCCCATCAACCAATTAGGCCGGGCTGCACATCCCCCCCAGCTGAAAGAAGGGGCGAATTCACTTGGGGCTATGGTTACGCTTTGCTACCGTTTGCGGGCGCAACCGATGGAGGGGCGCGAGTGGTGGGATCCCCGGTCGGTCAGACCGGGGCTTTGTTCAAGGCAACTTGCGTCGTACTTGGTCGCAGTGACGTCAGGGACCTCTTCAGCTCCGCCCACGAGCCCATGACGTCAGCGCCACGTACTGCAAGTTGAACACTTCTGCGTTCTTTTTTGTCGACAAAGCTGACGCTATTGTGCCAATAACCGTTCCACTTTTCGTACTCGTGATTTCGTATTAGTTGTAGTGTTGATTGTTTATGGCATGGTGGTTTTTACTGGTTTGCTACGACGGAGGTGGGGAGGGGGGTGATTTAATAGAACGATATTTGATGGAGCTCATACACGAAGTAATCAGGGATGAGGAGAGCGATGAAGAGCAATGGATATTGACATTCTGATTGTGTAAGTCAGTGTCCTACGACTTTTCCAGCATCAACAGGTGCAATAACCATATTTTGCTGTCATCTTTGAATATATTTTCCGGGAAGAATCTATCATTATAGCATGTGCCAGTCTGCAAAGTATGGCAACTGGCTACAGGCTGCACAAACAGAAGCCACACCACGTTCATAAACCTTCCAACATTCTGCTGCTGATCTTATTTATTGTTGCTCCCATGGCGGTGTTCATCACCGCATCCATATTCTCTTCTAATCGGCGCTACGAGGTTACAAATTCTTATCAATGACAGACGCTCGTTTTTTGTGTCGTTTTTTTCTTCACAAACTTCTAACTTCCCAGCGAACAGTCTATTTTGTCTATGTGCGCCATATCAACTGCCATCGGTTCTGCGTCTCCCGTTTCAGCGACGCAGAAAGTCGCAGGTTCTCGGTCTTTGATCGCAAGGGATGACGTCATCAGAACAAGACCGTTTCAGAAGCTCCGCCCACATGCTCGCATCTGATTGGTTGGACGCAGAAAAACGCCGCGTCCTAAAGAGTCGCAAGCCGCCTTGAACACTGTCCGGTACAACCCGCTACCTGCAGGCCGCTCTAAGGCACCAAACGTTCCTCGTTCTATGGCCTGTCACTCACCCACCGCCAGTTACTCACGCGCACCTACATCGGCGGCCGCAGCTCCCAGGGCTTGGCTAGAGCCCAACAGGAGGTAACCCGGCTCCGCCCTTCCCGGGTGATCCAGTGCTCCTCCTTCCCGCCTCCATTCCTCCCTAAACAGAAGCTTATTAAACGCTGGCTGCATCAAATCCCGCCTGCACGGACCATGCTAGTGGATGCGTCGCTGAACCGTTACCCCTAGGGCTTTGAGGTCATGGACATAGGACCACCGGAATGACCGAGTTCCGGCTTTTAATTTTACTAGCTTCCGGGCGTTCACGCCCTAGTCTACTCGCAAATACCGTCCTAGCGTGGGGAGCCTCCCTAGCGTCGGTCCTCCCTCGGACCCTACCCGCCCACGAGTCCCGTACTGGCCGCCCGTCCCTCATATCGGCTCATCCATGGTCCAGCCAGAGCCATGGGTCGACACATACCACGTCCTTTCCGGCTAGGCTATCCCCCAAATCGATGGAGTACCCCCGTCGCACAAAAACTTCCTCCGATATGACGGGGGCCGCCCAAACCTCTTATCTTCATCGTTTCGGCCCGCATTTCATTGTGCAACGAAACGATTTACGGCAATCTCCGACGTTCCACGTTCCTTTTGTGCGATCGGTGCTCCGTGGTTCAGACCAGAAGAATCTGGCAGCGGACAGCGTAGCCAGAGGGAGCTCGTAGGCTCGAAGGCTAGAAGCATAGTACCGGGTTAATAAGACGGGCGGATGAAGTGATGTAGATTGAGGATCGGTTCGAGGGTAATCACAGTGCGCGTTTCGGCGCCTCCGCGACCCCCAGGATGAGGAGAGCCGTCATGACCCTCCTTCGGGAGCCGATGGGCCCGAAGGCTAGAAGGATAGTACCGGGTTACTAAGACGGTCGGTGGAGGTGACGTAGAGTGAAAGTCTGTTCAAGGGCAATCACAGTGCACGTTTCGGCGCCTCCGTGACCCCCAGGAAGAGGAGAGCCGTCATGACCCCCTTTCGGGAGCCAATGGACCCGAAGGCTAGAAGGATAGTGCCGGGCTACTTAGACGGGCGGTTGAGGTGATGTAGAGTGAAGGTCGGTTCAAAGGCAATCACAGTGCACGTTTCGGCGGCTCCGTGGCCCACAGGAAGAGGAGAGCCGCCATGACCCTCTTTCGGGAGCCAATGGGCCCGAAGGCTAGAAGGATAGAAAAGGCGCGGCCATGGCACATAGGATAGTCTTTGAATAATCCTTAGGTCTTTATTGTAATACGCCATGCGCGATTGAGAGGAGGAAATGGTGTTGCGGAGCTTGGTCCGAACCACGTTGCACGACTGCGCTGCTTTGACAGCCCTTCTTCCCTTGTTTGGAACCTTTGAAGGCATATGGGCGTCTCCAAATGCTATTCGCGGTTTTGAGTGTGCTTCAGCCTATCTTGAGCAGCATGTTTGCGTGAGGTTGTAGCTTCATCCGCACCTACCCCAAAACTTCTTAAAACTGCACCGATGGGTACTCTAATAATTATGGGTGCGCGCCCGGGCCCGCCAGCCACCCCCTTTCGTGCCCCCGAGAGAAATTCTAAATCAGTCGCTGCCACCCACCGAATCCCGTTGCAAAGATCTTCTACGGTCCTGGTTTCCCGACGAGCGCGCAAACCCCTCCCCTCCTGCCTGTATGCGCCAATGGGGGCCGCTTGATCCCCGGAGGGGCGGGACTTATCCCCCGACATGGCGGCGCCTGCGCGAGTGGCCGCGGAAAGGCTGTGCACTCAGTCATATCTTAACCACGGCGCAGCGCACTTCGCGGACACGGGCTGACATATATTTAGGTTACGGCTCGAATTTCCCCACTCCGCTTGTTTTGCTCTGCACATCCCACTTTCGACCAGGTTGAGGCAAAATGGGCGGTTCTAAAACGCTCGATCCAAACAGCAAGCTCTCCTGGAAGGCAGACAACGAAATATTGCGTCCTTGTTGTGGCAAAGAAAAGGAAAACGCTCCAGAGCCTTTGAACTTAGCACCAGCGCTGAACATTGGTTTCGTAAGCTTAAGCCTTAGTTTCTACTATTAAAATCATATTTACTTTGCTTTGCAGCTGTTTGGAAAGTTCTGAGCCCTCGGCCCTGACCTATTATGAAACTGGAACAAAGAAAGGGAGGCAAGCCTTTTTGCTTACGACCGGGTCGAGACAAAATCGGAACTTATACGACACTCGATCCGAAGATTAAGTATTCTGAAACTGGTTTTTGAAAGCTTAAGCCCGAGCTCCGTCTACTTTGGATGAGAATTGCATTGCGTTGCAACCCTTTAGGGAGTTTCGAGCCCCAAGCCCTGACATTAAGATGCGAATATAAAAATCAGAACAACCAAAGATTGGTTTTGAATGCTTAAGTCCAAGTTTCGGCTATTAAGATGAGAATTGCTTTGCGTTGCAGCTATTTAGAGAGCTCCAGGCCACAGGTCCTGACACAATCGGTGCAAACATAAAGCGAAAAAAATATGCAAGCTTTCTTGCTTTCAACCGGGTCGAGACAAAATCAAAACTTTTAACACACTCGACCCAAACGGCAAGTATTCTAAAATTTGTTTTTGAAAGCTTAAGCCAAGCTTCGTCTATTTAAGATGAAAATTTGCACTGCGGTGCAACCCTTTAGAGAGCTCCGAGCCCCAAGCACTGACATAATAGATGCGAATATAAAATCAAAACAACAAAAGATGGGTGTTGAATGCTCAAGCCCACGTTTTGGCTATCAAGATGATAATTGCTTTGCGTTGCAGCTATTTAAGGAGCTCCAGACCACAGGTCCTGACACAGTAGCTGCAAATATAAAGCCCAAAAACAAGATGCAAGCTTTCTTGCTTTCGACTGGGTCGAGACCAAATCAAAACTTTTAACACACCCGATCCAAACAGCAAGTATGCTGGAAGGGTAGGCTAAAAATATTCCATTTTCGAGGTGGCCAAAAGGAAAAGAGAAGGGCAACGCCCCGGAGCCTTTATACTCCAGCACCGAAGATTAGCCTTTAAAAACTTAGGCCCGAACTTCCGTTGTTTAAGATAAAATTTGTTTTGCATTGTGGCTATTTAGAAAGCCCCGAGTTCCAGGCCGTGACATAATAGACGCGAATATAAATTTAGAACCACAAAGGATTGGTTTCGAATGCTCAAGCCCAAGCCTCGGTTACTAAGATGAGAATTGCTTTGCGTCGCAGCTATTTATAAGGCTCCGAGCCCCAGGCCCTTCCATGATAGGTGCAAATGTCAACTCAGAAAAAAACAAAATAGACGCAGGCCTGATTGCTCTCGACCGGTCCGAGACAAATCCAGACTTCTAAACACTCGATCCAAACAGCAAACATTCTGAAACTGGTTTTGAAAGCTCAAGCCTGAGTTTCGTCTATTTAAGGTGAAAATTACTTTGCGTTGCAGCTATCTAGAAAGCACCCAGCTCCAGGCCCTGACGTGAGGCAATATGAATTTAGAACTAACCCAAAAAACATGCGTGCTGCTTATAATAATGACTTAAAAACTAGCCAAAACTATGAAGAGACACGAATTCACCCCTCTGTTATCGATCCTAATGCTTATACACAAGTACTATTTGGCGATGCAATTTGACCAGACTCTAATGCGTGATTACTACGGCCTGATCCGGTGTGGCGGCGCAGGAGAGTATGGGCCGGCCAGAGGACAATTTTCCCTACAGCTCGTGCAAAATTATCGTCGTGTGGTTAGGTCAACATCATAATGGTTTTTGGCCCCGCCCATTGCTGATCATGAACTTTGACCGAATTTGCTCCCGAAAAAAGGGCGTGAACCGATCTGCTAACTCATAGTAATTTTCCTGTACGTTTTGTTTCATAAACGGCGAAGAATGAGAGTGTTTATTTTGTAATCGGCAAAAAGAAAGCCGTGATAATGCATGCACACGCGTAGTAATTACGGCAATGAGCTGCCCACTCCATTGCTCGACTGTCCTATTGCTTCCATTAAGGCCCTCTGCAAGAAAAAAACTTTATTTTCCCCTTTCAGACTTTTATTAACCCGACATTCCGCGCACCAAAAGCGAACGCTACAGTAATAGAAATCCCCTAACTCGGAAAAACTGAATTAAAATGCATACTTCCAACGTCTAAACATAGATACGAATCTGAAAAAAATGTTCACAGTGTTCCATAGTCGTTGTGACCCTAACGCGGCGCAAAAAACATATAAACAAGCTAAACATGGCGACGAATCCCCCACTTAGGCCAATACATTTTTCAGATGCGCTAAATCGCAACGGTGGCCCCCGTTCGTATACATCCACACTTATTAACCCATGCCCGTCCCCCAGGGCTTCATCCATCCCCCCTACCGGGTAGGCGCTCCAAAGCTCGGCTCATTTTGCTATAACAAATGAATTTAGCGGGGTGGGAAATGGGAGGCGGTCCAGATCACTCCGAATAGACAACTCACTTGTTTGCTTCATATTGCCTGCTGATATTTCGTGTCGAGCTCCCGGCTTCCCTCTCTCACCATGGCGTCTGCTTGGGTCTCCTTCTCACACCGAGATCTTCGATTGCATTTTCCTTGTTCTCGCATCACGCCCCCTGACTGAATCTTCTGCCCACTCCATCTTAGAAGAGAGGGCCCTCTTCACTCCCAGACATAAGTCTGGGTCTCTCCGTCTCACATCAAGCCCTCTGGCCGAATTTGTCTGTTTCACATGCTGCCCTTTGTCTCCAATCAATCTGTCTTCAACGCTGGCCTATGGTGCCCTGCGTCCAGGCCACTCCGGCTTCAACGCCTCCCTCTCCTTGAATCTCAGTGTCTAGCACTGGCGGCCTCCGGCCGAATTACTCCACCTCACATGGTGCCCTGAGTCCCACACCTCCTTCCCTAACGCCGGCCTCTCCTTGAATGCCTGCCTCCTCTCACCTCCTCTCTTCGGAGCCTTTACTCTGCTTTTCACGCCCGTTCCGTGGGGCCGTCCTATTGGCCAATTCGCTTCCGGGTATCGGCTGACTGGCTTTCTGTTCCGCGTTCCTGCTCCTGCCCTCTGTCCGTGGGCCATGGGAGGTCATTCGCCTTTGCCGTCCCGCGTCGCCGTCGCCGGCCTGGGCTCACGGCTGCGAGCGGTCTGCTCCTTTCACTCAGTACCGCGCGAGGGGTTCGTGCGCGGTCTTTTGGAAGGGGGGGAGAAAATAGTGCCAAAAAGAATAATGAAAAGACAATAGCTAGGAGAGCCTTCCCGGCAGAGGTTTACAACGCACACCTAAACTTACCCTCAACTTCCCCTGAGCTCCGACGGTATATTACCGTCTGCGCCGCTTTCGTGGCGGCACACGCCCGTCCTTACACAAAAACACTCATCCACTAACACACACTCCAGGCAATTGGTCCCAGAAACTACGAAAACATTTACCCCGCCCCCGCTGTGTGCGCCGTACATAGCGTGCGATAAGTCTTTCAACTCTTAGCTTAAGAGTGGAACAAATAAAGACTATCCAAGGCTGTGGGTAAATTACCAAAAGAGGTCCATGACACTTTTAGGCTCTGTGGTACAGTTTGTCTTCAAGTTAATAGTCAATGTTCTTTCTGGGTACTATGTTGACCTCAAAAGCAAAGAATGGTACCATAAGGAAGAAACCTATAGGGACAAGACGAATACAATTGGCACATAAAAAACACGCACAAAAGGAAAATAAGAACTAGCGGCTACAAGCCCCGCACATAAAATGATAGGAACATAGAAAACGCTTGCGGGCGGCGCCCGGCTGGTCACGGAATTTTGGCACAGCTCGGTGACCTCACGTGAACCCGTGGGTTCGACAGCCGTCTCCATGGTTACGGTTGGGCCAGGCGCCGAGATTCACACTTGCTGCGGACTATGTCACCAGTGGCGGCTCCAGGCTCGTAAAACGGGGACCGCGGCACTGGCATCCGGAGCAAACTTGAAAGTGTTAAAGAAGGAAACGGTTACTTGTCAGGGAAACGAAAAAATGGAATGGTGAGCCCGGTGCCCCCTCGTGATTTCGAAATCTGCCACTGTCCAGCCAGCGAGCGTCAACCGGGAAGTTTTCGGGCATGGAACAGGTCGCGCTGCTGGTGAACAACAGCTTGCCCCCCCTGTGTGGTGTCGGCACGCGCTTGTTTGTTCCTGTGGAACAGCGGTATTCGGCCGACAGCGCTGGTATGGCTGCGTGGCGATGCGGCTGAAGCGTAGACGGCTTTGTTTTCTGCCCCGTGTACGTTTAGGTCTCCATTGGATCGGAATCACGTGACGGATGCCGTCACATCTACGTAAATTTTGAGTTTCAAGACAAATGATATATTGAGTACCAGGTTTTCTGGCATGCTTTACAGCTTGGCTATCTCAGTTAAAATCACGTTATAAAAGTACCATATTCCCTTTAAGCAGTTTTTGCATGAAATGGTGATGCAGCTTTTATTTTGATACCATTGCGTTAGGATTGCTATTGCGAGTCGATTGATATTGCATAGCGGCTATGCTGGGTCAAAAGTGACCTCTACCTGACCTGAGGTCAGGCCATTTTTGTGTTTTGACATAGTATGCTCATATTATATAACATTCGATTCGCCATGACGAGAGTAATTATTTATTGTTGATACCCGATCATACGTCAAGCAGCTGCCTTTACCCTGAGAAATGACTCTGGATTTGAACGGGTTTTATATGTGCCTCCTTATGTATTAACAGAGTTTTCTGCATTTTATTTAGCTAGGATCATATATTGTGAAAATATTTATTCTGTGCATTGTATTCGTCGACATGTTTTATATCATTTGACTTGAGCTATCATTGGGTCCTAACCTGTTGCTCATAAGCCCTCAATAAAGAAATAAACAAATATTGGTTCTTAGGGCTCATGAGCGACAGGAATCATCCCAATAAAAGCTCAAGTCAATATTATAAAACATAATCGGGTAATCACTAAAATTCGGTAGATACAGTGTAAAACAGCTATAAAAACTTAAAATACAGTATAAAAGACTCAATAACATATATGAGCCCATCAACAGATACACAGGAGGCGAATACATTGTAAAATACCTCAATAAAATGGACTAGATCCTAAATACATGGTTAAAAGTAGAATAAGAATAAAAATCACTCCACACCACACAACTAAGACGGGAGATTACTAAATAGGCTCTGCCGGTAGCTGCTTGATATAAGCACGTGTCTGAGCCCTTAACTGAATGTATGTGCACCTGAAAGGATCAGCATGGGGGCATGCAGCTACGAAAGTGTTGAAAGCTCCAGGTGCACGACAGAACAGACCACGCTTGACCGTGTGTATTCTCCCTTACGGTACATGCAGCAAGGTTCCCGTCATTGCACCAGTGTATCGTGGCGGCACGTGCAGTGGAAAGCTCCCGAGCAGTAGGGCGGAGTCAGTCCTGGCAGTGATAATATTGTGTACGAACGAAATACCATACTGAATCCTGCGGTTGGCGAGCGACTCAATTTTGAAGCATGCCAAAAGATCGGAATAGGACAAGGACTGAATGACGGAATAAAACTAGGTGACTTTGCCTGTGAGTGACGGAATGAATGAAATTTGTAAGCGAATAGTGCTTAACAAATTATTCTTACTCAACTCTGTCTGATGCTAGAGCCCAAGAATTCCACTCAAAATGCCACCTTCGTTGACCTGTCATTACTTCAATATTGACCTGAGCCAAAAAGTGGCTGATATAGTTTCTGCATAACTTTGTATGAGCTATCCACCAGTGTTCACGTTTTTGCTATGCCGCATAGGGGCTGAGGGGGTGTTCTAACACCCCCACCAGGGCGAAGGAGGTTCGGAGGCCCACCGGGGCGCGGGTTAAAGAATTTCTTGGCCTGATGTATGGCGTCACATAACATATGGTGTCACGTTACATATGGCGTCACTTTTGTTTTAATATCACGAGGTTCTCTGCGTTTTTTCGTGGTATAGCCGTATATGTGTCTATAGTTTACTGTCCAACAGTCACTTACTTGGTAAAGAGCTAAGCTCAAAACATAATACAAATACGATTTTTCGTTTTTTTCTAAAATAACAAAATGTTTGTGGAGGTGCGGCACGTGGTGATGTGACGCCACACGCTCCTCAGGAGAAGCGGCGTCACCTGTCCGCGACGGTGCGGCACGTATTGATGTGACGCCACACGCTTCCCACGAGAAGCGGCGTCACCTGTTCGCGGAAGTGCGGTACGTGGTGATGTGACGCCACACGCTCCTCAGGAGAAGCGGCGTCACCTGTTTGCGGGGGTGCGGCACGGGGTGATGTGACGCCACACGCTCCTCAGGAGAAGCGGCGTCACCTGTTCGCGGAGGTGCGGCACGTGGTGATGTGACGCCACACGCTCCTCAGGAGAAGCGGCGTCACCTGTTCGCGGCGGTGCGGCACGGGGTGATGTGACGCCAAATGCTCCTCAGGAGAAGCGGCGTCACCTGTTCGCGGCGGTGCGGCACGTGGTGATGTGACGCCACACGCTCCTCAGGAGAAGCGGCGTCACCTGTTCGCGGCGGTGCGGCACGTGGTGATGTGACGCCACACGCTCCTCAGGAGAAGCGGAGGAACCTATTCGCGACGGTGCGGCACGTGGTGATGTGACGCCACACGCTCCTCAGGAGAAGCGGCGGAACCTGTTCGCGGCGGTGCGGCGTGGCAGCGAGGCTGATGTTCAGAGGCTGCTGGACGACTCTCGGCTGGCTTGGGCTAAAGAGGAGCACGGCAGGCTACCACTACACTCGGCAGTGCTGGGGCAAAACAGTGCCGTTGTCAAGCTGCTGGCCAGCAAGTACCCGCACACCGTGGATCTCGGTGACAATGTACGTACGTTGTTATGAAGTTATTTTTTAGGTGAAAAACACCAAGCGCTAAGAGGTTGTATGCCTTCATTGGCTTGCCCCTCGATGGTAGGGACTACGGGGACCAGGGCACGTGTTAATCAGGAGAACCGCTGGGCACCGAACCCGGCGCAGTGGCCTCAATAAGCCAGGGCCTAGAATCACAGACTCGCCTGTTTCCCTGTTGCCCTGTTGTATGGAACCTGAGGATTGGAACCACTTTCCTACCAACAGCATTGAGTGGGATCTTTAGACCACGAGCGGGACTGGCTGCCGATTCTTGGCTGAAATGCGTGGCTTGCGTCTTGTTTTGTATACTCTTATTAGTCGTTTCCTATTGTCACGTGTGTGCTGATTTGTTCTATTACTAAGTAAAGTTCAAGATTTTAAACCAAAATATTTTGACTACTTTAACTCAAAGTCTACAACACTGTGATAAAATAATAGCAGCAGTTGCTTCCAACTGTTTGTTAGGTTTCCTGAGCCCTCCGGCCCTCCCCCTCCACCCGGACGGGGGGCTGCATTGTGAAGCGTAACTGTAGTATTATCATATCTCGCCCGCCACGCGCCACCAATTACATAGTCAATCAGCTAGGGTAATCTGGCAGTGGCCGTGCCAGCCCTATTTCCGGTGCCGGGGAGGCGTTCCCCGCTTCATTGACATGCCTCCCCTGCCGCCGTTCGCCGGTATTGCCGCGGCCGCCGACGAAGGGCTGTGAAACCGCCCGACAGCTCCCTCCCCTCCATCCTGTACTCACGCGAGAAAGGATATCAGCTGTAGCCAGGCACACGTCTGGCACCGGGCCAGTTTATGTCAGGTCTTTGAAAACCAAAAGACAGAGGACAATGCCCCATGACTACAGAGCTGCCCCTTCCCCCACCTACCTGTTATATTTATATATACGACGTTACCTCCAAAAACGCAATACAAAACTATCACTGGTCGCCACCGGCCTATGTCGTGTTTGTGTGCATCTTTCTTTCACAATGGTCATGCCTGAACAAATTGTGTCGGAAAATCACGCCAAGCATGGTATTGTCTGGCTGCTGATTATGTCTCACCTCCACGTCCGCAGCTGGAGCGGACCCCAATGCATTACGCCATGGCGATGGACAGCGCCGAGGCGATTGGCAAGATTCTGATCGACGCTGGCGCTTCTCGTCAGAAAAAGGATCTGGTCAGTGTGCCTCGGCCACTTTTTTGGTCATGGTATGATTCGAGTTGTGTGCAGAGGCAAAGGAATTTGTTGCAGATTGCACCACTTACTACTGCTTAGGTTTCCACAAAAACTACCAAGCTGCTAATCCATCCTATGCGAGAGGAATGTTTGTGTTTAGTTTATTCAAACCCTGTGTGACATGCCTTTTATTCTTGTACACCCTGCTTAGATCATAAGTCGGAAGACGGCATTACCTGTAACATGGACGCATTTGGCTTATCGGGCCATTGCACTGTATTAAAGATCATGATTCATTTTCATGGCTCGAGCATTCTTCAGTTGGTAGCTTAGTTTACCCCACAAGAACCCTTCTTAAACATTTTTGGATGCGTCGCTGGACATCGTACCAGCCCCGATAATCCTTATTAAGGGTAATAAGTTGTTGGATATTTATTCTTAACACGCGCCCCGATGGGGGGCCGAAACTCGCCCCCCTCCTGGTTTTCCCCAACTAATGCAAAAATGAAGGGACGCAGAACAACGAAACTGACAGTACCTTATCCTTGATCAATTTTGCGCATCTGGCCAAATTTTTAGGTCAGGTCATGGCAGGTCAAGGTGACCTGACCTCAAAACCCAAAATCACGAGTTTGAAGCAGTGCGCAAGGAACATCTGTCAACCGATCAGTTTGAAACTTTCACAATATGGTGAAATCATAAGGGTCTACAAATGTACTATCTCGGAATTTTGATATTATTGACCTAAGGTGGGGTCAGTTGTTTGGTCACGCCATTATAAATCTATAGTGAAAAATAGAATGGGTTCGTTTTCAGTAAATACTGGATAGATAAAGCTGAAAATAGTCAAACCATCTATTCTTAATATCATCTTGACCATCAAGCTGAGTTTTTGACCATCTGACCTCTCAAAGGTCATGCCAGGTCAAAGTAGCATAGAGTGATTGTTTTGCCAATAACTTCTCACTGAATTGAGATTAAGCTCCAATTTTGCTTGCATTGTTCTTATATTGTCACGGAGAGTCGATTGATATGCAACATGACCATACCAGGTCACTCTGTGATCCTGACCCAGTTCGAGGTCAGGTCATTTTCACAATTTGACCTAAAAAGATCATATTATACATCATTCGATTTGCCGCGATGAGAGGAATCCAATGATGCATAAATATTTTCTCTAACTCTCCTGAGGGCAGATCTAGAGAGAGAGAAACGTACACTGCTCTGTTGTAAGCCTATGGAGCCTTCTTTGACCTGTGCTGACCTCAATATTGACCTGACATAAAAATACTACTTATAACTCCTCTTCGTCTTGTCAGGAGCTTTCAAACGCCGTCCGTCATTTTCCTTTAGCTGTCCTAGGAAATGAGACACGAAGGGGGGCGAAATTCGCCCCCCCAGCGGGGCGCGTCATGCCAGGGACCCCAGTGGGGCGCGTGTTAAGCGTTAGTGACTGGTTTGACATGGTTCGTCGCCTTGATGTGTACCTTGATTAGCATCATTATTTTGCAGGGCGGAAGAACACCAAGCTACTTCCTGATGCATCCCGAACTTTTTGATGAATACCTGGCGCAAGAAAAGGAGGGGTAAAGAGGTCAGCACTTGCTGATGCCTTCCGTGGTGTCAAATATTGGCGTGCTGTATTTCTTATTTGAATTAAAAGCCGAACGGAGTGTATTACGAGTCGATGTTTTCATTTCCTTCATTAAGAGTTATTCCCAACAGAAATGACTTCAGGAGTGGAAAATAACTGACTATCCCCACTCCTGGAGTCATTTCTGTTGGCGATTACTCGTAAAGAAGCAAATGCAAAATGTACCCATATGTTCACCAGCGGGAACTTTACTTTAACATATGTATAGTTAGGAACAGACAGAGAATCAAGACTCAAAAGAATAGGAATAGCGTCGTGTACAAAATTCCTTGTGGCAACTGCAACAAAAACAGGGGAGGAAAAACCTGAAACGTGTCGCCAGCCTTAGGTCTAACACTGAAAGCTCTCGCTTTTCACTACAGGCAAGTACTCAAGCACACATAATGCGACAAATAGTACCTACATTGATACAAAACAACCAGGCAATAATATTTCTGAATTAGAAATGAGGCTTACTGAACATTACAAATTTGTGTAAATTTGTCACCTGTGTGAAGGCTGCCACAGTGCACAAGCACTGCAAAACGACGCTAACACAAAATTGAGCCAACCGGGAATCGAACCAGCAATCCATGAGGCGCTATTCCATTGCTCTACAGACTGAGCTACCACCGGCCCATCCCTACCAGGCGTCAGTTGGGATGGTAGCATGTAAGATACCTTTACTTCAGTACAACATTTGTTAATGCACAAAGCCTCGTCTGAATGTAAAACTGGACTGGTTTCGGGAAAATCCCGTCCCCGTTTTCAACGAAGATAACCCTATTACATGAGCCTAACAATGCGAAAACACGAAGACAGTACACTTTGAAAGAATAATCTTAGCCGTTAACGTGACAAATCATTTTATAATTATTAGCTCTAAAAATGTGTTATTTTTCACTTAAATCTCTTGTTTGGCTGGTGTTTCAAGAGGTTCAAAAATCCAGGGAAGGTGGTAGCTTTGCCGATATTTCTATTCACTCTATGGTCCGTGGTGGTCTGGATGTACATTGCCTCTTTTATTTCCCGCTGTTTTTGTCTTGAGTCGAAAGTTAAAGTCGTTGTGGTGTCCCACAAGGAGGTTCCCCCTGTGGCCTCCGCTCCTCTCTCGTCGATTGACCCTCGGATTAGTTTTTATATAGGTTTTTGGTGTTTCTTTTGTCGTACTTCCATCTTCCTTTTGCTTTCTCCAATGTATATTTTCGGACAGTCATTACACTCCATCTTGTGTACTGGGCCTTGTTTTTCCGCTTGTCTATCCTGTCTTTTGGTTTGACCAGTAATTGTTTGATCGTTTGATGTGGCTTGAAATATGTTCTTACGTTGAATTTGGAACATGTGCGTCGAATCTGTTGCGATATATATACATATGGGATCACTAGTACGTGATCCTTCTTAGACTTTGCTAGTTCAAGCTGGTTTTTTGTTGTTAGCATATGAAGCTGTCGCTGTCCGGTTACAGGGGACTGGAGACAGGAGCCAGACTGGTTTCAAGGGATTCGATACAGGGGCCCAGACTGATTACAGGGGACTGGAGACAGGGGTCAGACTGGTTACAGGGGACTGGAGACAGGGGCCAGACTGGTTACAGGGGACTGGAGACTGGGGCCAGACTGGTTACAGGGGACTGGAGACTGGGGCCAGACTGGTTACAGGGGACTGGAGACTGAGACCAGACTGGTTACAGGGGACTGGAGACTGGGGCCAGACTGGTTACAGGGGACTGGAGACTAGGGCCCAGACTGGTTACAGGGGACTGGAGACAGGGGCCAGACTGGTTACAGGGGACTGGAGACAGGGGCCAGACTGGTTTCAAGGGACTGGAGACTGGGGCCAGACTGGTTACAGGGGACTTGAGACTAGGGCCCAGACTGGTTACAGGGGACTGGAAACCGGGTCCCAGACTGGTTCCAGCCCACCCAGGCTGGGTATCGGGTGTGTGACAGGATCGCAGGTGCCACAGTGTCCACGTACGAGTCTTCATTTTTGTTATGAACACATATCGTAGCCTCTGGCAGAAGGTACGACCGCTTATAATGCGCGCGCGGAAACATCTATTCCACTAAACCGCCAGGATACTCGGGAAAGTTTCTAACGTAAACAAATCATTAAAGCTCAGTTAATAGTTTCAGGTTAGTGATCTCAGTTCCATTTTAAAGCAGCATATGTATAATTTGTATCATGGAATGTACTGAAACGTAAAGGTTCGGATCATTCGTGTTGTTCTTGAATTGCTTACTTCGAAACTGGCAAAAGAACACGAAACGAACAATTTATTCAAAGAATCATCTTTTATTATTTCATTTTTGTTGTTATAAAAAATCCTTTATTTCTACCAAAATACCCAGCAATTATCAAATTGAACATATCTTAATAAGCATGGTTCATCCAGTGAGACTTTTTGTAGAAGCCCTGTATTTGCTTGTGTAAGTTGGGCACCACTGTGATGGTTTGTCACGTAGCCAATGCATCTGCGTTCTACCCTGGTTTTTCAACGGGAATAACACTAAAAATATATTACCTGTTTCTATCAATAGGAAGATGTAAATACATTGGTGCATATTTGATTCATGTGAAAGTGATTCAATGTCCTATCCCAGGAGTTGTACATATTGTGAAAAAGCATAGCACAACGAGCTTAGCACTGGGCAGTGCAGGTTTCAACAAAATCTTCTATCGTAAAAGCACTGTTCGATGTGAATTTACTTACTAGGGCTGACAGAAATGTGAATTTTGTGCGCTGAATGTATGTTTTTGGTCCGTCGATGAAAGTGTCCGACAAATAAATGCTAAAGATTGCCGACCATCACGTGCAATTCAGCAGTAGAATGTGCTGCGGCCGAGCGTGCCGTCCACCGTCTGTGAAACCCGCACTCACCAGTCTGTCTGTAATAGCAGCAGTGCGGTGGCCGTAGATTTAGCGCACGAGGAAATACTATTTTTGCCGTTAAATGAAGTAATTGGATGTTAAGAGAGGGGGAGTGAATTGACTGGTGGAATGTGAGAAAGAATGATGGTGTAGGACAACGTGTTGCAGTAACTCGTGGGAATCCGACGTCCAATCTGTGTGATCCTTGTGATCCTGCGGCATTTTTCTCCAATGGATGTGGTCTCAGCCTGTACTTGTATAGTTGATTAGCTGGGGTTGATTCCTCGTTTTTGTTGTCCTGGGGAACACTAAAAATAAACACTATCACATAAACACTATCAAATGAGGTCTCTAAAATTTTCTGAAATGTAGATCACTGAAATCCCTCAAAAAACTCAAACGGGCATTTTCCTATCTTTCTTTTTTACAACTCAAGATGGCACTTCAGGACCTCCCATTTCAAGGCGCTTTCACTCTCTTCAGCTTGGGTGTTGTAACATGAGCATATAATTTCTTAAGATTCCCAGAAAACAAGCCTGATTGTCTCAGGTGAACTAAACAGCCCACGGACATGTTCTGATTACGAGCCAGTTATGCGAAAGAACATCGAATGCTGCGTACATTTTATATTTCAAATGACCTAACTGTCCGAATACCAGTTCAAGTATCCATGCACTCGGTAACCATTTCTCACAACGGGAAGCACGTATAACTTTTGCAGGGCGACCCAGCTGGAATCGGATGATCCGAGAAAGTTCATTAGTGAACGCTAAATTTTCTACCGGGAATTCGGGATGAATCAACACTGACATCACCTCGAGTTTTATTTTACGAGAGGTTACGGCCAGGTCGAAATTTTTCCATCTCTTCAAACACACACACACACACACACACACACACACACTCACACACACACACACACACACACACACACACACACACACACACACACACACACACACACACACACACACACACACACACACACACACACACACACACACACACACACACACACACACACACACACACACACAAATTCTAGAACTGGTCGGTGCTAATTAAAAACTATAACTTAAAGTGGAAGCCCGGATCATATTAATTCCTGCTGAAACACACGGTACATGCCAATTAAAGCCCATTAGTATATGGCTGAATACGCCACAACTTCTTCCCGTCTACTCCGCTCGCGATCACCGCAGAAGCCAGCCTTGTTAACGCATCGAGAGGGCATTGTTCAGATGGTCCTGAGGCCGTTGAAGGTCAGCCCGGAGGGGCAGGGGTAACACTGGGCGGAGAGCGGCCTGCAGCCCAGGTGCTGGTCGGATCCGCCCTGGCGGCCGTTCAGCAGCTCAGCCATGAAGCCTATGTAGGTGATGGCTAGCCTCAGCGTCTCGATGCGGGACAGACGCTTCTCGTAGGCGAAGGTCGGTACCTGCCGACAGCCAGCCCGTCTCAACCAGAGCACACCACCATATAGCTCGCTCTCTCTCTCTCTCTCTCAGCTGGGAGACAGGTAAGTTCTTGTTTTATGGCAGTATTCGAAGGCCGCAACTTGCTAGGACATAGGGGTGTTTGTTTGTTGTGGTAGATCGTATCGCAGTGTTGGAGACGGCCCTTGACAGTAGCCTCGGACGAGTGGTGTGTTTACTTCACCAGGCAGACCTGGTGTATTGCGCTCTGTTCTGCCACCTCGACGGCATCACCATCGGACCAACAGCTTGAACAGGTCCAGTAGCCAAGGTTATCAATATGCATGTGCTATGCACCTTCTGCGAGTGAAATGCTCCAATGTCATAAAGCATAACAGCTTCTCAATACTGTTAAAATCGTGTCACGTTTAGACGCATTTTCAGCTGGTGTACGGTTGTGCTGGAGCGGTACTCACAGATGAAGTCGGTACTATAATTAACAGAAAGCATGGCAAGATGCATCAGACAAGATGGCAGACAGAATAGGGCCTCATTTTGAAGTACTACCGTAAAACGAGGTTTTTTGCTATGACCTGGATAATTTGAATGCCATTACATAAATATAAATGACTCCTCCACTAGTGAACATGAAAAACGTTCGGAGCTTTCAGCTATATTTTATCAGGCTTTGTCAGCGAGTGGTCGGATCGATCGGTGGACATCGGAAGACAAGACACGTTAAAAAGTATATATATATATATATATATATATATATATATATATATATATATATATATATATATATATATAACAAGTGCAAAACGGATTCCTAGAAACGTGCACGATTAATAAAGCTACCTACCTGAATAAAATTTTGAGTAACAACGCAAATTCCCATATTTTGATATTCAAATATTTAAAGATAGCTTACACAGCAAGATACCTTTTCTTAAAGGGAATGTGGCACCTTGGTCGAATCCTGGAATTTGGTGAAATTAAGCGTACTTTTAGCCAAAATAATGAAACCACTCATGATTTCTCTGAAAAATGTTCAATAAGCTCCAGGGACGGCGGATTCCAGGGTGCAAGTGGTGCAGTTGCACCACTCGATTTTTTTCAAGTGGTGCAAAAGTATCTTTTTGCACCACTTGTTTTGGCTTTGTCCAGGGAGGCGCCCCCTCCCCCGGCCTCAGCCGGCGCCCCCCGGCCGGTCAGAGAAAATCAAGCCTAATTACCGCCTACCTGAAGAGGTAGGATCCTCTGTGAAAAATAGACATTTTCATATATGAATGGCGCCCCCTTACATCATAGCTGCGCCCTGGGCAGCAAAATGCGCCCCCTTGAGTAAAGACGCCCCTCTGGGTAGCATAGGCGCCCTTGGATAGCGTAGGCACCTCCTGGACGGCCGAGGTGCCTCCGAAGAAGAGAAATGGCGCCCCCAGGATATCACATGCGCCTCCTGATTAGCACAGGCACCCCTGGACAGCAAAAGGCGCCCCCCGCAGAGAAAAGGCGCCCCCTGGATAAAATAGGCGCCCTTGGATAAGAAAGGCGCCCCCTGGAGAGCAGAGGTGCCTCCTGGAGAGACCCCCCAGGGCAACGGCGGCAGGGACGGCGGATTCCGCGGGACAGGGTCTGCAGTTGCACACCATGAAAAATGTTGGTGTGCAAAAGTATCTTCTCGCACACCTAGTTTTGACCCTAGCCCGGAGAGGCCCCGCCCCCCGCCCCCACGGATTTGGGTGACACCCCCGGATTTTTCCGGCGCCCCCGGCCGGTCAGAGAAAATCAAGCCTAATCACCGCCTACCTAAAGAGGTAGGATCCTCTGTGAAAAAGGCATTTTCATACATGAATGGCGCACCTTGACATCAAAGCTTCGCCCTGGAAAGCAATAGGCACTCCCCCTTGAGTAAAGGCGCCCCTCTGGATAGCATGGGCGCCCTTGAAAAGCGTAGGCGCCTCCTGGACAGCTGAGGCGCCTCCGAAGAAGAGAAACGGCGCCCCTAGATATCACATGCGCCCCTGATTAGCACAGGCACCCTGGACAGCAAAAGGCGCCCCCCCGCAGAGAAAAGGCGCCCCCTGGATAAAATAGGCGCCCTTGGATAAGAAAGGCGCCCCCTGGAGAGCAGAGGTGCCTCCTGGAGAGACCCCCAGGGCAATGGCGGCAGGGACGGCGGATTCCGCGGGACAGGGTCTGCAGTTGCCCACCATGAAAAATGATGGTGTACAAAAGTATATTTTCGCACACCTGGTTTTGAACTGGTCCGGAGGGGCGCCCCCTCACGGATTTGGGCGGCGCCCAAGGATTTGGCTGGCGCCCCGGCCGGTCAGAGAAAATCAGGCCTAATCACCGCCTACCTGAAGAGGTAGGATCCTCTGTGAGAAAAACATTTTCATATATAAATGGCGTACCTTGACATCAAAGCTGCGCCCTGGAAAGCAAAAGGCCCCCTTGAGTAAAGGCGCCCCTCTGGATAGCATAGGCGCCTTTGGAAAGAAAAGGCGCCCCTAGACAACAAGAGGCGCCCCTGGATAGAAAAAGGCGCCCCCAGTAGAGGAGTAACGACGCCCCCGGATAGTATAGGCGCCCTCTGGTTAGCACAAGCACTCCTGTACATCAAAAGGCGCCCCCCATAAAGAAAAGGCACCCCCTCTGGAGAGCATAAGCTCCCTTGAATAGCAAAGGCGCTCCCTGATGAGCAGGGATGGAAGGGACGGCGGATTCCGCGGGACAGGGTGTGCAGTTGCACACCTTGAAAAAATTATGGTGTACAAAAGTATATTTTTGAACACCTGGTTTTGACCTCGTCCGGTGAGGCCCCCACGGATTTGGGTGGCACCCCCGAATTTGGCCGGCGCCCCCGGCCGGTCAAGAGAAAATCAGACACATCGCCTGTCTGAAGAGGTAGTACCCTCTGTTTAAAATAAAATACACTTTCAAATATTAATGGCGCCCCCTGACATCAAAGCTGCGCCCTGGACAGCAAAAGGCGCCCACCCCCTTGAGTAAAGGCGCCCCTCTGGATAGCAAAGGCGACCCCTAGATAGCAGAGGCGCCCCTGGACAGAAAAAGGCACCCCCAATTGAGGATTAACGACGCCCCTGGATAGCATAGGCGCCCTCTGGTTAGCACAGGCACTCCTGTACACCAAGAGGCGCCCCCCATAGAGCAAAGGCGCCCCTCTGGATATCATAAGCTCCCTTGAATAGCAATCGCGCTCCCTGGACAGCAGGGGCGCCCTCTGGATAGGATAGGCGCCCCCAAAACAGCAAATACGCCCTTTGATACTAAAAGCGCCCCAGATGGCAGAAGCGCTCCATGGACAGAAGACACCCTCTGGATAGCATAGGCACCCCTGGACGGCAGAAGCGCCCCTAAAGAAGAGCAACGGCACCCCGGGATAGCATATGCGCCCCTGGTTAGCACAGGCACCCCTAGACAGCAAAAGGCGCCCCCGCCCCCTGAGTAAAGGATCCGGGCCTCTGGATAGCATAGGCGCCCTGGATAGCGCAGGCGCCTCCTGATCAGCAGAGACGCCTCCGAAGAAGATCAACGGCGCCCCTGGATATCATATGCGCCTCCTAGTTAGCACAGGCACCCCTGGATAGCAAAAGGCGCCCCCCCGAGAGAAAAGGCGCCCCCTCTAGAAAGAATAAGCACCCATAGATAGGAAAGGCGCCCCCTGGAGAGGAAAGCAGAGCATTTTTTAAGGAAAACTCAGTGGGGGGAAATTTTCTTGTGCTGGCCATTATAATGTCTTCGGGGGATCAAACCCCCATTTGGAGGAGGTGTTAATAAAATTTACACGTGCTAGTGTTAAAAAAGTCTCCTAATTTTTGCTATTCCATATTCTAAAGATTAGAGATGCTGCCCAGGACTACGAGTTTTTTCGACGGAAAAAGGCCAAACCGGGTTTGAGAAAAGGCCAAAAGGGTCAAATTTTATTTGCCCATAAATTCTTGTTTTTTATAAATTTCGTCCAAGATCTTCCCAGTACGGCTGTTGGAGTCTGCGATGCGATGGAGGTCGGTCAAGGTAATTGACCAATGACACCGCAATGTGAGATATTTCCATAATGGATGCACATACGTTGAAGCTTGCAAAGAAGCAACCATTAGGCAATCAATGAGTTTGACCGTGACCCACGGTCTTTGGCCTTTGACCTGGAACTTAGCATTCAGTAACCTCATCTGTAACATCAAAACATCATACACGTATTGCCAGGGAACGTCATGTGAGACCGTAAGCTCTAGGATCAACAATTGCGATAATGTGTATATGACCTTGGTCTGTGACCTATGATCTAGTGAAGTGATCTTAACATACATCCCTGATGATACTACGTTTTCATCGCACAGCTAGGTCTGCAATTCATTTGAACTGGTGTGACCGCACATAGGCGTCGGAAAAGGGGGGCCAGGGGGGCCTGGCCCTCTCTCCCCACTTTTTGGCCCAAAGTTTACTTACCTCCAGTCAAAATGGGAGAAATCCTGAAATTTGCATAAACAGCCGCTGCAGAAGGCAACGAGGAGCCAAAATTTGAACAGTTTCTGGTCCTATCGTGGAAAGGTTTTTGTCAGCATCAGGTTGAAGCTTGACTGCCCCCCCTTTTTCCAGTGGCGATGCTTATGTGACCGCAGATTATGGCTATTTAGGAATATATGTCTGATTTTGTAAGCTTATAGGTAAGTCAGTACGTAAACATAGAGGACATATTTTCAAAATTCTTTCCAAAATTAACTCGCTCATCGATGTTGTTTTTCTGCCATGAAGAGTTTCCGGCCACCTCGGGCAATTATGCTTAAGCCCTGTCCGACTGCGTGTTAATGCTCATCACAGTGTTTTAAAGGATGACAATAACTCGTCGCTGAGGCTTCGACAGTATATTGGACATGTAGTGGGACAAAATGGTGATACAATAGGAACAGTGCTAGAAGTCTGGTGAAAGCCAAATAAAGCAATTGTTAAGTTTTTTCTGCATCGGACCGAAGCAAACATTTCCCACTTGCGAGTTAGAACTATAGCAATACTCTCTCCTTGACGATATCTTTGCGCGATTTTACTCTCCTTGAAGTTAAAGGAAGCAAGCATTTGTCAGCACGTGCAAAAATATGTATGTATGTACACCGGACACCGGTTTGCAACAATGCACCGAAATACGGGAGCTGGCGCCTCCATCAGCTGTCTTTGTGCTGAGCTGACCTTACGCTGTCACAGTAGGCAGCTCTGTTCCGTCCAGTGGCGGATCCAGGGAGAAGCAAAAACGATGTGTCCCCCCAAATGGAAATATCAATCCAAAACTATGTTTTTGCCTTCCCCCTCCCCCAAGCGGTTGACCTCCTTTATGCCCCGACTCCTTTTTAATTTATAAGCAAAATTTCGGTGCTTCAACTCTCAACTTCAAGCAGAACCAGTTAAGTTCAGTGTAAATATTGGATCTTGGATAGAACAAAGTATCTTGAGCCTTTACTTTTTCACCCCGTGACGTTTTTTGCCTTTTGGCTCAAATATCCCAAATCCTACTGTCAAGTCATATTATTGTAGCACAATTTTTCACTGCGTGACGTTTTCTTCTCTTTTTTCCTTTTTGACTTTGCTTTGCTCCTCCCAAACCGACCGGCTAGATATGCCACTGGTTCCGTCGCTGTCTTCAGAGAGCTCTCACACCTGCATGGTGTTCAGGTTTATGGGTGTGAAACGATGAAACCGTTGGGTGCCCTTGATCTTCAACGCCGAGCTGTACCGCCGTATCAGTCGTTTTGACATTTCAAAGACCTCCTCTCTACTGACAAACTCGAAATGGGTTGTGGTGTCGAAGTATTGCGTCAGAAAAGAGAACATCAATAGAGGATCCAAGATCTGATCCTTTTCTTCTCTCCTTAAGCTTACCTGGGCTGTTCTTCTTCTAACTTTGCCTCCAACTCCGTCACAGGCGTTCTTCCCGTGGCTGGTAGTAAAGAAGTGCCATTCACATGGTATTTGAAAGTCTATCTGGATGATAGCATGCATTGATAAAGTGAAAATTGTTTTTGTATTGGTCACCGCACGCGTCTGATACGTAATGTATTTTCTTCAAACTTGGCATGTGGGTGCGTAGCCAAGGTACGAGTTTGTGCTGCAGGGTATGAACCATGACGTGAGAGTGCTTTAAGTCGTCACTTGAAGAAAAACAACTTCTACTGCACCGGACTCCATCCTCAGTCCAGTATGGAACAAAAGGGTGTGCAGTCACCTGCTTTGCAGACCAGTGATACAACTGAGCAGCATTTTGCGCGGTACATGTATAATTTTCTGATAAGTCATCGATGGCTACGCCTTCCTCTTTGGTGCCTTTTCCTTCCAGTTTGCTATATAATACACTTGAGCCTTAGAGATGTAGTGGTGACGGGTTAGATTACATACCTTCTCACTCAGGGAATCAACATATCGCTCTATATTATCCACGCAATCCGAAAGCGTCGATTCTCTCTCTGATTTTGACCATTCTTTAAACGTAATATCTTCAGAAGCCATTTGCACGGAGTCAAAAGAGTATAAATACTCCCTAACCTCCTCCTCTACAGGGACTTTAGAGGCGGGCAAAGGTGCCTTGCACAGAACGCCTTATAAAAAGCCCTTAACTAACTCACTAACTCCTCTACAGGGCTCCGTTGACGTGAGGATGTCCACTGTCACCGTACTGCTATATGTTTCGATATCACTGTTTCAATATATCACTGTTATATGTTTCAAACGTTTCGCGATTTTTCCCGTATAATCACGGCACTTCGCTAAAGGTGTCCGGTATGACGTACATACATTTGACATTTATGACCTAAAGATATAGATATAAGTCCATACAATTGAGCTCAAATAAAACAGTTAACAGGCCTCACAAATTCCGGAACATGCGTTTTCCTAACCCTCTTAATTGGCGAGATCTTAGGGGAGGCATTTCGGGACCCCCTTCATTACGTGTTGACGCCAGACCACCCTCCACTGTGCGTGTTAAAAACACAAGTAGATATAAAAAACGGATGTGGTAACCTATTTTATTGGACGGAAAGCAGTTTAATCTTCAATTTGAGACATTCCATTTTGAAAAAAGGTGTACCAGCAAATTTGGAATATGACCTTAGGTCAAGGTCAAATCATAAATTTTTTCACAAGTGACTTAGGGTCAAACGGACTTCAGATTCGAGTTTTTTGGTTCATTTTAAATAAGGAAATGTATCTTTATTGCATAATTCATCAGCATTTGAGGGTTTTGTGCTCACCTAAAAAAATGCACTGTAAGCAGATTTTCAAAAAATGCCTGAGGCAATAACTTCTAAAGTTTTACTCCGATCAAGCTAAAACTCTCAGATTCGGCTTTGGGGCCCATGAGAACCCTATAAGCCCATTTTAAAAGAAAATCGAAGAGGTACCGTGTAGGCCTTGGTCGATTGGTGCTGGAATTGCCCACGACGTATGTTTGCGGGAAGTGCCTGCAATATCATTGGTCATAACTGCAAACAAGGCTATGAAAATCACAGAATCCTGGGCTATGCTATTCTGTTGCTGATACCAATCCGATACGACTGAGTTTACGCGAAATCTACAATACCTATTTTTCGGAATATTAGAAATAAACCACCCCAAGTGGCCTCGCAGGCCAAGTCCAAAGAGTTTCTGCAGAACGCCCTTGGATAGCAAAGGCGCCCCCAAGAGATGATGGCGCCCCCTGGGGAGGAAGGCGCCCGCTCCAGAAAATCTTGCACCACTTCTCGAAAATGGAATCCGCCGTCTCTGATAAGCTCAATATTTTGTTTTTAAAAATACTCCTCTAGGAAAATAAATAAATATCTGCCATTGTGGATGATGTCATGATCTGGCAGCCACTACCATACTTGAAATGCTTTAAGGGCTTCGATTGGCTGATGCTCATCGTGACGTCAGCATATGCCGTCACACCAGCAGCTCACAACAATGGCCGCCCGGTGAGGGGTTGATGAGGGGGTTTGTGTCAGGTAGGTTTTAGCTTTCTTATACGGAAATATAGAGTTCCAAGACAAATGATATATGGAGTACCGGATTTTGCGACTTGCTTTACAACTTGGCTATCTCAGTTAAAATCACGTTATGAAGGTGCCACATTCCCTTTAAAGGTACATACGTTCAAGAGGGACTCCTCCACGCCCGAGTGACGTCACACGGGCGTGGAGGTATCCCTTCACCTATGGGCCGTTTGTCAAAATGCTGCGAATGGCACTGCCTGCTTACGAATTTGTGAGAATACATGATGATCAAGTCTGTCCAAAATACAATAAATAAGCATTTTCTCTTTAATTCTGGGCCTGTTTTGTTCGAAAATTTGGATATGTAATCATTTGATTTCCCCATGTCATATGCTACGAGGTGTGACGTCACTTCCGGTATCTGCGCTGGCTGTTGGAGGGGCTGCTTACACAGTACAGCATAATAATGGTAGGTACTTAACACACATTATATGCTAGTATAAATGTTAATGGTTAGAAAAGAGCTAAAAAGGAGAATATAAAATTCATTGCAATATCATAGTTAATAAAACTAACAACAAGTATCTAATAATAACGGTAGGTACTTAACACATTAAATACTAGTACCCATGTCAATAT
Source organism: Lepas anatifera (assembly GCA_034440635.1). Lineage (NCBI taxonomy): Eukaryota > Metazoa > Arthropoda > Thecostraca > Lepadidae > Lepas > Lepas anatifera. The sequence continues at coordinate 2,176,242 of JAOTON010001814.1, read as the reverse complement.
TAAGTAAAAAAGCTACACAAAGCTACAAAGATATATAAAAGTTCAGAAACACATCCTGCCATCCTATGAATATATATATATATATATATATATATATATATATATAGATTTCATTAAATATGACAGCAAATCGGGTTTTAGTAATCTTTTTATGTAAATATTTGATATTTCTTATAGTTTTCCTTTCACTGCGTTGTAGATCTTTTAACAATTCTCCAACAACCTCATTGTTTCGCAACGTTTCACTATTCCAGCTAGCATCATCGGGCATAATCAATACATATTACTTATCATCATACACTCACTATACCTTAAATAAACGACATTAACAATCCTAGCACTTCGCTTCGGGTCGGTTCAGAGGTAAAACCAGGGACGAGGCCGTTTAACAAAAATCTATAGTGGCCCGAGCGCACAGTAGGCGAAACTTCAAGCGCTAGAAGCCGTGTTCATCCGAGATATTAACCCCAAGATTAATATCCAGATGAATCTAGTTTCCCACCTGACACTATATGATAGTGCCCCGTGCGTTTACGATGATCGTTGTTTATAGTGATGTGATTTGTCCCAACTGTGTAATTTTTGTAAGTGTATTGAGTAATCGTTGAAAGGAATTTCCAAGGTATGAATTTCCGCGATCTGGAGTGCAATTGTAAAGTAAGCAGTTACTTACAGTTTTAAATTTATTTTTTAGTGAGGCCAAACTAATCCATAAAATACCTCAGCTCAGTTTTACCAATGAACCGACCCGAAGCGAAGTGCTAGGATTGTTAATGTCGTTTATTTAAGGTATAGTGAGTGTATGATGATAAGTAATATGTATTGATTATGCCCGATGATGCTATCTGGAATAGTCAAACGTTGCCGAACAATGAGGTTTTTGGAGAAGTTTTAAAAGATCTACAACGCAGTGAAAGGAAAACTATAAGAACTATAAAATCTTTACATAAAAATATTAATAAAGCTCGATTTGCTCTCATATTTAATGAAATCTGTATTAAAGAAAACCTGCTCCCAATATACACGAACGTAAATATATATATATATATATATATATATATATATATATATATATATATATATATATATATATATATACTAAATACACTACAAATACAATAAATGACAATCCTATAACAAAAATATAAAAACTAGCTGATCACAAACATATGTTAAAGGTATCGAAAAACTATTTAGAGCTGCAGCTATGTATAATGGGAAGCCACCTGTCGTGAAACCTGCTCCCAGAGTTCCGGATGATGTTGACGTCCCTCGGAGATGTCAGTACCGTCTCACGACGGCCAGCAGTGCGGATGTAAGCGGACTCTAGGAGCAGGCGTTGATGATAGCTGGTGGCGTGGTCCAGGATTTGGGCTTGGTCAAAGTGAGGTCAAAGTGAATTGAATGGCATTTCCCTGAACCGAAAATTTGGCATTACTTACTAAAAAATGCGTCTGCGTTGTACTTTTTTCGCAGGAATACTGTCAAAATAAACAAAGCTACATAAAGGGCCTATACCTTACGTTTGTGTTGATGGCGATAAATTAATTGTCTCATTGATTTGAAATTCATAAAGACCTGATTTTTCCGTTCGCCTAAAAAACAACCCTCTAACTTCATTACTAGTCAAATCATGCTGATCCTTTTTCCGAGCCTCAAAGCGGCGTTCCTTAAGTTTTAAAAACTGTTGCAGTGAAATTCTATGCCCAAGTTCTGTCCATATAATCAATATAATCCATATCGACTCTTAAAGTGGGGCTATTTGATACGCGTATAAGATATGGTCCAGAAGTACAAACGTAAGGAAAGCTCCATAAGACGTTACTTACATGTCAACCCTGAACGTATTGAGCATGCTGCAGAAGATGTGCAGTAGGGCGTTTCAGATTGGGGAAACTTTTCCAAACCCACTCATTGCGCCCCTAATCCCGTTCTCTGGTTCATTTGAAGTCGATTGGTACCATTTTTTATCGAGATCAGAAAAAAATAAGATCTATCGCAACGAGCTTGAAAAAGTATGTTTTTCAACTTTTGCCGCCATTTTGGGAAATATAACCAATGGAGGTAAATAGGAAAAATAGGTATTCATTTTGATCGTCGGGGCGTCAAAGGTTGAAATATGGCCATAAATTGCCTGTTAAATCAATAATTTGAAAAATATTGGCAGTTTAAGCTTCCATGATCAGCCGTCAAATAGCCAATTCGGAGCCATTGCATAGCTTACTATCAAAACCTATGTGAAAACGCTGAAACGGGACCATGTGCAACCATTTAGCTGACTGGATCACTGGAGATAGCTGGTGGGTTTAAATTGTCTTGAAATAAGCATTTCCAAGGTATAAAACACTACAGATGGTCTGAACCAGATGGTATTTAAAGTGCCCTGGTCTGAACATAATTCGATATTCGGAATTTGAACGTGTCGGGAAGACTCGTTGCATGACTTTATCAGTAGCGAATTATGAAGACTTTATATAGTTAAGACATGCACAAAATGCATTCAATTTCTTAAAACATGAGCCAAAGCATGACACAGGGTAAAAACACCATCAGCAACGTAGGAATGAACCTATCAAGATCATGAGCTCTTTTGCAACTTCGAGATGACAACAGTGCTACACACGTTTCGGATTCTAGTCAGTTGCGTCTTGCGCCCATGGTTTCGCTCCTGCATGTCACGCACAAATACATCTAGCTGCTTAGAAACGGATACACATAATTATACAATTATGATACAACAAACGCCTGAAAAATATTCAAAACATCACAGTGTAACCAGTGCACCATCAGCAACACGAGAATGAGCCTATCAGATACTTAAGTTTAAGGCTATGTGCACCATTGTGTTTCCAACCGTGCTTCACACGCCTGAGTGCCTCTTTTGTCAGATGTGGCATTTGCCTACGGTGTCGCTCCACGGCTTGCAAAAGCCACCCAAACTGTTCTTTGTCCTTGACTTTGTCCGCGAAGTCCTCGAGCATGCCGATTCCCCGTTCTGCTACGTCATTGGTAACCTTAACCTCCTTGACAAATGTGTGAAACTTGACAAACTCCTTGTCCTTGTGCCACTCGTCTGAGGTTTTCGTCAGCCACTCGTGGGATTGACACACCAACCCAATAGTGGTCCACGACGAATCGTCTATCAGATCGACGAGCTGTGTGGACTCGTCGAGGCATAGTGGATTGCTATCCATTGTACTATCACCGCTGCATGGACGGGGCAACTCCTGTCGCTTTTCACAGATCGCCATCTTTTCATCATCACTGATGGAGCAGCTGCACAGGCTGAATATCACTGTCGATGGCCGGAGGTACCATAGGTGGCGCCGGAGCACCCCCGGCGCAGTTGTCGCTATCGCACCGTCTATCTATCGGTACCGCACCAGATTCTGGTAGAGGTGCAGATCGTTGGCTGGTGCGTCGGCAGCTACGGGTGCGCTCATTCAGGCAGACACGTACAACAGGAGAATGAACTGTGCCATCCGCTGAAGCTTCTGGATCATCTCTTCATCGTAGCCCAGTGAAAAGCTGTGAAAAGCTACAGGAGTTGCCCCGTCCATGCAGCGGTGATAGTACAATGGATAGCAATCCAGTATGCCTCGACGAGCCCACACAGCTCGTCGATCTGATAGACGATTCTTCGAGGACCACTACTGGGTTGGTGTGTCAATCCCACGAGTGGCTGACGAAAACCCCAGATAAGTGGCACAAGGTCAAGGAGTATGTCAAGTTTCACACATTTCTCAAGAAAGTTAAAGTCACCAATGACGTAGCAGAACGGTGAATCGGCATGCTCAAGGACTTCACGGGCAAAGTCAAGGACAAAGAACAGTTTGGGTGGCTTTTGCAAGCCGTGGAGCGACACCGTAGGCAAATACCACATCTGACAAAAGAGGCACTCAAGCGTGTATAGCACGGTTGGAAACAAAATGGTGCACATAGCCTTAAGCTTAAGTATCTGATATGCTCATTCTCGTGTTGCTGATGGTGCACTGGTTACACTGTGATGTTTTGAATATTTTTCAGGCGTTTGTTGTATCATAATTGTATAATTATGTGTTAGCGTTTGTAAGCAGCTATATGTATTTGTGCGTGACATGCAGCAGCGAAACCATGGGCGCAAGACGCAACTGACTAGAATCCGAAACGTGTGTAGCACTGTTGTCATCTCGAAGTTGCAAAAGAGCTCATGAGCTTGATAGGTTCATTCCTACGTTGCCGATGGTGTTTTTTACCCTGTGTCATACTTTGGCTCATGTTTTAAGAAATTGAATGCATTTTTGTATGTCTTAACTATATGAAGTCTTCATAATTCGCTACTGATAAAGCCATGCAACGAGTCTTACCGACACGTTCAAATTCCGAATATCGAATTATGTTCAGACCAGGGCACTTTAAATACCATCTGGTTCAGACCATCTGTAGTGTTTTATACCTTGGAAATGCTTATTTCAAGACAATTTAAGCCCACTAGTTACCTCCAGTGATCCAGTCAGCTAAATGGTTGCACATGGTCCCGTTTCAGCGTTTTCACATAGGTTTTGATAGTAAGCTATGCAATGGCTCCGAATTGGCTATTTGACGGCTGATCATGGAAGCTTAAACTGCCAATATTTTTCAAATTATTGATTTAACAGGCAATGTATGGCCATATTTCAACCTCCGACGCCCAGACGATCAAAATGAATACCTATTTTCCGTATTTACCTCCATTGGTTATATTTCCCAGAATGGCGGCAAAAGTTGAAAAACATACTTTTTTCAAGCTCGTTGCGATAGATCTTAATTTTTTCCGATCTCGATAAAAATGGTACCAATCGACTTCAAATGAATCAGAGAACGGGATTAGGGGCGCAATGAGTGGGTTTGGAAAAGTTGCCCCAATCTGAAACGCCCTAATGTGCAGTCTGGGAGGCGTTCCTACTCGGAAGTCAGTCAAAACTGGGGGATGGATCGCAAGAAAATATACAGAGTAGTGAAAAAACTGTATCAGGGCCGCATCGGAGATCCCACAACACTGACTAAAGAAGAAGAAGATCTGTGCAAGCAGCACTTTCCAAAAGCAGTTGAATGGGGATTTCCCTTAGATCTCTTTGACATCCGCATCATCGTGAAGACGTACTTGGATCGACGCGGTGTTCTCATCTGCTGCTTCAAGAACTGCCCTGGAGAGGAATGGGTGCGGAACTTCTTTGATCGGAACTGCAAGGAACTGTCACACCTTCATTGAAAACCTCAATAGGAGCCGTGAATCTGTGTCAAAGGAGATGATAAACGACTATTTCGACTGACTCGAAAGCGCAGCATGTGGAGTGCAAGAGAGTGACGCGTTAGACCTGTTGGAAGTAGAAATAATCGGTCGCGTATCTGTGACCAGTGAAAAGCGAGGTGTACTGACATTCTCAACAAATGTGCTGCCTGACGCTACTGCCATGGGCGTGTGAGATGGTTGATATCAATTGCCCATGTGATGGTAATATGGTCATGTCCGGGTACAATATTACTATCATTTTGCCCCACCTGGGGTAAAGCTGGGGCAATGATGGGCCAAGGACTGTGATTTTCTTTTTTCGATTTGAAAAGGTGGTTGATTTCTTCGTCATGCTTGATTATCATGGCTGTAAGTGTTTTGTATCTCAAAATGGCAAACTGAACATTTTGTACGTGTTTTGATTGAACATTTTCTGCATCCCACGATGTCACCTTTTTGTGGATATCCCTGAAATAGGTATGTTTCTCTCAAACAAAGTGTTTGCAGCCTAGTATTTTCTTAATAGCATCTTCAGTGTTTTTAAAAACCAGATGTGAATACCAAATTCCACCACATATGCACATTTTAGAGATATTGCATCCTGAGCATAAACATATGGAATTGCCCCACCCCATGGGGCAATTTGATCCAACCTTCAATTAAAAAAATAACATTGCTTGTGTGAATACACACAATTTCACATATATTATTCTCACAATACTGGATTAGTCTTCAAACTCATAATTTATAGTGTACTAGAAATATGACCCTTTTTGACGCATGATTACAAAAACTGAACATTTTGTATCAAATAACCTCCTTTTTATGGTACGTGTCCATGACAAGACCAACTGCGTCGCTGTCGACGCTGGTCACATACGTGATGTGTGTGTGTGTGTATGTGCCATGCGCCGTGGACCAAAGTGGGATCTGATACTCGCCCCGCTCCATCTAGCCGAGCAGGCCAGTCGGCAACGGGAGTGTTTGAGACACAGTAATCTGAAGGTGGTGCAGGAAACATATATATAACTACGCTGGGTGACCCGAAGGAACCAACCATAGCAGACGCTGTCAGTCTGATCAAGGAAGTTAGCGGTCACCGCGCCGAGCAGTTCATCCGCTGCTTCCCAAAGCCAGTCATAAACCTCAGTGCGATACAGGGGCGTAGCCAAGGGGGCGGCAGGGACAGCCGCCCCCCCTGAGAGCCCGAAGGGCCCCCTGAGGACACGATTCTGTAACAAGCAGGGCCATTTTTACCCATCAGGGCCCTTTTGGCGCTGTCGCAGGGGCCTTTTTCGGCCCCCCTGAGCGAAATCCTGGCTACGCCCCTGGTGCGATATGCCATACCGATATGAATGACATTCGAGACTCTGCCACCTTAGCCTATATTGAGCCGCTGTACACCAAACTTCTGGATGCCAACCAGCTGGATGAGTGGTTGGTAACTCGGCAAACGACTGGCGTGCCGAACAACACACAATCCACTCAGTGTGCAGTGGGACATACGCCAGAGGCAGCTTCCGCTGACGAAGGCACGAATCGGCAGGACGGCCACTTCTTTAACAACAGGGTAGCCAATTCTGGGTAGCGCTGCCCAGGGCAGATACGATGCGAAATATCCAGTTGTCTCCGGGAGTGAACTGAAGAGAATTTTTTTGCGTTTACCAAATACTGACTCGACACAATTTAATGTGCACGATCACTTGATTCAGTCTTCGAACCCTTCGGTTTCCAAGGTCAGCAGGATTTTGGAAAGGTGTTTCGAGGTGGAGATACGTGCTTTCAATGGTCGATCTATAAAGAGAAAGCTTCGACAGTTGAAACATGAGAACGGTTTAGTTTCACCTGCACTTGCTAGTTGTTGGCGCTTCCGTACATATCGAAACAATCTGACCTGCCATTTAGACCAGCCCATTCAATTCCACTGACAACGGACAACAGAGGCAAATTTGGTAAATTTTGGAAAACATTTATACCGACACCCTGATGACAGAAATGTCGTTTTACTCTCGCTATGTTCCTCGTTAACACAATGCTTATTACATTGTATTATCTACGTCCTCAACATTTTGACAGGTGACGCTGCGATTGGTGCCACCAACAAAAGATATATTTCTAAAACTTCTAGCCTTACCTCTTATAAGCACAGCCTATCTACTTCTTCCAGTCTTACTCTCTTCTAGGTTTACTTCTAGTCGATTGACAACAATTTCGCCCCAGTTTGTTGAGAAATAAGGTTGCCTTTATACGCTTAGCAATTTCTTTTCTTCTGGTTCGCCAGTGGTGTTATGAGCAGTATCGGCGTTGCAGTCGCCAATGCCCTGGGCCCTTATTCTGAGGTTATTTCTTTCCAGCGCAAATATTCTATAGGGCTGTATGCCATGTAGTACATTACCTATTTTTCGGACGATTTGGGAAATATTCCTATGTAGGAAAGGGAGGAGAATGATCTTTGAAGTGCTGTCCTTTATAAATATATTGGCAGTTCGATGAAGTGTCTGACATATGTTTCAGTAAATTGAAATGGTGCAATATTCACTGGGAAAAGAGCAGGAGAATGCAAAAATCTCCTGTGAGCGGGTCGGGAATTCTTCCCCGGACCTAATATCATTTAATTTTGATGCAATACATATATTATCCAATTATATTTGCAAGCGATTCGTCTCCCTCACAAGTCACGCGCGAAGTGTAAGCATGGATGAGACATGGATGCGTCACTAGGCGTCGGCACCTTTGATCCCGGCGACCATGCGACCACCTAGCGGAAATCATGCGAAACAGAAACGTACATGAAGACGGCCCGCCGTCCGGCCGGCCCATGCTAAAGAAGGGCGATAATTCGCGGCAATATTTTTTAAGGGAAGGTCTAACATAATACACATAACTTTTGAAGCTTCGAAAAATTACCTTCGAATTCTGTCCTACATCGGTAATGTTTTGTTGCACTCATCTACCCAGCAGAACCAGCAGGTGATAAGAGCGAACAGCTGGTCTCTGACCTTGCGTCGGAGTCGGTCGAAGGCTTCGTTGAGGCTCAGCATGCGGCGGCGTTCGCGGATGTTGGCGGCCCTCCGCTGGGCCATGGAGGCCACCCTGCGGCGCAGCTTCTTGGCTGACGGCTGGGCCTGAGGGTTTCCAGATCTTGGTACAGCGCTGCCAGATAGAGCATGTGTCAGCCGTGCCCTGGGCTGAACGGGCATTTGCATCAGAAAAGTGTCCAGAGGAAGAGGAACTTTGCTTTAAAAAGGCAGGTGCCTTTGCTATCCAGAGGAGTCTTCATTGCTCTTTGGGAGGTGCCAGAGGTCAGAAAAAGTCCGAACGAGCCAACATAGTTGGGGAAGATCTTCAGCTGCCGGGGAGCGTGTACATTTTTCATTCTTCCTCTGCTGCAGCATTTCTGGTCTCCTTACATCTGAACATATATATACATGTTACAGTTAGTATGCGAAATCCGTTAGTTTGCAAACTAACTAGTTAGTTTGCAAACTCCCGGCCCGGTCAGTGAGTTTGCAACGACCCTAGTTAGTTTGCAAACTAACTAGTTAATTTGCAAACTAACTAGGGACTTTGCAAACTCACTAGTTAATTTACGACATAGATGATTTCATTTCGATTCACATTGCATAAGACAAACATGTTCAGGTCCTAACACCTGGATATGATCTCCGCTGGATTTGGAGGCAATGGAACGTAGATTGCGGCACAGGCTAACTCAGGGGCTGACCTCGCCAATCTCTTGTTAGTGAAAAAGTGAGGGCCCCCAAAACACACCAACGTCGTCACCTACAGGCGAGGGAGATTTTCCGATGTTTTTTGCCCCTCTCAGCACAAGGCCCCACGTGACCTAAACTGTTGACATGGCAAACCGCACGATCGGGTCAGTTGGCGCAGGGGGCTACGTGAGACGCAAACGTATTTTTGGTTAACTTGCGCAATCCCAGTCGGAATGTCACGTGAACTATTTAGTAACAAACTGGAAGAGTTAGAGATTGAGCAAAAGGGTCAGAACTCGCGATCGCTTTCCGATGCTGAGCATGCGGAAATAGTCCAATTTTTGCTAAAATTCCAAGACGGCAGTGCTCAACCGACCAACTCCAAACGTCGCAGATGGATCGCGAACTTCTCGGTGATCGACTACGGTGTGGCCGTAAAGCTGGTAAGAAAAGGGACGGATCTTGAAGTTGTCAAAAATTCTGAAATATTCGACAAGATTCACAAGCTCCATATTGCCAGTTCTCATTGCGGGAGGGACAAAATTATCCCTGAGCTAAACAAGAAGATTTACAACATCGCACAGAAACATGTCACCGCTTACCTAGGAACTTGCGGCACCTGTGAAGAAAAGAGAAGCCCCAAAAAAGGAAGTGTTGTGAAGCCCATCATATCCGAGGACATGAACGCCCGAGCTCAAGTAGATCTGATCTCATTTGAAAACGAGAAAGATGGCGAGTTTGCCTATATATTGAACAATCAGGACCATCTCACAAAATTTGTGACTTTGAAGGCCTTGAGGTCAAAACTTGCTGAGGAGGTAGCCTACCATCTCCTGGATATATTTATTTATTTATTTATTCATCTCATATGAGCGACAGGGGCTTGCCCCCAGTAAAAGCTCAAGTCAGTTATACTATCCAGATTCCCTAAAATTACATACATGGCACATGTTAAAAAACAAGTCAAGACCAAAAGTAAATACAAGGTAAGAATAAAAAGATAAAAATATACAAAATAAAACTCTAAAAAAATTAAAAAATACATATGTAAAGGGCAACAATAAAATACAATGAAATAAAATAAATGGTGCGTTCCTACTGCCTAACATATTTCCGAACTTGATATTTGAACTGACCTGATGATAATCTAAATGGGTCAGCAAATGGACAGGCAAGCATAAAATCATTAAAAGCTTTGGGCAGCCGACAGTACACACCCCGCCTCACAGTCTCCTTTGTGTACAGTGGTACGCTCAGCAAAGTGCCTGCCATTGCACGTGTTCTTCTTGCTGGCACGTGAAGCGGGAAGCTACCAAGCAGAAAGGCGGAATCGATCTGGGCCGTTAGAATTTTGTGTACAAAAGTAATGTCATATTGCAGTCTTCTCTTGGCTAGACTTGGGATTTTGAAATGGGCCAGAAGTTCATCGTATCCTAGATTTACGGAGCGTTGAGTAGAAACGGATGCTAGCCAGATAAGAAATTTATGCTGAATTTTTTCCAGTCTTTCCAGATGCGTTTTGGCAGACCCACCCCAAATAATACATCCAAACTCAAGAATTGAACGAACATTGAAAAAAATATGCCGTCAAAATTGGCTTGGGTTTCAATTTCGAGCTCGCTCTCACTCCTCCCACCGGATGGCCAGTCTGGAGCGATCGAATTATCACACCTAACATCCTGTCTGCTCGACTTACGATTTTATCTCTATGTTCTGCGAATGTTAATTTGGAATCCAGCCAAACGCCAAGGTCCCGAATGAAACATACTTTTACTAGGGCTTCGTTTTGAATTTTGTAGATGTTCAGCATCGGTTTCTTCTTCAGAGAAATTGTAAATGATTTGCATTTGGACGGATTAAGCTGCAGCTTCCAAAGATGAGACCAATTAGCTAAACGTGTCAAGTCAGCTTGAAGTAGCTCTGAGTCCTCAGGAGTCACAATTTTATTATAAAATTTTACGTCGTCGGCGAAAAGAAGACAGTTCATTTTAATTTTGTCCGAAAGATCATTGATGAAGAGAGCAAACAGGATCGGTGAGATAATTCCACCTTCCGGCGTTCCAGAGCGCACAGGTGTCCACTCAGAAAATTTTCCATTAACAACTACGCGTTGCTTTCGATTTGTGAGGTAAGAAGAGAGCCAATTGAGGGCGGCACCTGAGATTTGATAGGAGTTTTGTAACTTATGAAGCAGTAATTTGTGGTTGACACTCTGGAACGCCGAGGAGTAGTCGGTGTATATAGCGTCAGTTTGATGACCAGATGAGATCGCCTCCCACGCCGTTTTTAGAAGACAAGCTAAATTTGTATCACAAGAGCGGCGTGGGACAAAGCCATGTTGGTTTGGGGCCAGGACCGGTTGAACATGAGAGATTAGTACGTCACATACACAGCGCTCCAGAATCTTGCAGAACAGTGGGGTGAGTGAGATAGAGCGGTAATTTGAAGCGAGTTTTTTAGAGCCCTTTTTGTGCACAGGAACGATGTTCGCTTCCGCCCACCTGCCCGGAAAAGCTCCCCGCTGAACACTCATGTTGAACAAGATGACCAAGGGAGTTACCAATTGTTCACTTAACACGCGCACTAATGTTATCCGGCCCACAGGCTTTGTGAGCCTGTAACGATGTGAGTGCGCGGCGAACATCTCCTTCAGTCACCACAGAACGATTCAGAAGTGGCAGGTCATATACCGGAGGAGAAGGATACACTTGTACATGAGGCTCAGTGAATTTCCTAGCGAACGCTTGGTTCAGGAGATTTGCACGCTCTACATCGCCATGAACCTCAGTGTTGCCGTCCAACATCACAGAAAGTGAGCCTTTAGTTCCACGTACACATTCGAGGTAACTCCAAAAACGTTTACGATTGCTTTCAAAGTCACCTATCATACCCTTTAGATATTTGAAGTATTTGGAGCATGTCATGTTCTTGAATTTTCTACGTTTTTCACGAAGTCCATCTCTGAATGAGGGTTTACATTACGCTTCTTACGTCTAAAAGCGGCTTCCTTTTCACTGAGTGCTCGTTTGAGCTCACCATCAAACTATGGGGGCAACCGCGTCGCAGCGCGATTGTGGGCTCGTGATCACGGACAGCGGCGTTCAGGAGATCATAAAACGTATCTACAGCATGGTCCAGTTCCATATCCTCTAACATGTTCCAAGGGGTCAACTCTAAACTTCGTCTGAGGCTATCCCAGTCCGCTCGCTTATAGTTATACGCAGTTTCACGATTTACCGCAGGAGGCCTCCGAGTTTTCACACAAATAAGGCAGACAATCTCATCGTGATCTGATAAAAACACTCCTTTTCTAACTGTTGCCTGCACATCAGCATCTCGCGAAAAAACGAAATCTAGAAATTGTTTAGATTTGGTCTAAATCTAAATCTAATTTTGCACATTTGGTGCACCTGAGATTCTTCGAAGTGACAATGGCAGGGAATTTACCAGTTCTCTGATCGAAGAGTGCACCAACATGTGGCAACAACCGAAGATACTGCACGGGAAGCCCCGGCACTCACAATCTCAGGTTTGTGCAACATTAGCATTTCGTCTCCGAATTTGTTGCGGTAGTTTTTTCATGTTTGCCTTCGGTACGCTAGCTATATTAACACGCGCATTGACGGGGGGCGGGTACCCGCCCCCTCGGGTTTTTCGGACATAGTAGAAAAACGGCGGCGTGTAGCGCCGCCGTACGTGGTATACCTTTTCCCTCATCATTTTTACAACTTCTGTGAAAATTTTAAGGTTAGGTCATCTCAGGTCAGGTCACCAGTACAGGTCAAGTGACCCGACCTAAAAAAAGTTTAAGATAGCATAAGTCGGAGGAGGGGGAACTTATCCGATTGAAACTCATATCACATAATGGCCCCACCGAGTTCTCTAAAAATATGTTCCGGTATTTTTGATATCGATTACCTAAGGTCAGGTACGAGGCATGACCTCTGCACTGGAAATACATGGGAAAAATTGTTTTTACGGAATAACTCAGTAACGGATGGTGATAGAGCATTTATTTTAGCTGCATTAGATTTGCTTAGGCTTTGCGGTTCTAATGATATGCATTTTATATAATTTGACCCTGACCTGACCTCAGGTCAGGTCAAATCCTTGATTTGACCTAGCAAGGTCAAATTATATATCATTCGATTCGGCTTGCTAAGAGGATTCATATAGTTCAAGTCGTTTTACTCTATCTTTACTTGTTCAGATGTAATGGCCGAAAAACTGAATTTACATGTTATCCCTATGACGGGCATGTTTTGACCTCTCGTGACCTTAAATGTGACCTGACAAAAAATGGTCCAAATGTTTTCGATGGAGAAGTGGATGGGCAGCCTAACACCGTTTACCGTTTTTCGCTACCTACCGTGGTTCTCGAGATCTTAGGGGGCGGGTACCCGCCCCCCGTCAATGCGAAGGTGGCTCAGACCCCCGTCAATGCGCGTGTTAATGCTGCTTGGTGAATAACTTTTTTACTCTTTTCATTGTCTTGTCTGTGGTCGGTTTTTTCCCGTTTGTCCCCACTCAAGGAGTTCTTTCCCTCCCACATACCCCAATTCAGCCCCCCACCATAAATGTTGATATATTTTAGGATACCACAATAGTACTGCTGACTGGAATGAGCATGAAGCTTGAGATGGAATATTATGGTACTTTTCCGATGTTTTTCATGAGACGTGATTTTAAACGGATCGGCTTTTCACAGGGGTCCGTTGAGAGAGCCAACCGGATGCCATTCAGTATGGAAGCGGGTGCGGCACGAACCATCACTCGTGTCTGCACGCGTACACCCGGTTCAATACTGATTGTTAGTAATCAGGCCGCAGCCTTTCTAGCGAAACATCTCTCGAGTGATGGTTCGTGCTGACACCATTTTGTACTTGCCTGTCGTGTTTTAACCGGATGTTTTAACCGACGATATCATGCAAACATATTTTATCGGGGTTAAAATTCGTACGTAATTGAGAATACAGAAAATTATGGGGATAGGGGAAATTAGTTTTTGTATATCGTTTTCAAAATTGACTTCTCATCCAGTTGGCAGGGCCTTAAATTTAAGGAGTTCGTCAAAATACACTATTAGAGACGTAACCTTTTGTAAGACATGCAATAGTTTTCATTAAATTTATTCATACAACTGAGCCAAATGCCTTCCAAAAAGTTTGGGACCAGCTGCACATGGTTTTAATAATTATGACTGCTCTTAACTCCAGGTCAACGATGGTATCGGCCGGTCTCCCTACATGGCGATGTTCGGCATGGAGCCAAGGCTTGGACTGAAAGCGACCACCCTACCGGCCAGCGTCGCTGCGGTCTTGCATACGGAGGATGACCTGCTCGACGTTCTCCAGACTCCAACTACCAGTTCGACGCAGCTGTGCCTGCTCTGTGCCCGACCTGTTCCTGAAGGAGTGGAGTGCGAGTGCCAAGCCGCCGAGCCGCGAGCAGCCGCCGAGCGCCAGCAGGCACGCGCCCACCAGAGCGCTCAAGCCGACCGCATGCTAAAGAGGTCGCACTCTGCACTCTCGGCGCTCGGCGTGGGAGACAACGTGACAGTCGACATCCCGGACGTGGATCGCTCCCGCGTTGAACATCGAAATCGCATCTGTGTCGTATTAGAGGTAATTCCCCATTTCATGACTATTTCTCACTGCCGCCGCCACCATGCTCATGTCACGTGTCAGTGACCAACACATTTTAGAAAATCAATCTTAAGATTTATAGTAAAAGAAACGCCCCCCTGTTTTGTCTTGAAATAGGTTCTATAAGCATGCTTTGGTTTTGGCTAAACTGTTCATCGTACGTGTTTGAAATGCGTTCAATAAGCTTTTTAATTCCATTTAAAGAAACCAGACTCAGGACATAAATTTTGCTTTCTGAGCTTCAAAACTTAGTTTTAAATTTACCAAACTACTAAGAGGCAGGCCTAGGCTACTGCATGACTCTAGCACTTTTCAATACTATTAAGGGGAATAGATCACTTTTTCAAAATTCTAAAAAGGCTGCTGATTGGTAGAATCGGTCTGAAAGTTAGGAAACCACATTGATTCCACCTACAATCGCTCAAAACAGCGACATCACCTTGTCTTTCCTAGGTTGACCAAAGCATGGCGTGCAATCACTAGTTTAGCGACTTGCGGCGGCTTGTGACTTGTAAGGTAGCGTGGCCATGGCATTTGTTAAAATTTATCACGTGACATGCACTACCATTTGGAAAGAAATTCTTTTATACTTTGAAACGAGCTGACAGCCCTCTACATCAAACGCATAAGCGTGCGGAAATTATATACAAAACTTTGGGTGAAGTGAAATACGTCAATAGTGGTTTCTCAACACGCTCTACAAGACTGCTACCTCAGTTTAAAACGCATTATACATGTGGGACACTCCCTTTAATTAGATGATAAATTTTTATAGCTCCTACTACCATTGCTATGTAGATTCCAGCATAACGTTTTGTGAATGCGGCTGATTCAGCTTTCAACTGAGTTCGTTTTCTGTACTTTCAGGTACGAGACGCCAGCTTCCTCCTGGGCTGCAAAGACGGCAGATTAGGCATGTTCACTGGAAATCAATTTCAGCCTTGCAAAGAACGCCATCTAACTACTGAAGAAGTTCCCGACAAGAACACCACCGTACGTGAAGCTGCAAGGGGCCAGTCCGGTGGGAAGGGGCAAGGCTTTTTAAAGTGCATGTGCGTGAAACTATGCCAGGGGCGCTGCAAGTGCTTGAAATTCGGACTAAAGTGCAACAACAGATGTCACCATAGCAAAAGGTGTAACAATGTGTGAGGTGTGGGGGATAGTGCCAGGTAGGATATATTTAAACAGTGTAATACTTATTGGGGGTTTGGTGGCGACTGAATGTCACGGATATGCGCTGTCGCCAACTCCACCGACCCAGTTCGATGCTTTTAGGGGATAAGGATGTTCTTATTCAGAGAAAGGGCCCGGTCTGCGACTCTGGGCCTCTAGATAACTATGTATTAATTACATTTAGAATTGGTACGCAGCAACCGAGCTGTATGACGTATGACGGGTATGTTCTTGTTACACACCGAATATATGTGCTGAGACTAAGACCAAGCCTTATGCTTAATTTAACAGCGACAATTGCCACCAGTTTAGACGAGCGCAGTTGAGCACCCCCCGCCCTTCTCCCTCTCCACTTAGTGACAGTGTACGCTGAGACCAAGTCACTGCAGTGGTGGGGAATAAATCAGCAGAAACTTCTCCGGCACAACCTATTTGAAACTTTCAGCATTTGCTGTGTTTCCACAGACCATTACTGGCCAATTAAGGCTCATGCACGGCCCTTCAGGACAATGACTTGAAAATGTTCGTCAAATGCAATGCGAATCGAAATGAAATCATCTATGTCGTAAATTAACTAGTGAGTTTGCAAAGTCCCTAGTTAGTTTGCAAACTGACTAGGCTCGTTGCAAACTCGCTGACCGGGCCGGGAGTTAGCAAACTAACTAGTTAGTTTGCAAACTAACGGATTTCGCATACTAACTGTGACATATATATATATATATATATATATATATATATATATATATATTTAATACAGTGCTGGTTGAACGTCACCGCAGCTTTGGCTTTGTGTAGTTTTCTTTCTAGGGTTTCAATGTTCCTGATAAGTTTTCGGTTTTCTATGCTATGTTCGTGTAAAATTGTTCCGATATTCATGTCATATTAAAGAAAATTGAAGTAAAAACGCACCTAAAGTCGACCGGTTTCATTTATCTCACATAAACATTTTCAAGACTGAGGTACGTTGAATAGTAGTTGCAAAATTTAAGGTTTGAATTTTTGATGTCTCGCACAAGATCCCATGCATATGAGCACTAATCACTTCACATTGCGGCAAATAAACATGCAACACGATTAACACCACAGAGATTGATTAGATTGTCAAGATGAATAAATTGTCTAAAAGGAAAGCTTTACATTACGAGACAAGGACAAAATTCATAATACACTCTAAGCGTTATAATGAAAGTACACGTGAGGGGGTACTCTATGATAGCCGAGGCCCCTCAAAAAGTAGGAGAGTTCCCCTGGCGTTCTGCTGTTTATTAATCAGTGGGTCGCGCTCCCTGATGCACACGGCCTCTAGTGCCGCCAGGCGTCGGACGTCCCGAGCTCGTCCAATGATGGTGGTGTTCTCTACCAATTGCTGCCTGGTCAGTCGCCTGTGATGTTCTTCCAGGGTGTGGGAGGATGGTGCTCCACTCTGCAGGTGCATTGTGAGTCTTCTTGATAGCGTTGTTGTCGTGTACCCAATATAATTACTGTTTGGGAGGAGTGCACAGTCTCCTATCTGACAATTATATTGGTACACGACGTTTGTTTGTTTCAGTGCCGATTTGTCCTCCGCCATGTTGTTCTTCATTACCAGGGATGAAGTTGACGGGCTCTGGTAATAAACTTGCAGCTTGATGTTTGCCTCGGGATCGGGATCGATGCCCGCAAGGGAATATGTATTACCAAACTGACGGTGTTGCCATGGGCTCGCCACTGGGTGTGCTCTTCGCCCAAGCCTTTATGGCGGCAGTCGAAGACGAAGTGTTAGAACACACGCCTGAAAAACCAGCCCTCTATTGCAGGTATGTTGATGACATACTTCTGGAAGTTGGAGATCAAGATGACTTGCAACACCTCAAGTCGAGACTAGAAGCAGTGTCGGGGCTTACCTTCACGGTAGAAGAAAGTGTTGAAGAAAATATTAATTTCTTAGACATTTCTATAGACGCAGCTGACGGACCATTCGTCACCAGCGTTCATCGCAAGACGACAGACGCCGGAAGGTGCCTACATTACAAGAGCCAGTGCCCTCAACGCTACAAAAGCAGTGTGGTGAGAGCATACGTTCACCGGGCGCTCACCCACTGTTCTTCATGGCCTCTCGTGCACAAAGAATTAAGACGAATAAAACAAACGCTAGCGGACAACAGCTACGACATCGCATTTATAGACCAACAAATCAACAACACTCTGAACAAATACTTAACAGCAACAGCAGCAAAAGACCAAACAAACACCATCAACATCTTCTATAGAAGCCAAATGACAGCAGGCTACGAGACCGAAGAAAAGGTGCTAAAAGGATAATCACAAAGAACTGCAAGCCAACCGATCCCGAGGCAAACATCAAGCTGCAAGTTTATTACCAGAGCCCGTCAACTTCATCCCTGGTAATGAAGAACAACATGGCGGAGGACAAATCGGCACTGAAACAAACAAACGTCGTGTACCAATATAATTGTCAGATAGGAGACTGTGCACTCCTCCCAAACAGTAATTATATTGGGTACACGACAACAACGCTATCAAGAAGACTCACAATGCACCTGCAGAGTGGAGCACCATCCTCCCACACCCTGGAAGAACATCACAGGCGACTGACCAGGCAGCAATTGGTAGAGAACACCACCATCATTGGACGAGCTCGGGACGTCCGACGCCTGGCGGCACTAGAGGCCGTGTGCATCAGGGAGCGCGACCCACTGATTAATAAACAGCAGAACGCCAGGGGAACTCTCCTACTTTTTGAGGGGCCTCGGCTATCATAGAGTACCCCCTCACGTGTACTTTCATTATAACGCTTAGAGTGTATTATGAATTTTGTCCTTGTCTCGTAATGTAAAGCTTTCCTTTTAGACAATTTATTCATCTTGACAATCTAATCAATCTCTGTGGTGTTAATCGTGTTGCATGTTTATTTGCCGCAATGTGAAGTGATTAGTGCTCATATGCATGGGATCTTGTGCGAGACATCAAAAATTCAAACCTTAAATTTTGCAACTACTATTCAACGTACCTCAGTCTTGAAAATGTTTATGTGAGATAAATGAAACCGGTCGACTTTAGGTGCGTTTTTACTTCAATTTTCTTTAATATGACATGAATATCGGAACAATTTTACACGAACATAGCATAGAAAACCGAAAACTTATCAGGAACATTGAAACCCTAGAAAGAAAACTACACAAAGTCAAAGCTGCGGTGACGTTCAACCAGCACTGTATTAATAATAACTTGCTTCCGTCTTATACTAATATATATATATATATATATATATATATATATATATATATGTCACAGTAAAACCAGGGACAGCATTGATTAGTCAGAGGCGGCATGAATCAAGGCGGCAGTGTAAACCAGGGGTGTCAGTGATCAGCCATCTGATCAGTGATGAACCAAAGGCGACAGCTATCATCTGGGATGGGGGGGCGGCAGTGATTAATTTTTGGCGGCAGTGATCAGGCGGGGGCGGCAATGATGTGATGTCACAAATCAAGGGGAAAGTGAGTAGCCAGGCGGCATTGGTGAGCTAGAGATAGACTCAATCAGGGTGGCACTAATGAACCCCGGACGGAAAAAAATTTACAGGGGCGGCACGAATCAGGGTGGTAGTAATGGGATGGAGTGACACTGTTCAGGGCAGGGGTAATAAACCAGGGGCGGCACGTGTATTAGGGGTGCTTAGAACATGATTGGGGATGATCAAATTTGGATTGAGGGTGCTCAGGCACCTCCAAAGACTCAACCAAATCACTCAACCAAGTAAGTACATGGGAAAAGATCAAAGGTCACTGACATGACATGACCTAAGATAAAATGAGGTATCAAAATACGCATCAGGGTATATGATATATGCTGGTTTTTTCATGATGATCCTTCGTCTGGTTCTCGAGATATTGAATTAAGTCCGTTTTCGCGCCCCTTATAACACTGTGCGCCGCCGGATAGATGTTTTTGTGTACATAAAAAGTTTAACTGGCTGAGTAAAAACTTATTATTTTAAGGAGCATCTCCTGCATCAGATTCAAGGTTTCTTTTTGTTGTCATATACTTTTCTGATGACATTGGCACGTTGAAAAAATTGGAGGAAATCTGGAGGTTTTGTGGTGGATTTAGCGGAAACTGGAGGGTTTGAAGTTGAAATCCTGAGGTTTTGCCATTTGGTCTCTGGCAGCACTGCTATGATATAAATATAAATATAAATATATATATATATATATATATATATATATATATATATATATATATATATATATATATATATATATATATATATATATATATATATCATAGCAGTGCTGCCAGTGCTGCTGCAGTACACATACAGATATATATATATATATATATATATATATATATATATATATATATATATCATAGCAGTGCTGCCAGAGACCAAATGGCAAAAACCTCAGGATTTCAACTTCAAACCCTCCAGTTTCCTGCCAAATCAACCACAAAACCTCCAGATTTCCCTCTAATTTTTCAACGTGCCAATGTCATCAGAAATCTGGAGGTTTTGTGGTTGATTTGGCAGGGAAACTAGAGGGTTTGAAGTTGAAATCATGAGGTTTTTGCCATTTGGTCTCTGGCAGCACTGCTATGATATAAATATAAATATATATATATATATATATATATATATATATATATATATATATATATATATATATATATATATATATATATATTTATATTTATATTTATATCATAGCAGCGCTGCCAGAGACCAAATGGCAAAAACCTCAGGATTTCAACTTCAAACCCTCCAGTTTCCCGCTAAATCCACCACAAAACCTCCAGATTTCCCTCCAATTTTTTCAACGTGCCAATGTCATCAGAAAAGTATATGACAACAAAAAGAAACCTTGAATCTGATGCAGGAGATGCTCCTTAAAATAATAAGTTTTTACTCAGCCAGTTAAACGTTTTTATGTACACAAAAACATCTATCCGGCGGCGCACAGTGTTATAAGGGGCGCGAAAACGGACTTAATTCAATATCTCGAGAACCAGACGAAGGATCATCATGAAAAAACCAGCATATATCATATACCCTGATGCGTATTTTGATACCTCATTTTATCTTAGGTCATGTCATGTCAGTGACCTTTGATCTTTTCCCATGTACTTACTTGGTTGAGTGATTTGGTTGAGTCTTTGGAGGTGCCCGAGCACCCTCAATCCAAATTTGATCATCCCCAATCATGTTCTAAGCACCCCTAATACACGTGCCGCCCCTGGTTTATTACCCCTGCCCTGAACAGTGTCACTCCATCCCATTACTACCACCCTGATTCGTGCCGCCCCTGTAAATTTTTTTCCGTCCGGGGTTCATTAGTGCCACCCTGATTGAGTCTATCTCTAGCTCACCAATGCCGCCTGGCTACTCACTTTCCCCTTGATTTGTGACATCACATCATTGCCGCCCCCGCCTGATCACTGCCGCCAAAAATTAATCACTGCCGCCCCCCATCCCAGATGATAGCTGTCGCCTTTGGTTCATCACTAATCAGATGGCTGATCACTGACACACCTGGTTTACACTGCCGTCTTGATTCATGCCGCCTCTGGCTAATCAATGCTGTCCCTGGTTTATTTCTCCACCCATATACGTGGCCCTCCTGATTAGTCACTGTCACCCACCTAATCATCACTGCCGCCCCCGGCCGCCCCTGGTTCACCACTGCCGCCCCCGGCTGATTACTGCCGCCCTTGGTTCGTCACAGCCGCCCTAATTCTTTCCGCCCCCTGGCTGATCACTGTCGCCCCTGTTTCATTAAATTTCGTACCTCGGCTGATCACTGTCGCCCCCTGACTAATAGCTTCCGCCACCTGGCTGATAACTGCCGCCTCTGGCTGAACACTGCCGCCCCCTGACTGATAACTGCCGCCCCTTGGTTGATAGCTGCCGCACCTGGCTGATCACTACCGCCCCTGACTGATAATTGCCACCCCTTGGCTACTAACTGCCCGCCCCTGGCTGAGTCGCTCCATGGCTGACCACTGCCGCCCCCTGACTAATCACTGCCGCCCTAATTCATGCCGTCTCTGGCTCATCGATGCTGTCCCTGGCATATTTTGACCCAAACACGCGCTGCCCCGACTCATCCCTGCCACCCCTGGTTCGTCACTGCCGCCACCTGGCTGATCACTGTCTCCCCTAGCTCATTACAGCCGCCCTGATTAATCATTGCTGCCCTGATTCATGCCGCCCCTGGCTAATCAATTCTGTCCCTGTTTTTTAATTAACCCATATATGAGCGGCCCCTGGTTAGACACTTCTTCCACTAACGCAAGGAATCGCATAACTGCAAAGTTTTGTGGTTGGTGGTTTCATTCGTAAAGCGAATCCCAGCTCAATCATTAAAACCTTAAAACAATTATTTGTGAGTTCACCGGCCCTGGCCTGATGTCACAACTGGAGATGACCTGGAGGCGGGTTCAAATCAAACTGGTGTGTGTGTGTGGGGGGGGGGGACAAACAATTAAATGAAAATGGACAAAACCGTAAAACAGATTCTTTTTAGCAAAATTGGCCTAAATCGGTAAATTTTGGCCGATTAGGAAGAAACAATGGCAGGACTGCTTACACCTGTATCCGCCTATAGCTGAGCTATATCTGAGTTTTTTCACATAGTTAACTCTGGCAAAGCTCCGTACCTCATATCTTACGTCATCCCCCCGCTTGATGCCCCGGTAGCTCAGTTGGTAGAGTGCTGGGCTCCGGCCCGCTGCTCAGGAACATGCAGTGGCAACACATTTGCAGGATTGGGATCGATGCCCCTGAGACGCTCCGGTGCTCACTATTTTCCCGACGTAGGTCCGCTGGCAACTGACCGGTGAGAGGGTGACCTGACCGGGGCGGCTGTCCTTGTGATTTGTGGGACGTTTAACTTTGACTTCTAAATTAACTCTTCATTACATGAGTTGCTCGCTCGAGTGGTGCGGTCGGGGTCTCCGCGACAAGTCGATTGATGGCTTTAGCGAGGCCCCGAATCCAAAAACCGAACTTGCAGCAACATCAACAAAATTTACCTAAAGAAGGCTTTGGAAGACAGAATGGTTAAGGGGGTCGCAAAAGCAAAGGTATGTAAAAAGACGTGCACGAGACAGGCAAAATATGTATCAGGGAAGAAAGGACAGTGGGCATGACGATACTAGATGTCTCATCTGCGGCGCGAGGTTTGTTCTCTCGTGTGAAGAATGGATTGTGTGTGCTGCCTGCGAAGGCTGCGCCTGTATGCCTTTCAATGACATAGACGATGAAGGCTAAGGCGGCTATACGTGTGACCTGTGCCATAAAGGGTAGACTGAGAGACTGTAATGGTTGGCTGGAGGAAGCTTTGAGTCGCCACAAGCCACTTTGCTACTGTCTGAAGTGAATGTTTTTGCACTAAACACATTGTGGCCCATATTAATTCTAAAATGGAGAATCGAAAAAAGGGCACGAAAAAGACACGGTTGCGGCTTTAGGGGAGGTTCTCAAAAGCCTCGAACGAGTTTACTTCGTTGAATATTACTTTAATGATTGCCAATGAAGCTAAAAATACGAAACAGCTATTTCACTAACGATAGAAAAAATGGGGTAAGATGCCCTGGGGCGGGGCATCTTACCCATCCGATGGGGTCAGATGCCCCTTTGCAAGCTTCTAGTAAAAACAAAATAATTCAAAAATAAAATAATTTTCGGAAAGTCCATCAATTCCATACCGAAGATGAATGATCATGCTACGACTTGGCATCTAAAGCAGCGATGTTAGTACCGCAGTTATTTCATAATCTGGATTTCCCTAAACCATGGGCACCTTACCCCACTCTCCCCTACAGAGTGTGTCTAGGACTGACCTGTACCGAGTGTCTGGGACTGACCTGTACAAAGAGTGTCTGGGACTGACCTGTACAAAGAGTGTCTGGGACTGACCTGTACGGAGAGTGTCTGGGACTGACCTGTACAGAGAGTGTCTGGGACTGACCTGTACAGAGAGTGTCTGGGACTGACCTGTACAGAGAGTGTCTGGGACTGACCTGTACAGAGAGTGTCTGGGACTGACCTGTACCGAGTGTCTGGGACTGACCTGTACAGAGAGTGTCTGGGACTGACCTGTACCGAGTATCTTGGACTGACCTGTACGGAGAGTGTCTGGGACTGACCTGTACAGAGTGTCTGGGACTGACCTGTACCGAGTGTCTGGGACTGACCTGTACAGAGAGTGTCTGGGACTGACCTGTACAGAGAGTGTCTGGGACTGACCTGTACCGAGTGTCTGGGACTGACCTGTACCGAGTGTCTGGGACTGACCTGTACAGAGAGTGTCTGGGACTGACCTGTACAGAGAGTGTCTGGGACTGACCTGTACAGAGAGTGTCTGGGACTGACCTGTACCGAGTGTCTGGGACTGACCTGTACAGAGAGTGTCTGGGACTGACTTGTACAGAGAGTGTCTGGGACTGACCTGTACCGAGTGTCTGGGACTGACCTGTACAGAGAGTGTCTGGGACTGACCTGTACCGAGTATCTTGGACTGACCTGTACAAAGAGTGTCTGGGACTGACCTGTACAGAGAGTGTCTGGGACTGACCTGTACAGAGAGTGCTTGCAGCTGACCTGTACAAAGAGTGTCTGGGACTGACCTGTACCGAGTATCTTGGACTGACCTGTACAAAGAGTGTCTAGGACTGACCTGTGCAGAGAGTGTCTGGGACTGACCTGTACAAAGAGTGTCTGGGACTGACCTGTACAGAGAGTGTCTGGGACTGACCTGTACCGAGTGTCTGGGACTGACCTGTACAGAGAGTGCTTGCAGCTGACCTGTACAGAGAGTGTCTGGGACTGGCCTGTACAGAGAGTGTCTGGGACTGACCTGTACAGAGAGTGTCTGGGACTGACCTGTACGGAGAGTGTCTGGGACTGACCTGTACCGAGTGTCTGGGACTGACCTGTACAGAGAGTGTCTGGGACTGACCTGTGCAGAGAGTGTCTGGGACTGACCTGTACCGAGTGTCTGGGACTGACCTGTACAGAGAGTGTCTGGGACTGACCTGTGCAGAGAGTGTCTGGGACTGACCTGTACAGAGAGTGCTTGCAGCTAACCTTTACAAAGAGTGTCTGTGGGACTGACCTGTACAGAGGGTGTCTGGGACTGACCTATGCCTGGGACTGACCTGTGTCTGGGACTGACCTGTGCGGCAGCATACAGGAGGAGAGCCGCTGCTGGGAGCTCCAGAAGTCGTGCAGACCGATCAGCTCCGGTTGGTCCACCCAGCCGTAGCCGCCGTAGAGGCCGTGGTGGCCGTACTCTGTGTTGGTGAGGTCCCAGAGCTGGCCGCACTCGCCGGGGTAACCTGGCAGTCGGCCGTAGACCAGAGGCGGACCCATCACAGGCCCCAGCACAGCAGGAAACCGCCGCTGTCGGTTCTCCTCGGGAACAAACCCAGCCTTCTTGATGGATTGTCAAACTTGGGTTCAGTATTGTTTGCCAAAACAAATGTTTCAGCTTTCGGAGATAACGTCTTTTGACCCGGATTCAATTAATAAAAAAATGTTCTAGCCCAAGTGTTGGGAGTAGGTCTACAGTTCCTTTTTGTTTCTAGCGGTTTCACGCGGCGATATCAGAGCTGACTCGTCCGTGTCTGGTGCTCAGCAACTCTCCGCAGGGAGCCTGTCCAATCTGCGCCGACGCCTCTGCTCCCAGCGGAGGCCACTCCCCAGCCGGAGCCAGTTCCTGTATCGCTCCAAAAGCTGACATTTCCGCCAGATTTAATATCAACTTATTAAATGTCCATCAGAACAGCCTGCGCGACTTTATTAGCTCGGTGAAGCCGCCGCCATATTGTTTCTAACCGCCAACCACGACGGAGCGTGAGAGCTTGGCGGACTCTAATATTGGCGCGGCTAATCGCTTAGTCTGCCGAGGGGCCTTGTGCATTGTCCGTGCGATGCGGCTGTTAGTGTTTTTGGATACGGGGATTATGCGTCGATCAGGAGGGTCGTTAGCGCCGGCGGAAGTATTGGCCGGTGAATAGGTGACGGGGCGGCGGGATAGTCGGCGCCGACGCAGCGATATGAGTTTTGGGGTGATACATGGCGGGCGGCAGCTGACGCCGAGCTGACAGCTCTCGCAGGGCAGGGCGACACAAGCATTCTACTCCGTTTGCTGCATGTTTCGGAGGAATAAAGTAGGGAGGCTGGGGCAAACCGGAATGTTTAAAGGAAATGTGGCACCTTGGTCGAATTCCGGAATTTAGTACACTGTAAAAAAATATTGCATTTTATCGCATTTTTTTGTGAGCCATTTCCGTATAAAAAATTATAACCGTTTTCCGGAGTGAGTTTTCTTTCGGAAATAATTCCCGCCATGGATAAGAGAATACGTTCCGTATGCTGCTAGGAGTATGTAATGAATTCTGTGTTCAAACGTAGTAATTAGCTGTACGCTCATTTCGATATCAGCCTACTGGCACTATATAAACCGTATACTGCCAGGCGTACATTATGCAATGTGGTTTTCAAATTTATTTTGGTATCATTTAAAAACCTTTTGTCATTCTTTTTCCGCCATTTTTTGTTCACCGACGCCCGCGACGACCGCCATATTGCATTCTGATCGTCGCAACTTCCTTCGTGGTGTCAGGTAAGAGTGCTCGTTGGGGAAGAAATATCACTGAATCCTGTTGATAGTGTTGAACTTTTGCTACCATGTAACCTTGATAAGCACTTATCTTATTAACACTGTACTAAATATATATTAGCAACTGTATCAATAATGCATATAGATGACCCGCTGCCGGTTATAGGTAAGTGAGGAATGCACAGAGGAATCATTACCATTTTCAAACGATAGTTTTGATAGCATTCAGTTCAATTATATTAAATATTATATTTGAAATAATTTGTCTTCCTCTGAAGCCAGACAGGTTTTGGCCAAAGGCTGTCTGGACCGGTGGCCATGAATGCTATGATCGAGGATGTATGCCATAGATTTTCAAGCGGGAGGGCCGGAGGCCACATTGAGGGGTGAGGTTGCGGTAGCTACTCCAAGCTCCCCTCAAACTGTTATTTTTCCATGTTTTTCACCACACAAGTGGGTGGGGGGCGGGGATAAACCACACCTTTCCAACAGTGAGGGTCTGCCTCACCATGGGCTCCTTTGGTGGTGACATCCCTGGCTGTGATGGCTCTGATAATACTGGCTGTAAGATGTGCATGAAAAGTTGAAAATTATTTACTGCAATTGCGTGATAGGCGTCCATTTCTTTCGCTGTTAACGTGACCTGAATGGTTTGAACGCGTTTAAAATTCTTGTGCGTTTAAAATTTTCATCCGAATAATGCATGGTATCCAGATATTAAAATACGGTTTCTCCGCATTTTGTTTTCCGGATACTGAAATCCGGATTCCAATATCCGCCGTATATCCGGATATTTAAATATCCGGATACACGGTGTATACTGGAATGATGTGCGAATTTCATCCGGATAATGGCTGATATCCGAATAGTTGAATAAGTTTCCTCCTTATTTTAGTTTCCGGATACTAAAATCCGGATTCCACTAACCACCGTGCATCATAATCCGGGTGTTTCAGAATCCAGATAATGAACGGTATCCGGATATCAGAATCCATTTTTTTATTTTGGAGGCCCGTTACCTACTTTAAGTATCCGTCTCCGCATTCCATTATGAGGATAGCAAAATGAACCATTTATTATCCGGATAGAATTCGCACATCATTCCATTATACAGAACGTATACTCATTATTTACAGTTTAGGTGAGGGTAGGGTCATATGATACAGTTTCCCCGGGATGAGCTGTAGGGGAAGTCCGTGCAAGAGTAGGCACTTAAATTACTAAAGGCTTTCACTTTTCTTCTATAACTCTAACAGCTAAAATTTTTCGGTGTTTGTTTCGACTGAATAATTGTCTATGTATGGTCCATGTTTCAACTCGATGTCTCTGAAAGGAACTCACCACTAACCCATCAAAAATAAAAGTCACGAGCGTACTCTTGCCAGAGTGGGTCGGTAAGAGTACGCAAGAGAGGGGGCTGGAGTACGCATTGATGCCCCGCTGTGCTTTAGGTGCAAAGGCCATGTCGCGAATTTTTTTGTCGCCAAACTAGGCCATTAAATGATTTTATATCGTTCTGAAGATACAAGAACTATGTTGCAACGTTTGGTTTTCCAAATATGAATTACGGACTCTGTTTCCGGCGAAAATTAAATTTTCCTATCTCTTAAGCATGCACACTCTTGCCCAATGGTCTACTGCGTACTCTTGCCGGACGTGCTCCCTTGGGAAGAAAATCTTCAAAAACATGTGGGCAGGCGTTTTATCGTGAGCTTCGGTCCTGGAGCACACTCCTAACTCAGCTGTCTTACTGATGACAGATCGTAATACCAGGGACGCAAGTTTACATATATTTGGGGGGCTCGAGCCCCCCAATGCTCGGAGAAGCCCCCTCCCCAATTACCCGACGAGCCCCCCCAATCCCAAGTTGCGGGCCCCTGCGGACACAGCCGGGTCCCTGCCACGATTGCGTGCCCCAGTGGGTTTACTTGGGCTAGCTTTGACTGGGGCCAGGCTCCCTGGCAGGCTTGCGGGTCCCCTGTAGGCCACCCTTAACCTCGGTGTCCGCAACCGGGCCTTTAAATATATTTTCAGGCCCACTTTGACTGCAACCGGGTCCCTAATTCCGGCAGTCTCGGGCCTCCTGTCATCCAACCGGGCCCCCTGTGATCCACCCGGGCCCCCTGTGGACTGCAACCGAGCCCCCTGTAATCCACCCGGGCCCCCCTGTGACTGCAGCCGGGTCCCCTGTGATCTACCCGGCTCCCTGTGACTACAAACGGATTCCCTGTGGTCCAACCAGGCCACCTGTGACTGCAACCGGGCCCCTGGAATCCACCCGGCCCCCTGTTATTCACCCGGGACCCCTGTAACTGAGACCGGGCCATCTGTGATCTACCGGGGCCCCTGTGACTGCAACCGGGCCCTCTGCGATCCACCCGGCCCCCTGTGACTGCAACTGGGCCCTCTGTGATCCACCCGGGCCCCCTGTAATTGCAACCGGGCCCCTACGATCCACCCGGGCCGCCCCTTGTGACTGCAACCGGGCCCTCTGTGATCCACCTGGACCCACTGTAATGACAACCGGGCCCTTTGTGATCCACCCCGGCCCCCTGTAATTTCAACCGGGTCCTTTGTGCTCCACCCGGGCCCCCTGTAATTACAACCGGGCCCCCTATGATCCACCCGGGCCCCTGTGACTGCAACCGGGCCATCTATGATCCACCCGGGCCCCCTGTGACTGCAAACGGATTCCCTGCGGTCCAACCAGGCCACCAGTGACTGCAACCGGGCCCCTGGAATCCACCCGGCCCCTTGTTATCCACCCGGGCCCCTGTGACTGCAACCGGGCCCTCTGTGAACCGCCCGAGCCCCTGTCACCGCAACCGGGCGCCTGTGACTGCAACCGGGACCTGTGACTGCAACCGGGCTCCCTGTGGTCCAGGAGGCGCGTGTCCTCTAATGCCACGGACGGGCCCTTGCCATGAGTGCGGGGCCCCGTGGTCTATCTGGGCTTGCTGTGGCTGCGGCCGGGCTCCCTGGCATGCTTTTTTGGGAGCGGCCCCCTTTAGGGCCACCCATAATCGCTGTGTCCGCAAACGGGCCCCTAACGATATTCTCAGGCCCATTTTGACTGCATCCGGGGCCCCTATTTCTGGCAGTCTCGGAACCTTTTTGGTCCAGCCGGGCCCTCTGTGACTGCAACCGGGCTCCTTGTATTCTGCCTTGGCCCCTTTTAGTCTGCCCGGACCCCTGTGGTCTGTCCGGGCCCTTTGTAGGTGGTCTGGGCTTTTTGTAGTGTGTCTGGGTCCTGTGTGGTCCGCCCGGGCCCCTGTGGTCTGTCCGGCCCCTTGTGTGCGGTCTGGGCTCCTTTTGGTCTTCCCCGGCCCCTGTGATCTGCCCGGCCCAATTTGGTCTGCACAGACCCCTTGTCTGCTAGTGCCCATTTTGGTCTGATCAAGCCCCTTGTGGTCTGCCCGGGCCGCTTGTGGTTTTCCCGGAACCCTTTTGGTCTGTCCGAGCCTCCGTGTGGCCTCTGCGGGCCACTTTTGTCCGTCTGGGGTCCCTTTTGTCTGCGCGGACCCTCTGTGGTTTGCCCGGGCCCCTCCCAGTCTGCCAAATATGGCACTTTCGACGAAATGTCGTGGTGCGGACACCCTTCAGGCGGTGCGAACTTTGGAGAAAAGAAATGCCCACTTTTTCCGTCTGGTGCGAGGGAGCCCAAATCAAACACCCACAGAGTTCTGAAAAGGGAGAAACTGGTAAAAAGATCGAAATTTCCGGGTCAGTGAAATTTCACACTAGTGTTTGGTGTGAATTTTAGGCTACTGGAGGTGCGAAAAATCTACAAGGCTGGTGCGGACTCGTCGGGTCTGCTGCCATACTTTGCAGACTGGGGCCCCTCTGTGGTTAGCCCGGCCCTTGTGTTCTGCTCGGGTCCCTGTGGTCTGCCCGGGTCCTTTCATCTATCCAGGCCCTGTGTGGTCTGCCCGGGCCCGATGCCCAGCCAGCAATTCCGACCGGGCCCAGAGCGGGCTGGGCCGGGCTCTGCCCGAGCCATAAGACTCAAAGCTGAGCCACATAGACTCGGGCTGAGCCAGACATTAGGTCAGGGGATGATAACTTGCCCGAGCGGTAGAGCCCGGTCTTGCTTGACCATGGGCTCTGCCCATGGTCGCTCCGCCCGCAGGCGGAGCGGAGCCGGACCTGGGCTGAGCCCATGTACTCGGGCTCTGCTCAGTCAAAGCCCAGCATATATCGGGCAGAGTCCAGCCAAATTGCTGGCTGTGTGTGGTCTGCCCGGCCCCTTTGGTGTCCTCAAGCCCTCTGTGGTCTGTCCGGGCTCCTTGTGGTCTAAGAATATCGTGCAGAAACTGAAGCTGTTGTGTTAGTCGCGTATTTGCAGGAGTTCCTTATTTTTTAGCAGTTTCGTGCCCCAGGTGGCGCATCCATGCTCCCTATTGCCAAAACTGGCACCCTGCCATGATTGCGGCCCCCTGTGGTTTTCCCGGGCAACGTGCGGCCGGTCCCATGCCTCCTGGAACATTTGGGGAGAGATGGATGGGGCGTGAAAAATGTTAGGCCCCCCATTTCTTTTGTACTGATCCTATATGAGGATTGTAAAGGGAAGTAGGCAGCATTGTACTCCTTGACCGGTACCCAGTGTTGTAAAATGTCATTGAACTGGCAAGGTGAATGGAACAGAAAAAGTTGTCTCGATAATGTAACATAAATATCAGTAGGTTCAATTTTCCTGCTGATAAAGGAATTTTGCACTTCGATCTCTACCTTCTATTTGTATCAAATTTTTCGTGATAATGCGATTTCGTTCCAGGTGTGAATGTTAAAATGATTGGACAGTATAAACATAAGTCGGGTGCACAAAGGCGTAAAACAAAGAACATTCAAGACCGAGAGGCTGCTCTGGCAAAACTACCCAAACTTTCTTCATTTTTAAGGTAACCCATGAATCTAGAATCTTCTTGCTAATTTTGCAAACTGTTATAAAATGACCCCGATCATATTTGCATTTAATCTCTAGCAACGTACGCGTCCACTTAAAGCTGCTCATATCAGTACTATTTTTGGTACTATCCAAGCTACCTTCATCTATCGACCGCAAAAAATTACAACCGCAATTTGAAACTAACTCGGAAAAGTGTAAAGTATATAGTTTCCAGCAAAACGGTAAAGTAAGGATGTAATTCCAATCCTTCTTTTCCTGATCATTGCCTTCCTCGACCAGGCCACCAGTCGGATCCCGTTTGCTTAAAGACTCTCCAGCATCCATCCTCCCTGTGTCGTGCGGGGCTTATCCCGTTGTACCTCCGGAGGAGAGCATCCGCGTGGACGACGAATATGGTAAGTAGACACCTACTTGTCCAATATCCTTAGATACTTTGGCAGCTCGTTCGAAAGATTGGGTCTTCTACTTCTTTTTGGGCTAAATAGTGCAAATCATGAACAGTGACGAATAATGCGCTGAAAATGGTTATTTAACCTTTGCAGTCAGCTTTCGACAACAAACGGTCGAAAATACGTTTTTTTCGGTCACATTTTCATAAAAAAATACGGGCCCCCATCACGTACGGGCCCCCTTTCGAGCCGGGTGCCCCTAATCAAAAACATAAAGTTGCGCCCCTGCGTAATACAATAGTTTTGATAAGAGAAGCATGGTCTACAAGTTTACCCAGTTAAGAAATATTACTTCAAGGGTGCCCAGAAACCTATTTTGCTCTGTGCTCCCGCGGAAAAAACAGGAGCACGTTGAATTTTGGTGTGCAGCCTAGGCACTGGCCTTGCTTTTTTATATCAGGGTATCCACCATCTCAGTGGCTGATAAGTAACCAAAAAAGCTGCTGCGTACTCTCTCCTGCGTACTCTTACCCGCCCTCACCCTACCTTTCAAAATATCACTATGATATGTATAAAGCGAGTGTTGTTCGATAGCTTATTTATTTTTATCTGCTGTTAACTATTATTTTCTTTCCGGTTTCAAGGAAAACCTAAATTAATTGAAAGCTTGAACCAACGATAAAATTTTCAACATGCCCCCACTACGGGGTACCTAAATTGTTACTGGTCACGGGGCAAGTTGTTATGCTCGAATATAGTCTTATAAACGACCCAAAAACATGTGGCAAAACGTCAAAAAATTATTCCTTACATTGTGACCAAGCGGCGCAAAAGTCGCAGACGTAACTTCCGACTTTTGCGACATCAGTACATGGTTCAAATTATTTATTTTATTTATTGAATAAAATGAAGTTAATTTGTAATCAATAAAATTTGAAAAAATGGTGTTAGGCATTCTCAGTTTGTTCTTTACAGCGAAATGAAGCGCCAATTTTCGGGTTGCGACTGTCGACAATCCATTGTTTATTTTGCACGCATGCTGAAGGTATTCTGCCAGTTGAGGCTCCATAGCCCATCTCACCTGAAAAAAACTTGCTAAGTTCGATTATATCCAAACGTCTCGTAGCCATCTTGATCGTCAGCATGACAGTGTCGCCAGAATGTCATAAATGGAATCCCATAATCGTTTGCTACTCTCATTATTGATGTGCCGACCCGGACCTGCTCCGTAGCAGCGTCTAAATCGCCGACCGGCGGGGCTCGTCGGGGTATCTTTCGGACATATGTCTGCACCGTCTAACAAAAGGAAAGGATGGCGTTGGGAAATTGGATGTAAGATTTAGGTAAAGCAAAAATAAATTAATTTATAACCATAAATTATTGAATATTATTGGAGCTATTCAGTGGTTGAATCTATTTTGGAGGGATTCGAGTGTTCTTAAATTACTTACATAAAGCTGGTGGAAGTTTCGGTGAAACTGACGATGTATTTCTCAGCATGCTTTAGCCCGTTTCGATAGCCTTACGGAATCAGAATTTGTGGCGACATTGGTGAAACATAAATTAAACACAGTTTCATACATATTTTTAAACATTATTAATTAACGATGTCCACGTGAAATACCGTTGGGGCAGGTTGATACAGCGCGGGGTAAGTTACTACAGCCAGTAACAACGTGCCCCATCCATATTTTGCTGGAAGTGCATTTCATAAAACCAAGGTGCAAAATTTCGTTAACTGAGACAGCCAAGTTTTAACACGCGCATTGACAGGGGGCGGGTACCCGCCCCCTGGGTTTTTCGGAGATAAAATAAAAACGGCGGTGCGTAGCGCCACCGTACTTGGCATACATTTTCCCCCATCATTTTTACGACTTTTGTCAAAATTTTAAGATTAGGTCATCTCAGGTCAGGTCACCAGTACAGGTCAAGTGACCTGACGTCAAAAAGTTTAAGATAGCAGAAGTCGGAACAAGGTAAACTTATCCGATTGAAACTCATATCACATAATGGCCCCACTGAGTTCTCTAAAAAATGCTCCGGTATTTTTGATATCGATGACGTAAGGTCAGGAGCGAGCTATGACCTCTCCATTGGAAATACATGGGAAAAATGGTTTTAACTGAATAACTTAGTAATGAATAGAGATACAGCGTTTATTTTAACTGCATTCGATTTGCCTTGTTATTGCGGTTCTAATGATTTGAATTTTTCCCAATTTGACCTTGACCTGACCTCAGGTCAGGTCAACTCCTTGATTTAACCTAGCAAGGTCATTTTATATATCATTCGATTTGGCTTTCTGCAAGGATTCATATGGTTTAAATCGTTTTGCTCTATCTTTACTTGTTCAGATGTAATTGCCGAAAAATTTAATTTATATGTTATCTCTATTACAGCATGTTTTGACCTCTAGCCAGTGGCGGATCCAGGGCGGGGGCAAAAAAGGAAATTCCCCCCAAACGGAAAATCTCGGGGCAAAACTATGTTTTTGCCCCCCCCCAAAGCGATCGACCTCCTTTTTCACCGACTCCTTTTTAGCTTGTAAGCAAGATTTTGGTGCTTCAACTCTCAACTTCAAACAGAATTAGTGAAGTTCAGCGTAAATATTGGGGCTTGGATAGGAAAAAAGTATCTTGAGTCCATATTGTTCACCCCGTGGCGTTTTTTTTGCTTTTCATGTCCAGTTCCCAAAATTCTACCTAAAGGCATATTGTAACGCAATTTTTCACTGCGTGACGTTTTTTTTGCTTTTCGACTTTGGTTTGCCCCT
Source organism: Lepas anatifera (assembly GCA_034440635.1). Taxonomy (NCBI): domain Eukaryota; kingdom Metazoa; phylum Arthropoda; class Thecostraca; family Lepadidae; genus Lepas; species Lepas anatifera. The sequence goes on along the minus strand of JAOTON010001814.1, from coordinate 2,141,764 downwards.
CCCAAACCAACCGGCTAGATCCGCCACTGCCTCTAGTGACCTTAAATGTCACCTGACATAAAAATGGTTCAAACATTTTCGATGGAGAAGTGGATGGGCTATCCAACACCTTTTACTGTTTTTCGCTACCTAGCGCGGTTCTCGAGATCTTAGGGGGGCGGGTACACGCCCCCCACCCCCGTCAAGGCGAAGGTGGCTCAGACCCCCGTCAATGCGCATGTTAAGTATGCGAGAAAACCCGGTACACAAGATATAATTTGTCTTAGAACTAGAAATTTCCGTAGAGAAAAGCTAAAACCCACCCGAAATGTACCTAAAATGTACCTAATGCGCCGGTCACAGTTGTCAGCCATTGGCGTGACGTCATAGTGATGTCACGGTGAGTAGTCAGTCTATTTACGCCTATTGAATATGGTAGTAGTTGCTAGATCATGTCATGCACAGGCAGATGTTTATTTCTTTCCATAGAGGAACATTTCAAATATGAAAATATTGAGCTTATTGTACATTTGTTTAGAAAAATAGATCGTATTTTCTTGATTTTTGGCTAAAAATACCACTAACTACACTGAATTCCTGGATTCGACCGAGGTGCCACACTCCCTTTTAAGTAGTCCCAGATGACCTCTCAGAGGTTACAGGTCAAATATTGCAACATGAACCTGGATAGGTGCCCAGGATACTACGATTTGGAGAATACGAAGGTACTCTCAGCTGTATCTCCTCAATACAACCAAATTCCTGTTTTCCCATGCATTTCCAATCCAGAGGTCCTGATCCGTACCTGACCCTAGGTCATCGATATGAAAAATCCCGGAATATGTCTCGTAGTACTCGGTGGGGCCATTGCGTGGTATAACTTTCCATTCGATAGATATGCCCATTTCTTACTTATGCTACCTTTAACATTTTTGGAGGTGAGGTCACTTGACCTGCACTGGTGACCTGACCTGAGATGACCCAACCTTAAAATGTTGTTGGAAGTTGCGAAATCGATTAATGATAAGGTGTGCCAAGTACGGTGGCGCAAAGCGCCACCGTACTTGGCACACCGTACTTGGCTGTTTTTTCGTGCCGCTGGAAAAAATCCCGAGGGGGTATTCGAACACCACCACCCCCTCCCGGGGGCATGGGTTAACTCTACGGTACATGTTGGCGGTGAAAGATCCGAACACAGGGCATTAGATAACAGCACTGCATTTAGAACAAGCCGAGTTTCCCCGCAGTATAATGTTGACTGATCTACCACTTAGTTTAAACTGTGCCTCTCGAGCTCTGAGAGACGAGCATGTGTAGACAGGTTTGTAAGACTGTCCGAGAGGTCCGACTGAGGTCGCCTGCTATTAGAATCCGTTGCGACGGGTGGGATGAGATGTTTTGAAGTTGTTTTTCATTGTAATTAAAATCAGCTTTAATTTGGGGTTTGTTGATTGATGGTGGTCGATAAAGTCTGCCGATTAGTACTGCTTTCTTTTTGTCAAGTTCTGCTTTCAGCCATACTTTCTCGATATGCAACTAAAGACCGAGTGAAGAGTTGACTGACAACTGCTCTACGCTCACTTGTCACTGACGTAAATTGCAACTCCTCCACCTGACATTTCTACCAAGCATTTTATCAGTCTTAATCCTCGCCCCGATGGGGGATGGGTTTTGAACACCTCCCTCGGGATTTTCCGGCGACACCAGAAAACAGCGGCGCGAAGCGCCACTGTACTGTGCACACCTTGTCCTTGATCAATTCCGTAACTTTCCCCAAAATGTTAAGACTGGTTCATCTCGGGTCTGGTCACCAGTGCAGGCCAAGTGACCTCACCTCCCAAAAATGTTTAAAGTTGCATAAGTAAGAAAATAATCAATCTATCGAATTAAAACTTATACCTAAAACTTACCACCTAATGGACCCACCAAATAATACAAAATATATTCCGAGATTTTCATATCATCGACCTAGGTTCAGATACAGAGCATGACCTCTCCATTGGAAATGCATGGGGAAAACAGGAATTAGGCTGTATTTGTGTAGATACAGCTGAGAATACCTTCATATTCTCAAAATCGTAGTTTCCTGGGCTCCTTTCCAGGTTCATTGATAAATTTTTGACCTGTGACCTCTGAAAGATCATCTCGGGCTGCTTAAAGGGAATGTGGCACCTTTATAACGTGATTTTAACTGAGATAACCAAGTTTTAAAGCCCCTACTTACCCCTAATTACACTAAATTCCGGGATTCGACCAAGGTGCCACATTGTCTTTAAGCAGGTTTTCCGATTTAGGTCAATAACTTTTGGGGAAATGATGATAAAGCTTTTATTTTGATACCATTACGTTTGAATTGTTATTGTGAGTCGACTGATGTGCATATTGACTATGTTAGATCAGACAGTGACTTTGACCTGACCTCAGGTCAAGTCATTTATGTGTTCTGACCTAGGATCGTCATATCATACATCATTCGATTCGCTGTAACGAGAGAAAGCGAAATGGTGCTTAAAAATGATTTTTCTCAACTCTGTTATATGCTAGAGCCCAAAAATTTTCCTCTAACATGCCACCTTCTTTAACCTGCTCTGACCTCAATATTGAACTAAGGCCAAAAAATGACTGATGTAGTTTCTTCATTAATTGGTATGATATATCCAACAGTGTCCACGCTTTGTACTATCCCACATAGAAGCCGTGTTGGATGAGGAGGGTGTTTTAACCCACCCCTCCCCAGCCAGTGCGAAGGTGGCTCAGAGGCCCACCGGGGCATGTTAAGGGAGCAGTAGCCTTAAAGGGAATGTGGCACCTTGGTCGAATCCTGGAATTTAGAGTAATTAGGCGTAATCCTAGCCAAAAATAATGAAACCACACATGATTTCTCTGAAAAATGTACAATAAGCTCAATATTTTGATTTTTAAGATACTCCTCTAGGAAAAGAAATAAATATCTGCCTTTGGATGATGTCATGATCTGACAACCACTACCATACTCGAAACGCTTCAAGGGCTTCGATTGGCTGATGCTCATCGTGACGTCAGCATATGTCGTCACACCAACAGCCATGACAACTGTGGCCTGCTGCTAAGGGTACATGAGGGGTACATTTCAGGTAGGTTTAAGTTTTTTTCCACGGAAATCTCGAGTTCCAAGAGAAATGATATATTGAGTACCGGGTTTTCCGACTTGCTTTACAACTTGGCTATCTCAGTTAAAATCACGTAATGAAGTAATAATAATTGTTGGGGTTTAACGACGCACCAACAGTCAGGGTCATACGGCGTCGCCAACTCTCACCCTGTTGGAAGGGATTTTGGGGATCAGATCGACTTATTCAGAGGCTCCGCCGGGACTTGAACCCGGTACCGGTGGCTTAGAAGACAAGGGTGCTATCTACTAAGCCACCTCATCCCCTCACGTTAGGAAGGTGCCACATTCCCTTTAAAAAGTCTTTAAAAACCCTTTAACCATAAAAAACCTTCCGCTTTTTAACATTAAAAAGTTTATCAGTTGGCAAGGTGTAGACTGGCCTGTCTCCTCGAATCTTGGATGTAAAATACACTAAGATTATATATTCGGGCACAGCGCTTCATCAAAATCATGTAGGTAATATCACAAATTCTTAGTCATAGTGTAGCCAGACTTCGTATATCACAGGTATATCACTTAAAAATTTTGAATCATTTTGAGTGATGTATTCACATTGTACATACATGCCTACAAAAACAGTCCCACGAGAAATCATTCCAGGAACAATTGCAAAAATTATCGAGATTGCACGCAACCTATGCACGGAATGGCAGCAGCTCACAGGCCTAACACCACCACTAGAAGCTCGCCGGGACATTCAGCGAGGGTGGGACCGAGCAGGAGTCATGGCAATCGCAGACAAGTTGCTCCAAGACTGCACATCCGATGCAGACAGGGCTCGACTCCGAGCGGCTGCGCAACCACACTCGGGGGCATGGCTGAACGCTTTTCCAGTGGCCAGTGTTGGCACTCTCATCAAGCCGGACACGATTCTGACGGCCGTCGCTCTCAGAGTTGATGCTCCAGCCTGTCCGCCTCACCGCTGCCAGTGTGGTGCACACATGGAAAAAAACGCACACCATGCACTGTCATACATGCGCAGCGCCGGACGTCATCCGAGACATGCAGCCATCAATGACGTCATCAAGCGATCGCTGACGAGTGCAGGGACTCCATATGTGCTGGAACCGCTAGGGCACGACCGTGGTGACGGCAGGAGACCAGATGGGCTGACCACCTTCCCTTTCTCGAAGGGGAAATGTTTAATATGGGATGCGACGTGTGTTGATAAATACGCCCCCTCCGTAGTCAGCACTTCAGCTTCTGAGGCTGGGGCTGCCGCAGCCGTTGCCGAGAGCCGCAAAATTCGAGGGTACGCGAGCATTAGCCACCGATATCACTTCGTGCCCCTTGCCGTTGAAACAGGTGATACGATCGGTAAGGCAGGAGCAGCCTTCCTTCAAGAACTGGGGCGCCGTCTGATCGTGAAACGGGCGACAAGCGCGAGTAGGGATGGCTGATGCAGCGAATCTCCGTAGCTGCCATACGAGGCAACTCCACCTCCATAACCCTAGCTGGAAAGGAAGGTGCAGATCCGCCTTCCAAACTAAAAAACCTCAGAGTGCCTTCAGCCTCTGCCAACCGCCTGGCTAGGCCATGTTCAGGGACATGACCGGTAGGCTCCGAGGAAGGAGAGTGAGCCGGCATCAGAGCTGCTTTCCGATGCTCACGGGACCCCATGTCAGACCCAGAGCTGGCAAGGTATGTATGTACCTCAGGCCGCGACTCTCCCAGTGAAGAATCTCTGGAAACCTATGGAGAGTAAATATATGTTAAAGGAGGAGGAAGAGGATTACGCTTTTTAAAGTGGAAATTTTACAATGTTATTTAGTGTGTCTCGATACTGCAATATGTTTCACAACATAAAAAATAATATTTGAAATTGCAGAAGCCTCGCTCCCTATCGTTGAATTGGACACATTTGTGATAATAAGTGTTTTTAATTTTACAAAGTGTATGCTGTCATGAAACAACTTGAGTGTTCTTTAGTGTCAGATGTTGGATCGTTCCGTAAAACAGTTTGCACGTGTTGTTTTTCTTCATGAGAAATTAATATATGCATTCCAACTTTGCTAACATCAAAATATGTTATTATTTTCATATTTTTTTCTGGAAGGTGGGCTGGGAAAGCTTAGAATCAGCATATCAACATATAAGCAGCAACTTCTGTCAAAATCGACCACTTCCTGCATGAAAAGGCTTCGCTAAATTGGAAGATAAGTCAGAGCTCAAGCACACTTTTGCAGGATTTGCTAAAAATTCAATGTTGCATTGTATCCCAAATACTTTTAACCTACAAGGTACGTTCACGAGAAAAACGTTGCGCCCAAGCTTTGTAATGTTAAGGTAAAAAGATATAAAGATCTTATCAACTGTGTCTTATTTCTAATATACAATAATTATAAATAGATAAACTTGCATTCATGTAGTTTGAATACCTTTTCATCTACATTCACCTGAAAATGCCTTATAAATACGTCACTTATTCACAGGAAACGAAAAACCAGGGTGAACACGCTGCGCTGTGATAGAATAATATGCGCCAGTAACTGCAATATAGTTAAGGGTCATTACCAGAAAAAGACCAAATATTGCATAATATTGGTTATAATATGCCTCTAAAGCTCTGGATCCTGGCAAAACACTTTCAAACCTGGTAAATTTGTCAATGTTGAAGACAGGTAAAGGGATTTTCTGGTGCCCATATGACGTCACAACATGGCAACTCGTGACCAGGAGCTGTATTGTATCCATTTAGGCTAGCAGGCAAGCTCAAAGTTGATAAATGTGCTAACTTTTCTCAAAAAGATTCCTCTTGATGAAAATTCAAGCCATTGTGTGATTTTACCCTAAGCAATTAAAACAAAATGCCTGGATATGAAAATTGATTTATAAATGTAGCATTCGCACCAAGCAGACAAAACCATGGCGGAGGAAGAGCTTCGAAACAATGTTGAACAGAATTCCACGGATCCAGCTGATACAGCAAAAAACCTCGAGTCCACAGGTCCACCTAGCAGCGAACCTGCACCTGAGAAAGCGGCAGCTCCCGACAGTGCTAGTTCCGCCAAATCCGAGCCTGAGGAAGCATCAGCGGATGCTGCAGTAGCTGCGAAATCTCCTCCCACCTCAGCTCCAGCTGAAGCACAGTCAGATTCTTCCGCTCCCGACGTTACTGGATCCACGAAACTGGCACAAGTTTCAGATAATGCTGCAGAGGTAGCAGAAAAGGCAGCGGATTCCCTCCCAGGGAACACACTTTCAAAGCCTCAATCTGGTGCAGGAGCAGCGCCTCCGCCTGAGGACGGGAGTGGAGAAGTACAGGCCAAATCAGAGTCGACAGCACCCGCTGATGATGGCACCAAAGATGAAGGAGTTGCCCCGGAATCTGTCGAAGTGAGCCCTGAACCAAAATCCTCGTCACAAAGTGGCAGCAAGACGTCTAGTAAGGTAAGCATTGTGGCAGGGTCTGCTTCAAAGAGTAAAAGTGTCAGCACGACCGAGATCGCAGCCCCTCCATCCACTGATGCGAACAAAGAACATAACTCACCAGCGAACGCAGCGGAAGCAAAGGCAGCAACACCGCCTGAAAGCAATAAGGCCAGTCGAGCAAGCTTGGCCGCCGGTTCTGGCACAGAAAGCAAACAAGGTAGCGTGGTTACCATCACGGAAGGGAAAGTCCCTAACAGTGGAAGGGCGAGTAGACACAGCATCTCAGTCGCCAGTCAGGCCTCGGCGTCAAGGCGTCTCTCCTCCGCCAAGAAGGAGACCCGAGTTGACAACTCCAGTATGACAGAGCGGCTGTACTCGAATCAGATCAATTCCGGCAAGCACAATAAGCTTACCAGTGTAGTTTTCGATAAGTATGGAAACAAGAAGCTGGTGCATCCAGGCTCGGTGGGACGGTGCCACACAGTAGACATCAGCCTGGCCGGAATGGCAAGAACGGTGAGTTGGGGGCTGGAGACTGTGTGGATGAACACTTGCCTTGGAAGTCCACTTGGTTAAGAGGCTGATTTATACCTACTTAATTCTGGTGACTTCAGCGGTTTTCCTTGGCCAGTGCAGTAAATTTATCTTCCGTTGTAATATTGCGCTACTATAAGGCATGGGAAAGAATCAATTTCTTCTGCTTTAATTTCATCGCCAATATTTTTCAAACGGGTAAAGTAGTCAAACAGTAACAGTTAATCAAAGTACGTGACTGCGTGAAATGTTTAGGAAATAGGGAGTGCTTATCTCAAATTTCTTAAATAAGAACTAATATTCGGAGATACATTCATCTTTTCACATATTGACATAAAATGCTGATGAAGCCTCTTCCTTACGTAAGCCGTGCCTCTGCTGTGCAGCAGCGTCCAATGCCTCAGGAGCGGTGTCGGAAAGGCGAGCACAACTGTTTCACGAAGAAGGGAGGTCGTCGTTACCGCTCCGCTTCATCTGTGACCTCATTTGGACAGTACCCAGACTTCATGAAAATGAATAAGGTGGGATGACGTAGCATCCGGGCGCAATTAGTTAGCGCGCGCGTACGGCCCCGCCCGTGGCTCTCTGTAAGCTCTGCAGAGGTTCGTGAGTTCAAGATCATCCAGAGACAAAATTGTCGTCATGTCCTAGCTCAAGCCTAGCACAGTCCCCTCTTGCCTCATACGTCATATAAACTCAACGTACCGGCTAACTATTACACATAATTTTACATATATATAAAATCAAGATGGTAGAGGGACAGGCTGACTTTTTTGTTGTAAAATTTGACCCTGCGGTATAAAAGCAGTCGTAAATCGGTAATTGGTCCCCATGTAATTTTAAATAAAAAGGTGGAAAAAGGTAAAATGGCAGAAAATGTAAGTGCTACCTTCTAATCAGCAAAAATATCCCACAATATTTCATGCTGAGACACTTACACCGTTCTCTTGTAAGAAACGTATAAAAACGTAGACAGCCGCAGTTATTTGAGACTGCGGCAATGTGGGATCCCTTACTTATTTGTTCGCTGTGGATTAACGCGCGCGGTGGAGAGGGGTCTGGCGTCAACGTGCAGTGGAGTTAGTTAGTTATTTGGGATTAGGAGGCGTGAATTCTCTCAAATTTATATAAACTGCGTTCTCCGGCAGCGAACGGTTCTCCGGTCACCGCTGAAAAAATAGTTGGTGGGAGGCACTTTAGGACCCCTCTACTGTGCTTGTGAAGGACAGCCATTTGCGTGACCCCTCCAACTGTTGTCACTTTTCTTAAAATTCTGCCTAATTTATGCATTTTTGGCTATGTTGCACCCCCTCGCTTCCACCTTTAGAACAAAAACGTTATTGGCGCGTTGCTGTTTCTCGTAGTGGCTAGCTAGATACACAATTTTGAATTTTATTTCCAATTTGGCTGAAATCGGGGTGGAAATCTGTTCTGGATTTGTATTAGCTTTTCTTTGATTTCTATGTGTTAGTTGATACACTATGCTGGTTTGATATATGCACGAATAGGTATATTTCGTAAGAAGAGGCCAGGCCCCCGCTGAATTCCCAAGCAAATTGCACTTTTCCGGGGAGAACAAATAATAGAGCTAATTTCTTGACACCCAAATAATAATAATTTCTTAGCTCGGAAGCCCACCGGCTCCGAGGCACCTTCGCCCTAGTAGAGAGCGGGGTTTCAAATACCCCACTCTCGCCCTCGGCTCCATGCGGGATAGCGAAAAACGCGAAAGCTGGTGGATAGGTCATACAAATTCATGAAGAAGCTACATCATTCACTAAAAGAGCTCGGGGCCCCATACCAGCTCAGAGATCCCACTTAAGCACAGGGGTACTCAGAATAGCTTGGGGCCCCAGTTTAGCTTAGGGGGGGCAGAGTGGCTTATATAGAGTCGCAGAACAGCTCAAGAAGCCATTCAAGCTCATGGCCCCCGCTCAGCTCAGGGGCCTCAAAAATGGGCAGGGGCCCCAGACCAGTTCAGGGGCCACCCAGTTAAGCACAGGGGAGTTAAGATTAGCTTAGGGCCTAGACTAGCTTTGGGGCCCAGCTCAGCTCAGGGGCCCCTAGGTCGGCTGATATAGGGTCTCAGACCAGCTCAAGGGGCCCATTCAAGCACACGGCCCCAGGCCAGTAGCTTTAAAGCCTTGTGGGGGGTCGCAGACCATCTCAGGGGTCCTCAGTTCAACACAGGGGCCTATATTAGCTCAGATGACTCTTAAGGGCCTGGCTCAGCTTAGGGGTACTTTGTCGGCTTATATAGGGTTTCAGAACAGTTTAAGGTTTCAATTAAAGCTTATGATTCCTAGCTTAGGTTGGGGTCCTAATTACTGTGTAGGGACCCATGTAAGTTAAGGGCCTCGCTTGCAGCAAATGGTACCAAAATTGGCTCAGGGATCAAGATTAGCTTTGCATTCCCAGCTCAGCTCAGGGGCCCCCAGGTCAGCGAATATAGGGTTTTTGGCTAACTCAAGGGCCCCGTTCAAGCTCACAGCTCCTAGCTCAGCTAGAACAGTTCATGCTGCCCAAACCATCCCAGGGGCGCTCAGTTCAGCTCACAAGGGGCCCAAATTAGCTCGTATGGCATCAGAAGCCGGTTCAGAGGCCCTGAACAGTAGGGTGCATCAAACGTCCCATGATTTTCATTTTTGGATAAATTAGCTTAGCGGCCCGTCACATTTTGTTTTTTCAGACATGAAAACCTCAAATCCCAATTTTTGGGAAAATCTATATTGGGCTAGGGGTGCCACCTAGCGGTCAAAGTTTCAATTTTTTGCAATTTTTAATATTCATTGGGTCTCCCGTGGAAATTGTATTATCATAAAATAGGACCCAGCAGTGGTCAAATACTGTTTTCCAAGCTCCAAATTACCTGTGCAGTCACTTTGCGCATTTTGGACGCCAGCTAGGGGTGCCACCTGACGGTAGAAGTTTGCAAGGTTTTGCGTTTTGGTGAGTTTTTATCGAAAATAATTGTTGAACCATCCTGGATTAGAACTTTGTTGTAATTACGAACTACTCCTGTAGGTCAAAGTATCTGGTAAAGGCATTTACAACTTTTGGTAATGAGTGACAACTGGTGGCCGAAATTAATTTCTAAGTTTTTAAGAAATTAATGACTATGACAAAAATGAGTAAGAAGTTTTGGTTGAGTTCCAACGATAATTTGTGTTGCAAATTTCTCTCAAGTGTCAGATATCACCTTCAAAATTTCCGGACCAATATTTAATCTTCCTTTTCCGTTTTTTTCATCAAATCATCCATTTTCTTCCATACCGTTTCATGGTTTTTGGTAGTTCTCACACGACCTCCTCTTATTTTAGAAAGTCACCGGAGCACAGTGGGCGGCTAAGTTGGGATATTTCGGGAAGAACCCAATCGTTCATCGATTTGAGGTATTATTCCTATTACAATACAAGGCCAGTTATACAATGCTGAGACCAAAACATCTTGATTCATCAATATATGAAATGCTTGAAGGTTCCAGCGTAAGTACCTTGCATGAAAAGCACCGTTGTGGGAGCTAAGCTCATGTACGATGATTAACGCCAAGAGCCGATGTTTCCAAATTAATGCGAAATGTCTTAGATTATTGTAATCATGTTACTTTAGGTTATTGCTTATGTTATTATTGTAATTAACTTACACCGATCTTTCGATTACAAATACGAGATTTGTAAGAGACATTCATAGCACAGCTCACGGCCTGTTTGATTGATTTTTGGGGCTTATCGATGCACCAACTGCAGGGTCATACGGCGTCGCCTGCTCTTACCCTTTTGGAGGGGTTTCTGGGGAGCCAGCTTGCTCCTCGTTCAAGTAAGTCACCGGGCCTTGAACCCGGGTCGGCTGCGTGGAAGCCAACTGCGCTAACCACTCCACTGCCGCGCTCACAACTCATGGCCTCGACAAGACGTCATGTTCAGTTGCGCTAGTTTTGACCACTGATAGTCACACTTGGCTGTTTCTATTTCTACTATTCACACAACCCCACTTTCTTGAGCACACAGATTACTCGTGTTTCGGTTTCCTTGAGCGTAGATCAGGTTGCCTTTTCGTTTTTCCCAACCGCTTGCAGAATGTTTTGCAAGTGTCGCTTAGACTACGCTGTCGTTTGAAAGTCCGAGGCCATCTTTCCTCCCTTTACGGCGGTATCATTGGGAACATGTATGGCCCTGGGCTTTACCCTTGCTGCCTGGTAGGTAGATGAGTCAGGCCCGTCACTGACATCCAGCTCTGGGCACCCGGTGTCTAGCTTCAGGAGTCTGAATTTAGACCACGACTCAGGTTCAGCCAGGTCTACCAACTTATTCTCTGCTCACTCTCTGCGAACTCTGGGGCCGGGGTGGCCTGGTGGCTTTGTTGCCAGTCTTCGGATCGGATAGCATGGATTGACGTGGGTTCAATTCCCACGGCGGGAAACCGCCTTCCGTGTCCGATTTGACCCGGTGGAGAGGATCCTTGAACACCCACGCCAATACTCCCTGTAATTGGGCAAGTGTGCATGTTGGGAGTGGCCCTAATAAAAAATAGATAAATAAAATAAAAAACACGGTTTCCCTGACCCACTTCTTTCACAACTGAGAGGTGCCTCGGGTATGATCTTGAGCTTCACCACCAGAAAACGTTTTGCAAGCTGACTTCGCACAGGCTGAGATGGCAAGTTGCTGAAAAGAGCAAGGGAACCATCTCTAAGGTGAAGTACCGCTGATGGCTGAAAGCCAGCAGTGCACCGGTGCCAACAACTTCGTTCACCCAGTCCCCATAACAGGATAAGTGGTGATTAAGATTCAGATCATGCCATGGGGAACCCACTGCGTCCTGGCATATCATGCATTACAAGCCATAGACGGAGGTGATGAAGGTCCCGAACCACCAAAGCTTTGACATTAGTTCCTGCGTTGGAGCTTTTTTCGTCCTGAACGTTGGGAATGTGGTGCTCGGACGTGCATATATTCATCGCATAAGGCAGCCTGCTCATCCATCTAGCTCTACGCATTGCTCGAAAATATACATCTGGATGATTTGAGCCAAGGAAAGTAATTCCTAATTCTCTGAACTCCTCGTGGTCATCACAGCTTTGATTCGGACAGACAGTTGGAAGGAGGTTCTCTTTGAGTTCCATCAGGAACGGGCGACTTTCTGGTTAAGTTGAGTTTATTTGAAAGATAAACTCAACCGTCTTTCATATTTCGCTTATCTTGATAAATAATCAATTTAGAAATATTGTTCATTTTTTGGCCCGTTTTTCTTCAGTGTTTAATGAACGTAAGTAGGTTTTTGTTAGAATTATTGGTTAGGCAAGCAGAATTTCTCAATATCGAGTCTGTTGAAAGCACTGACGTGGACTTTTCCCCGACTTAGTGCCTGTCCGCAGACCAGAGCAAAGCCTTGTTCAGCCGGTTTTGGATTTGGATGCAGGCGGCTGATCGATGACCTGTGTTCGACTCTGTTGTGGCAAACACCATGTTCACCACTGCGTCTGAACACTCCTGCCGTTCGAGAAGCTCAACCGTCAAATTTGATATGGGGAGCCGTATTTTCCATTCGTTGTCTTACTCTACCACGGTGTAAGCAGTAATTAGTTTCCATGTCCGCTCCCCACAACTTGTTTCCGTCAATCTTCGTTCTTAGCCTTGTGTGTACGAGAAGGCATCAAATTACAGTAAAACGGTAGTTTATCACCCAAAAAATTAGCTGCAAGCAGGACCAGTGTCCTCAATAAATAAAAATGGATGAACAGAAGCCAATGTAAATTTTTAACTTCGGCCGCCAGGTAGTGCCATATAAAGAAATCCAAAATGCATGAAATCCGTCTCGCAAGTACCTTGAGGTCGATTCCGCAAAATCTCGTTTCAGCTGGACCAAAATACACAATGATTCTGTCCCCACATTTAATGAAACAAATTGTAAAAAAAAACTGTCAAAATTGATTTTTTTCACCGCTAGGAGGCACCCCTAAAAAGATGTCTAAAATCCATGAAATTGGGCATGCATGTGCTTTTAGGCCAGCGCAACAGTGTTTGGTCACAAAACAGTCCACTAATGAAATGAGACGACTTCTGCGGCCAATCCAAAGTGTATCTAAAAATGGTCAAAATTGAAAACTTTGGCCGCTAGGTGGCACCCCTAGCCCCTTTCGAAATTTCAAAATATTTCATATTTGGACTCACTAGGTCCAAGGCAAAAAATTGGGCCGGGCTGCGTAGCTAATTTCAAAAGTCGGGGCGTTTGATGCACCCTACTGAACAGCTCAGGGGCCCTTAAAAGCAACTCATATTACCTCAGATAAGTTTGGAGGTACATATAAGTTTATGTTTCCCGGGCAAGCTATCGGGCCAATTTGGGTTTATTGATTGATATTACAGTTGATGATATTCTTATCTCCGTTGCAGGGGGCCATCAAAGAAAAGTGGGGGGGAGTGGCCGCCTGCCCCCCCCAGTTCCTACGCCTATGCGCTCTAATCGATGACTAAGTTATTTAATTAAAACAATTTTCCCGTGTATTTCTAATGGAGAGGTGATGACTCGTACCTGAACCTAGGTTATCAATATCAAAACTAGCGGAACATATTTTAGAGACCTAGATGGGTATATTATGTGATGTGAGTTTCAATCGGGTGAGTTCACCCTGTTCTGAATTATGCCATCTTAATTTTTTTTTGGGTCAGGTCACTTGACCTGTACTGGGACCTGACCTGAGATGATCTAACGTTAAGATTTTGACAAAAACGGTAAAATGATCAGGGAAAAGGTATACCACGTATTTATGTATCTCCAAAAAAAAACATCACTCGTGTACCCGTGTACCCTTGTACCCCCTTCAATGCACTTGTTAAAAGAAACCGCTACTAAATGCTACCAACAAATTGTTTGGTACAAATCTGTTTAGATATCACGCGCCCCGCTGCGGTCCCTGGCATGACGCACCCCGCTGGGGGCGTTTTTCGCCCCCTCCGTATCTCATTCCCCATGAAAGCCAAAGGAAAATTACGGAGAGCATTCGAAAGCTCTTGACAAGACGAATATATTTTATATGGATAATTTTTATTTCAGGTCAATATTGAGGTCACCATAGGTCAAAGAATGTTCCATAGGCTTACGACAGAGCAATGTACGCTTCTCTCTCTAGAATCAGTCCTCAGGGAAGCTAGAGGAAATATTAATTCATCATTGGATTCCTCTCATCGTGGCGAATCGAATTATCTATAATATGACCTTGCTAGGTCAAATAGTGAAAATGACCTGACCTCGAGCTAGGTCAGGGCCACAGAGTGACCTGGTATGGTAATGTTGCATATCAATCGACTCCCCGTGGCAATATAAGCACACTGCAAGGAAAATTGGAGCTTTATCTCAATTCAGTGAGAAGTCATTGGCAAAACAATCACACTACGCTCCCGTGACCTGACATGACCTTTGAGAGGTCAGATGCTCAAAAACTCAAGTTTATGGCCAAGATCGTGGTAAGAATAAACGGTTTGAGGATTTCCAGCTTTATCTATCTAGTTGTTACTGAAAAAGAGCCCATTCTATTTTTCACCATAGAATTATAATGGGGTAGCCAAAAATTGACCCCACCTTAGGTCAACAATATCAAAATTTCGAGATTACAGATTTATAGACCTTAATGACCCTATTATATTGTGAAAGTTTCAAACTGATCGGTTCGCTGATGTTCCCTGGGCGCCGCTTCAAACTCGTGATTTTAGGTTTTGAGGTTTGGTCTCTTGAGCTTAAATAGCTCCTTGACCTGACATGACCTCAACTCAAAAATTTGGTCAGATGTGTAAAATTAATCAGGGATAAGGTACTGTAAGTTTCGTTGGTCTGCGTTTCTTCGTTTTTGAGCTATCTGGGGAAAACCAGGAGGGGGAATTCCGCCCCCCCAGCGGGAGGCGTGAAGTTTAAAAGAAATCTACTGTCTTTGTCTATTGTATGCAGAATTATCAATTTTATTCTGAAGTAAGGAAATAAAATCACCTCACAAAATTGTTCTCCAATATGGTTCTGTTTTTCTCAGGGAGAAAACCATTTCTCTCAATCTTGAGCTCAACATTTGCTTAGATGGCGGTATAAGCGTCGCCACCGTGAAAAAGTGAGGGCCCAGCCAATTTTCAACTCCTGCTAACACGAAACTTTCCACGCTTTGATCACAAATTTGTCAGATTGGAACTCCTCGTTGCCTTCCGCACTGATTAAAATGTCTCGGTGTCCTCCCAATTGGGCTGAGATGGGACATTTTTGGAAAGAAAAGTGTGCACAGCCCCTGTTGCTAGATATGTTGACCCATCTTACACAGCTATAGAACATAATCATTTTACGAAAACTGCTTAGAATAGGTACTTAACACGTTTTCAGCAGTTAAAAATATCAGCATAACTAAAATGAGGACTGCGGATTGGGTTTGAAATATTTCAGAAAGGAAGCTTTAGAGTTGGATTAAAATCCTTTCGTGACAAAAGATTGTGTAATTTGGTTTAATTCCTTCTCGCAGGATTTTACCGATACCTACTGCCAAACATATGCAGATTTGAGTTGTGGGTGGTCCTAAACAATAATTTCATTTCATATAGCACAGGATGGTCTGGAAAGGGCAGTATCAATTTGATCGCTATTTCCTGAATCCCTGATGACACACATCAACTCACCCGACACAATTTTCAGTTTTTGGCATTCCAAAAATCATTTTGAACTGTGCATATCGGAATCGACATTTCATCACAACATTGTCCTTTGATGCCTAATTATACGTCGCCCATTTTTTTCACGACACATGCATCAACAAGCCTCAATATTCACTTGAAAATTAGTGTATAAACATACATCGTTTAAAATGCATTCGTGGTTCTAAGATAGACGCACTTGTATCTTTTTTCATATATTATTGACAAAATTACAGTATTCTCCACTGAAAAATACCCTCCAAGTTCCCTCAATTCAAAGGCAAAACTCTCCATTTTTCTTCAAAAAAATGTAAACCTCCCACACCAAAATCTTCCCTCAATTCGGAGGTCCAACCCTCCAGATTTGGAGGAAAACCTCTCATTCTGGCTGCACTGTGTTCAACAGGGATGAACCTTGTCTGCAGTTGTGCGGTCTCCATTCCGGTTTTTCCGTCAGTGCCTTTATGACACGTGCGAGGTGTCAGATGTCCAGTGCGCAGCTCATGAAGCTGGGAGCACATCCTCCACAGTTAGCATCATTGGCGGACGCAGGGGGGCATTCCGGCCATGCCCCATCCCCAAAGTGCTGGAGGAGGGGGACAAACTTTGTTTTGGCCTCCCCAAAGGCCGGATAAATTTTTGGAAAAAGGTGTTTACACTAGACCTGCCGAGCAGTTAAATCTTCGCTTCTACCCCCTCCCCCTCCCACCAGGAGAGCGATCATGTACATGGAGAGGTAGCTTACACTTGGTCTGTCGAGCACCCAAATCGCACGTCCCCCCTCAAGAGGAGAGGCAGATATGGGCTTGCCCCCTTCCAAAAACTCGGGTCTGCTTCCGCCCCTTATAGGTATGACATTGTTACTTGGGAAGCTGGGTGTCAAATGAAGATAAGGCATGGCAGTTAGTATGACATTGTTACTTGGGCAGCTGAGTGTCAAATGGAGATAAGGCATGTCAGTTAGTATGACATTGTTACTTGGGCAGCTGAGTGTCAAATGGAGATAAGGCATGGCAGTTAGTATGATATTGTTACTTGGACAGCTGAGTGTCAAATGGAGATAAGGCATGGCAGTTAGTATGACATTGTTACTTGGGCAGCTGGGTGTCAAATGGAGATAAGGCATGGCTTCAAGGTGGCTGCTTCGTTTTGGACGCCAGTTTTCTGCTGTCGGTGTTGGTGTTCACACTTTTGCCCCCGTGACGTCATTTATGGAAACAGCCCGATACAGGCTTAAGTAAGACAATTTATGTGTGCGTAGTTAGCTATATTAGGTTATTTATTTATCAAATGCTAAGGGAAAACCAACTTAATTGGTTAAAAACTAACTAATCTCAATCTGATATGGGCCCCAAGGAGCACAGGTCCTAGTTAAGACTATTACGCTCTCCAATCCTCAGAGGCCCCGGCACGGTCCTGGTACAGACCCAGTTGATCCCGGCAAAGTCCCGGCCGGGCCCAGCATCCGGTCCCAGCTCCGGGACGCCGGGACCAAAAATAGAACCTCTGGTGCTGATCCCGTCGAGTGTTCTCCGCAAAAGACGCCTACTTACAGCACAGAGCAAATTTATATTCGGAAAATGTCACAATTGCTCAAGAAGAACCAGACAGCAGCCGGAGGCAGTTACTGAAGAGTTGCTCGCTGCGGAGACACAATTATCTTCGACTGACTCACTGGCTGCTCCAACAGTTTCAGCTGAAGTCGATGTTTCCCATGTATTGCCGCTGCTGGACGGGACTACCGTCGGAACAGAAAGGCTTTTGGTTGAACTGATCCTTTGAAGTTGGTTTATTCTTCGCTGTTTGCTTTCAATTTTTTATTACCGTTTTCTAAACATAATAGGATGTGCTTGGGGTTTGTCATTTTATTTCATAACCGAAGTGGTAAATGTCAAGGGGGAAGGTCCATCCAAACTGTGAACCAAAGTAGGTCACTTTCATGCCTCAATATAAATTAAACCTGTTTTTGGTACATTGATTCAACCTCCTCTGCCTCCTTTGCTGGTGAACCGAACCAAATGCCACTATATCTAATACACTACTGTCATAACACAGCCCTTTAGCTATGAATTCGCTTGCACCCAGGACCTGAATAATATTCATTCCACCTTGCTTCAAACCACATACTTTATAACGTATGCTGTTTACGTTCATTACTCTTAATGATACCTTACTGAAGCCGAGAACAAAGGATGAAAGAAAAGGCAAGACTAGAAAATATTTTTTGTCAACGGCACACCCTAACCTTATGCAAATTTCCACCATGCCATGTGCTTATGTAGATGCATGTTTCCCTAGCAATAAACTTCTTACCCTTAGTCTCCGCTGGGCACCACACGCGTGCGTGTCGTCGGCTGGCCGAAGTGCCAGTCGGCTATCGGTGGGGCGCGCCGGGTGGTCGATTTTCGCGAGCATGGTGTCACTCTTTGGCTGATTAGACATCGATAAATTCAGGAACGCAATATTTAATTGATGTTATTAGAAAACACTGGCACAGATAGATATTTTCCTATACATTATTTTAAGGTGAATTAATGGCCACACTTAGAAAATTTGTTTGAAGAATTGAATACAAATTTCCAAAACTTTAAAATAATCATTTTTGAAAAAATAAATTTTCGAAGTTGGATAATAGAATGTTAAATAAAATAAGTTTTAAATGAGCATCAATAACGAAGGACTACACAGAAAACAATGATTGTATGCCACCATGTTTTACCAAAAACACGGATTTTCACGATTGTCAGCCAGCTGTAACTCCAAAACCAGTATTTTGAGAAAATAAATATTCTCAAATCTGAATTCTACGCCACTGATAACCTTGTGTACGAAGTTGCAAGGAAATATGACACTATGCTATGTACAATCCAGGTGGTGCCTAGTCGATTTGTCCTGGAACGCCCCATATGTGACACCTATCGTGAGAGTTAATGATCAGTGTGTGCCATGTCTTACACTTTGGGCCCGCTCTCAGTTTTACTCTACAGCTAATTTGCGTCATGTTGTTCTTTGGCTTCGCCGGAAAATCTACGCTCCATAGGTTAGCCATAATTCAGGCTACAATTGCTCTCCGAGTCATCTAAGTCGAATAGCGAACATGTGGTTACCAAGGACGCTGTTATTGACAGGCCTTTAGACGGGTCGTTTGTAGTGTATTTACCTAGTTCTCTACAGCCCTCGTTGACAATTGGAATTCCGTTGATCCCTCCCACTGGCGATAATTCGTACGTATTCCTTATAAGGGAGAGCGGAGAGGACCTGACTTGCGAAATCAACCCTGAGCCCGAATTTTTTAGTAAATAAGGAAAGGATGCTTGGCACATACACATTGCATTATTAGATGGAACATACATCTGGGCTAAATTTTACAGTTAGTAGTGTTAGTAGTGTTAGTACAGTTAGTGTAGTTTTGCTAAATAGTCCTTCAGTCAAAATGAATCCCGTGATAATTGAATTTTCAGGTATGACATTCCACGCTCTACCAACAATTATTTTGAAATCAAAACAGCAGCAACAGCAAACTATAGAAATAGTTTGAAGCATTGTTTAAAAAGAGCTACTGCTTTGCAAAGATTCCTGTACGCCGAGATTACTGCCAGAAAAGAGAGTCAACAGAAAGAAAAGAAAACACGTTTTGTAGCCATTGTTTGAGAACCCTCTTCTGTCGCTCTTCTCCCCACTGTCCCCTACCAGCCCTGATGTAATTTCTCGCACAGTTCCAACACCCGCATCCATAGTCCCAACTATTGTCTCTTGGATCATTCTGCTTGGTTTCAGCTGAATGAGTTCGTGGCTGCCTCTATTATTGAAAAGCTGCGTCTGAAGGGGCTCGCCCTGCCACTGCACGATTACCACGGGCGCAGCCTACCCTCCTCTATCCTCGCCGGTAAGTGATTCTGCCGATTACCACGGGCGCAGTCTACCCTCCTCTATCCTCGCCGGTAAGTGATTCTGCCGATTACCACGGGCGCAGTCTACCCTCCTCTATCCTCGCCGGTAAGTGATTCTGCCGATTACCACGGGCGCAGTCTACCCTCCTCTATCCTCGCCGGTAAGTGATTCTGCCGATTACCACGGGCGCAGCCTACCCTCCTCTATCCTCGCCGGTAAGTGATTCTCCCGATTACCACGGGTACAGTCTACCCTCCTCTATTCCGTATTCTGTATTCTATACAGGTAAAAAGCATCAACAGACATTGCCTAATTATTAATGCAGTCACGTAAGTGAAACAGTAAAGTCAGATGATAAATAAATGGAGCAAATGCCTATCCTGGAAATGTTCCTAAAGTTGCGGTGAATATCATAACATTAGTCTTGAATGTGTAGCTCGAGTCTGCAAAGAAATAAACGTTATGAAATGCGTTCAAGAAGCTGTTACATGTTCCTGCCACGCGGAATGAAGATGCTGCGCTGCACAGTACCGACACACGCCAACCGAACCGCCTACAAAGAGGGAGAACGCGACGGGTGACCCGGCACAGACAAACCGAACTCGGAAACCAGGTCAGGACAATCCAACTTTCCGCGATGAAGATTGAACAAAAACAAGAGGTCATGCTGAGTAAAACGAGGCTTAATACTACGCATTTTGTAATGGGTTAAAAGAGATGGATAGTCAAGCCCAGCTGACGGACGGTCCGAAAATAAGGCCAACCAGATCAGAAGCCTGTGTTCCACCCTTTTTAAACGCTTCAAGTGGGATGCAGCAGACCCCGCCCACACAACGCAACCATACTCCAGGATGGATCTTACATGGGCATAATAGGCACAAAGAATAGCAGTGTGCTTGAGTCTGACTCGGCAGTACTGGCGTGAGACCTGACAACTCCGTATGATCAGGCCAAGCATTCCATTGGCCTTGGCCACAGTGTCGTCTATGTGTGGATCGAAAGTCAGCTTACTGTTAAGTATGACACCATGATTCCTAGTCTCTGTTCGGCGCTCCAGCGGTGTACCATCCAGCACATACGTGTTAAGGATCGGCGATTTTCGGAGAGAAAATGATACAACGCTACATTTTCTGGATTCAATTTTAAACGCCAAATTTTAGACCATGCTAACAAATATTTTATGTCAGCCTGGAGGGTGCCACTGTCTGTTTTTGTCGAAGTGGAGTGGTCAGCGTAGCTGACTTCCATTCAGCCGACCCGGGTTCAAGGCCCGGCGGCTTCCCTGAACAAGGAGCAAGCTGGCTCCCGAGAAACCATTCCAACAGGGAAAGAGTTGGCGACGCTATATGACCCTGGCAGTTGGTGCGTCGATAAGCCCCAAAAATTATTATTATTATTATGACCACCATGGGACAAGACTACATCGCGACAGGCGTCACCCCTAGTGGGAGCATGGAAAGACTGTGTAAAACCGGCACTGTCAAGATATTCTAAAAATAAAAGAGTTGGGCGTGATACATCTAAAACAGGGCCACCCTGGCGCGGCCGTACAATTTCCAGTAAATTGCAATCTCAAATTACACTGTTCGGTCTGCCTGTCATACTGAGCTTACCAAAACACTCCCACAACGCTTCAATGTCGCTGTCTCTGTCTGGCGCCCGATAATAAACCGCGACAAAGATAATGCTGTGAGCGCCGATCTGCACCACTAACACTTCCGTACCCGCTGGCTCCAGGTCTTGACGGCGTGCTGGCTCAGGTCTTGACGGCGTACCGGCGCCAGGTCTTGACGGCGTGCTGGCTCAGGTCTTGACGGCGTGCTGACTCCAGGTCTTGACGGCGTGCTGGCTCAGGTCTTGACGGCGTGCCGGCGCCAGGTCTTGACGGCGTGCTGGATCAGGTCTTGACGGCGTGCCAGCTCAGGTCTTGACGGCGTGCCGGCGCCAGGTCTTGACGGCGTGCTGGCTCAGGTCTTGACGGCGTGCCGGCTCCAGGTCTTGACGGCGTGCCGGCTCCAGGTCTTGACGGCGTGCTGGCTCAGGTCTTGACGGCGTGCCAGCTCAGGTCTTGACGGCGTGCTGGCTCAGGTCTTGACGGCGTGCCGGCGCCAGGTCTTGACGGCGTGCCGGCTCAGGTCTTGACGGCGTGCCGGCGCCAGGTCTTGACGGCGTGCTGGCTCAGTTCTTGACGGCGTGCTGGCTCAGTTCTTGACGGCGCGCTGGCTCAGGTCTTGACGGCGTGCCGGCGCCAGGTCTTGACGGCGTGCTGGCTCAGTTCTGGACGGCGTGCTGGCTCAGGTCTTGACGGCGTGCCGGCGCCAGGTCTTGACGGCGTGCCGGCTCAGGTCTTGACGGCGTGCCGGCGCCAGGTCTTGACGGCGTGCTGGCTCAGGTCTTGACGGCGTGCTGGCTCAGGTCTTGACGGCGTGCTGGCTGCAGGTGCGATGCAATAGCGCAGGCAACGCCGCCACCATGTGTTGGACGTAGGGTTGCCAGATGAAAAATGGGATTTTTCGCCAAATTTGATTTTTCATTTCGCCAAGTCTCAATAATTCCAGATATCAATTCGCCACGATATCGCCAATGATGAAATCTTACGATCGTAAGCCGGAATATCAGAATCCGAGAAAAACACCTCGTGCGATTAACATCGGAATGCCACACGAGTTATTTTAACTGAGGTAGCCAGAATATGTATAGAGCAAATCATAAGCCTTGGTATTCAGCATTGAATTTTTCCTAGACTGCACCACTGCACTGGCACTGGCGGAAAAATAGGAATCGAATGTCCCAGTCTAACCCAGTCTAACGGCAGTCTAACCCAGTCCCCAAGTATCAGATTCATGGGCGAAACGCTCAAATGTACCGATAAGGTTAAAAACCTAGGCGTTATAATGGATAGTAACCTCTCGTGGTAACATCATGTCAAAAACCTAGCTGGTCGATGCTTGGGCATGCTATTAGGATTGCTTCATGCAAAACATGCTCTACCCTTTTCGGCATTGCCTCGTCTGATCGCCTCACTCATTTCATTTATTTGGTCTATCGTCTACGGGCACATGCTCCCATTTACAGACGAAGTCGAGAGAGTTAAAAACCTAATCTAAACATCTAACAATTCAAACAACTCAATAGCTAAAAACACAATCACACGCGCGAGCATTGTTAAAAGCTATAGTTCGTGTTTGTGGCTGTTAAACGGTTAAAAAACCGTAATAAATGTGTACAGTGGGAACAGAATCAACTATACGGACCTAACATAGAGTATCACAGCCGATTTGAAACTGGCCACCTGCTCGTTAAACATATCTATCCGAGGACATCTCCTCAAGAATTCATTAACAGACCGCGGTACTCTGCCGAATATCCCCTCCTTCACCGTGCTAACTCTAGCGTAGGGCACACTCAATAGCTGGTTTCTTCTCCCTCTTCTTGCCGGCACATGTAGAGGAAAACATTCAAGAAGAATCGACGAGTCTATCATGCTTCTATGTTAAAGGGGGATTCCAGGACAGATCGACCAAGGCTTGACACCACCATGTCTAGAAAAAATCTGAAACTTTGTCTCCAGAGTAGTTTTGGGTCAGAAACACGCCTGTGAGAATCTTAGTCCCCTCCGACCAACGGTGACCGAGATATAGCCCGAGGCATTTTCGGGAGGTCACCTTGTAGACCCACCTTTGATGCTTCATAACTACTCCAGAACACATTGCCTGATTAACAAGTTTTGTATATTCCTGAACTCGTCTTGAACTATACATTATTTTGAAAAAGAAAATTTCAAAATTTTAAAAATGTTGACTCTTAATTTGTTTGACCTTTTCTTTTTTAACTAGCTTGACCTTTTTGCAGTTGAAATTGCACTTTTTGACACATCAAAAGTTTGCTTCATAAAAAATATTTGATAAAAATTTATAGAAAAATCTTTCTTGCTATAACTTCCAAATTTTTTGCACCTAAGGTAGGTATGCAGACGGGTTTTTGACCACTGCGGGAGTACAACCTTATGTTTAACACCCCAAAAAAAGCGTTGCTTTTGTAATCGGTTGCTTGCAATCATATTGCATTGTCCTGACAAAATTTCCGTCGTGCAAGTGCCAGAATTTATGAAAATTAACACGCGCCCACACGAGGGGGCGGGCAACCGGCCTCCTCAGGTTTCCACAGGCAGTAAAAAAAACAACTTCGCGCAGCGCCACCGTACTTCATCTACCTCTAACTCGAAATTTTTACAGCTTCTGGAAAAATTTTAGGTCTGGTTATGCCAGGTCAGACCGCCAACCCAGGTCAAGAGACCTAGCCTCGAAAATCTTTGGAGGTGCATCAGTAAGATCAAATTTAACCTATCATGCTTAGATTCACATCACATAGTAAGGTCACCGAGCAAGATAATTTTGCGTACCAGGATTTCTGTATCGATAGCCTGGGACAAGGTCAGGGTCACGATCTTTCCATTAGAAGTGCATGGGGCAATTGGTAAATTTTGATAACTTGCGAGAATTGAGAATTGTTGAAAATTGCGATGGAGGTTTTATTTTACGTTGCCGTGTCTGAGTTGCCACAGCAGTTTGATTGTTATTTTTTACCATACAGATCTAAGCCCGGCTCCAGGTCAAAGCAGGTTTATTTTGAAATTTGACTAGACAAGATTTTAAGATATATAATCCGATCAGGCTCCACAAGCGTATTCCAATAGTGCTGATTTTTTCTAGGGCTCTCCTCTGTCAGCTATTATACCACAAAAGTTAGGGTTTCCACTTAGTTCCTGTAAGGAATACTTTGACCTCGAGCAACCTCAAAGATGACCCGACCAAACGCTTGTATGTAACATTGTCGGTAGTGATTAAAACTGGCTATTTAGCGGCGTCGCTCCCAGTGCACTGTTCATTCTACATGGTTTACTGAACAGCAGAGATAGTCCACAATTTGGCCCGGAGCCTGTGTGATATAAAATGCCTCCATACATAACACTGCGATGGCTCGTGTTTTTTCAGTACTTATGCCTGGAGCATGAAAGCGAGAGAAATCACTCAAGAATGTACATACATCTCCTGACGGAGAGCTGTACTGCACAATGCAAAAATATATTTAACTTCATCAAATGGCGCTGCCATGCCCACGATTTCAAAGAAATGCAAAGGTTTAATTCCAGTGCAAAAGTTATATCGAAACAAAATTCAATTATGTAACTGAAGTATTTTCACTAGGTCTCACAGCAACGGCGCCTGTGACTATATCGAGAGCACTGCGAAACCGGCAACATATCACGATGGTTTAAAAGGTCCAGTGAAAGATCAAATACATGATGCCAAAGGCACGCGTGCTTTTCTTACGCATACATTTTTTCAGCACGATTAAGTTCTTGTACATTCCAAAATCAAGCATAGCCAATGTTGCCAGACAGCTCCAAAGTCTTTTCGCCGTGCGATCATGGAAAAATAAATACAAGTTTCAAAGAATACCAGCGGTAAATAAGACTGTTCATGAAATCTCTACAAACAAAGGAAGAGAGGTTCGGGTTTCGTATACCTATGTTCGAACCAAACAGTGTCGAACCTTACTATGTGATGTGAATCTACGCACGATAGGTTAAATTTGATCTTACTGATGCACCTCCAAAGATTTTCGAGGTTAAGCCTCTTGACCTGGCATGGCGGTCTGACCTGGCATGACCAAGACCTAAAAATTTTCCAGAAGCTGTAAAAATTTTCGGGTTAGAGCTGGATGAAGTACGGTAGCGGTGCGCAAAGTTTTTTACTACCTGTGGAAACTTGAGGCCGGTTGCCCGCCCCCTCGTGTGGGCACCGTGTTAATGTTCATAAATTCTGACACTTGCACGATAGAAATTTTTGTCAGGACAATGCAATATGATTGCAAGCAACCGATTACAAAAGCAATCGCTTTGTTTGCGGTGTTAAACATAAGGTTGTACTACCGCAGCGGTCGAAAACCGTCTGCATACCTACCTTAGGTGCAAAAATTGGAATTCATAGCAAGAACGCATTTTTTATTTCTTATCGAAATATATTTTATGAAGCAAACTTTTTGATGTGTCAAAAGGGCAATTTCAACTGCGAGAAAGTCAAGCTAGATAAAAAAGAAAAGATCAAACAAATTAAAAGTCTAAATTTTAAAAAAATTTGACATTTTCTTTTTAAAATAGTACATAGTTCAAGACGAGTTCAATGATATACAAAACTTGTTAATCAGGAAATTCGTTTTGGAGTTATGAAGCATCAAAGATGGGTCTACAAGGTGACCTCCCGAAAATGCCTCGGGCTATATCTCGGTCACCGTTGGTCGGAGGGGTCTAAGATTCTCACAGGCGTGTTCCTGGCCCAAAACTACCCCGAAGACAAAGTTTCAGATTTTTCTAGACATGGTGGTGTCAAATTGAAATATTTTTGGTCGTTTTGTCCTGGAATGCCCCTGAAGGCAAACATAATGTCATGTTGTTAAAAAACGGGCGGTGAGCGATGTTGCTCCATGGTGTGACAATAAATCATTGTAAGCAAGGGAGCCACATGCACTGCGACGAGGAACGTTTGCGTTAAGCCACCTAAGGTATTTATGCTGGACACGCTCGACTCGGTTCAAATGGGGATGAGGCTTAGTGGATAGCACCCTTGTCTTCTAAGCCACCGGTTCCGGGTTCAAGTCACGGCAGAGCATCTGAATAAGTCGATCTGATCCCCAAAATCCCTTCCAACAGGGTGAGAGTTGGCGACGCCGTATGACCCTGGCAGTTGGTGCGTCGTTAAACCCCAACAATTATTATTATTACTCGGTTCAAATGAATTTGTGCAGCCCCCGCCCATATAACACTGCAGTACTCCAGTATCGACCTTACATGCGCACAGTAAGATGCCCGCACGGAGGACGGACTGATCTCTTTACGCACGCCACGTCCACCCCGAGCTTTTTGGAATGATCGAATCAAAAGACCGAGACATTTGTTCGCTTTTTTCACAACGGAATCTATATGAGGTGCAAAGGTGAGTTTTTGATCCAAATGACACCGAGGTCCCTGATGGTGTCCACGTGCTCAAGGGCCGTGTTTCCAACGAAATATGTCGTCTGAATTGGTTGTTTTTTTAGGGTCATTCTGAATGACTTGCATTTTGTAGGGTTCAAATTTAGCTTCCAGGAATGGGACCATCTACACAGCTGACTTAGGTCATCTTGCAAGATAGCCGCATCACTTTTGCAGGAAATTTTTCGAAATATCTTGACATCATCAGCGAACATGAGACGATGAGAATTCATTCGGGCCGGAAGGTCATTGATGAACATGGCGAACATGAGTGGAGACAACAATCCGCCCTCCGGCGTGCCCGAGAGCACATCTACCCACTCGGAGCTTTTCCCATTGACTATCACACGTTGCTGTCGGTCATGAAGGTAAGAAGATAGCAAATTTACAGCCGATCCTGTTATATGATACGAATGACTAAATTTATGAACCATAAGCGAATCATTAACACTCTGGAAGGCTGCGGTGAAATCTGTGTACACATAGTCCGTCTGCAATCCTTTTTCTACTGATTGTCATGCATCGGCCATCAACGTAGCGAGATTGGTCGCGCAGGACCGTCGCTCCATGAACCCGTGCTGATGATCGGACATGGCTGGCCGTACATGGCGAAGCAGAGACGTACATGCAACTTTTTCTAGAGTCTTTCCAAAGAGAGGAATGAGCGAAACTGATCTATAGTTGGTCGGGTTCTTAGTGCTGCCCTTTTTATGGATGGGTACTATATTTGCCTGTTTCCACTTTTTTTGGAAAGACACCCTTGGCCAAAGACAAATTGAAAATTTTGTTCAGAGGCGTAGCAAGTTCATCATAACACTCGTGAAGAATCCGCGCACAAATTCCATCAGGCCCACATGCTTTGTTTACAGGTATTTTATTCAGTATGTTTCGGACCAGAAAGAAAGACTCCTATTTCCTACCTTTAGACACTCGTCATGTCCCACATTAGATACTGTGTTCAAGTGTATGTCAGCGCAAACCCTTGTGTGCTTTCTGAACTACAGAAGGTGTTAAACTTTGCAGCAAGAGTTATATCTGGGCGTAGAAAATATGACCATATCTCCGATGTGCTTGGACAATTAGAATGGCTGACGATTCCCCAGTTGATAACCTATTTCGATGTATGCTTACTGCATAAAATCATCACGAACGAAACCCCCTCATGAAGGGCTCCTGCGACAGCGCCAAAAGGGCCCTGATGGGTAAAAAGTGCCGTGCTTGTTACAAAATTGTGTCCTCAAGAGAGCCCTCAGGGGGGTGCAGCTGTCCCTGCCGCCCCCCCCCTCCCCTTGGCTACGCCCCTGCTTAGCGCTCTGCCTCGACCCCGCCCACGGCCCCTATCACTAAATCTTGGCATTGTCTTGACTTGTAAACTGGTCTCGAATTTATAAACAAATTAAGTTTGCTGGAGTTAGTTCAGGGCTTGTTATGAGGCGTTCTGTGAAACGGTAGATTTTATATTCGCGTCAGGGTCACCGCACAACCGCAGCAGAAGCGCGAAGGACGTGGTAAGGACGTGGAAAGGTCGTAGTAAAGACGCCAAGAGCGCCGCGGCCCGGGGTCGCTGGTGGTCGCCGTGCTGACGCCTTGAGGTCGTAGTGCGGGCGTAATAGAAACGCCGAGGACGTCGTAAGGTCCTGGTGAGAACGCCGTATAAAAGCAAAGGTCGCAGGGCACAGAACCCTGGTGTGACGGCCAACCGAAATTTGGATTAAATCGATGGATTTCTCACGGCGACTACCGGCGTCTTCTATTTTTTTTTAGTTTTAAGATGTAGTAAGGTCGCCGGCTTGGTGTGACGGGGGTATTAATGAGCTCTTGAGGGTTCAGTCGGTTGTGGTGTAACACACTGTTTGTCACACTGTGTTGTGTCATTCTGTGTTGCTACTGTTTTTACGTCGAAGTATGACACGCTGTGTGCATATTGTAAGGTCTATTAAAGTTATTGCTTATTAAACCGGTAGTTTATCAGCCCACTATTTCTCTTCAGAGTAGGTGCACTTAATGTGTATCATTTACACTCTCAATGTGCTTGCACAGATAAGTAATATGTTCTTTACTTTGATTGGGTTCTCATACTTCGTGCCTGGATTTGAAATTTATTTACATATCGTGATGTTGTTGAAGCTCCACAAAATGCACCGCAAGCTGCCCCCAGTCCCGCTGTAGGTGCCGCGGGATTGTGCAGGATTTTCTTGTGGGACTCCAGTGCTTAAATCTTCCGACTCTACCTCCCCTCTCCTCCCCCGAACATTCGCGCCTAAATGTATATAGAAATGCCCCGGGTCATGGCCTACCCTAAGCTTATTATTCTTATATTCAATCCTCAAGCGTTATATGCGGACAAAAATTAACAAAACATATCGTAACCCACCCCCTGCCTCTAATCTTCTGGATGAACCTCTTGTTATGGTGTACAACGAAAAAAAGTAAAATGGCAGTACTTTTAACTGAATAAAAAACAGCTATTCTGTTTTACATACATAATAAGTTTTCCGGCGTAAATCACCAAATTTGACTGATTTTATCACCAACAACCCACAAAAGTAAGCCAATCGCCAATTGAGATCCGAAATCGCCAAAGTTGACTGTTTTTATCTCCAATTGCCAAATTGATTAAACCGATCACCAACGGAAGTCCAAAATCGCCAAATTCAAGACGGTACGTTTGACTCACAATGTAACGCAAACTTCCTGATGATATCATAAGGCGAGTCCTACGGCAAACGACTATTCGTTAAAGGAATCTGAATTGTTTTGTAACTTGCTGAAAATCAGACTGGACTTCTACTCACTCCACACGTAGACCGGCGTTTCTAACATCTGGATCTGGTCTGGCTACCAGTGTGTTGGTCCTCTGCTCCGCAGAGCTGGTGATGCAGCCCGCTAAGAAGAAGGTGACGGACCGGTACTATTTCGGCTACGTGCCACCCCCGAACCGCCCGCGCTTCAACGCCGCCTTCAGGCACTACATGCAACAGTTCAAAGAGCGACACACTCACGCCGAGAGCGACATCAACTACGGGGTGGTTAGTAGCCGCCTGCCCGGCCAGGGTGCTGACACGGTGATCACACTGAACTTGGAAATGCTCTTGATTTCCAAAACTATTGTTAGTGGTGTTTGAAGCAGTTTCCTGTTTTTAACTTTACTCGATTTTTCTACATTTCTATTCTATCCTACATTACTTGCTTTCTTCTCATATTCTAAATTTTTAACTTCAATTATCCTCGCAAACTGAAAATCAGATTTGCATCACGGCGGGATTAAGTGTTCTTAACACGCGCACAGACGGGGGTCTGAGCCACCTTCACTTTGACGGGGAGATACCCGCACCCCTAAGATCTCAGAACCACGCTAGATAGAAAAAGGTAAAGAGCGTGAGATAGCCCATCCAAGTCTCTACCTTAAACATTTAAATTTTTGTCACCTCAAGTTTCAGGTTTATAGAGTTCAAGGTATGTCACCCTAAGAATAATATGAAATTAATGTTTCTGCCATTGTATCTGAAGTAGTAAAGATAGAGCAAACAGATATAGACAGTTGGAAGCACAGCAAGAAACCGAATCGAATAATATATAATATGAACACTCAAATATGATATGCTTAAGCAAACTGAGCATAACTCTTACGCCATTAGAGCTATTGAGATCTGGTAAACTACATTGGATAGGAAAATGCCAGATCTTTTCTCCGCTATGTGGAACGTAATGACCTCCCGACAGTGGTTTGACCTCCAGAGGTCACCTCATGACCTCATATAACCTGAGGTCATCAAAGGTCAGAAAGTAACCTTGCCGTATATCAAATGAAAGCCAGTGATGAGACATACACGATGGTGTTTAGTTCAACGGTCTAGCCTAATTAGGTCACAAGTTATTGCCAAAATACTGTTTTTGACCCCTGGTAACCTTGGATGACCCCGGAGAGGTCAAAGAGCAAATATGGCCCCTGGGATCCGTGAAGAGGTGTCCAAGAACGCTTTTCTGAGCCAGCTAAGCATTTGAAATCGTGTTTGTGACGGTTAGATCATAAAACAGCTTTCCCATAGGTTTTTTTCAATGGGAGAGGTCACCTCGTGACCTGACCTCAGGTCACGAAATCGAAAAGCCCCGGATATACACCTTGTAGGCCCTGAAGGGGTCATGAAGTGTAGCAAGTTTCATATTGATCGACTAAGAAATGTAGCTCTTATAGAGCTCAAAATTTGAAGTGACGTGACCATGGTTGACCTCGCCTGGTGACCTGACCTTGGGTGACCCGGGGAAAAATTCAGTGATGGTGGGAAAATAATGGGGTGAGAGAGAGAGACCTTAACCGTGGCGCTGCGTCTTGTCGTTCTTCTGCCATCCCGAAAAAACCTTAGGGGCATCGATGCCCCCGTGGGGCGAGTGTTAAACCTGCTCTTACTTATAGTATATAAAATATTTTTACAGGTGAGGTCCCTTACCCTGCAATGGTGATTTGACCTGAATGGACCTGACCTGAACCCAAAATTTTGAACAAATTGTAAAAGTAATCAGATAAAATGATAAAAAGTACGGCAGTGCATAGCCGCCCTGCCGTTGTATGCCTTCTCCGAAAAACGGGGGGGGGCGGCTGTACCCGCCTTCCCTGTCAATGCGCGTGAAGCTGACTCGTTTCGTTACAATCATACCGTGTGGTGATCTAACTGTAGTAGCTTTTCTAAGAACGTACCCTTAGTATGGAAACAGACGTTAAATACATTATGGAGAGAAGCTCAGGGCTCTGCTTAGTTGGCACTTATTAGAACCACACTCTATTTCATTTAGGCAAGGGAGGATTCAGATGGGGGGGTTCTAATCTGGTCATCGTGCCCTCTAAGTGTTCGTTTTGACCCCCTTATAGCCAATTTTAACCGGTTATCTTCCAACACTTTATGTTATTTTACGATTTTATTTAGGCTGGCACCTATTCGGTCGGCTTAGATCTGCTTCTTCATTAAAAGTCTCCCATAACGTATAGATGTTTCTTGGCTCTGCCCAGGTACTCGTTGCGATTTTCGAGCCCTAGCTTACTGTGCAGGACTCAGGGGCGACGCCAGGATTTCGCTCAGTGGGAGGGGGCGGCGCCCCGAAAAGGGCCCCTGCGACAGCATCAAAAGGGCCTCATCAAAAATATTGCTGTGCAAAAAAAACAACAACGACAACGTCGAGCTCAGTTTTTACGTTAGTTAATCTAAAAAGTCCCGTTGATCTAGAAGACAACTAGAATATCTCAACTACGCCATGACAAGCCATTTGTGTACCTTGCACATTGCTTAAGAACCAGTCTCGTGCTCGGAAAGTAAAAAAGGCCTTAAGTATTTCTTTCTCTTCGGGAGAAACTTATTTCAACGGTAGGTAGATTTCGGAGTGCACGCCGCGGAGCATGATTGTGCGTAGAAAAGTTGTTGATTAGCATATCTCTTCAAATTCCGGATACAAAATGAAGCAAAAACACAGCGATTATTGTAAAATTCGGTGTCTCATCTAATATGACGATCAATAATTTCTCCAATCAATGCATTTGGTCAAGATCCTGAGGAAGGGTTGTGCTCGAATATATAATCACTAAGTATGTTTTTGCTATATTATGTATCCAGGATTTGAGGATATATGCTAATTAACAACTCCAAATTTTCGATGTCTGGCGCTGGCCATCAGTGCTGATTATGCACCTACAGCGGCAGCCCATCGCACAAAGCGCACGCTCACGTTGCTTTTCCCCTTAGCGACCTCGACCTCCTAACCCTTCTAGCCCTTCTAACATAAAGAGGGCTCAGATCAGACAGCACCCGGCTGGTTATAGATGGCCCTTGTTATAGATCCCTGCGAGCCCCAGTGGGGACTGCTGCCCAAAGAGCTTTGCTGGCCATAGTGGCTTTATCGGTTGGAGAGGGCCCAGCTGACCAGAGCGGGTCCTACGGTCGGCAGAGAACCCTGGGGCTACAGTGGTTCAGAGAACCCTCTTTTTCAGAGGGTTCAGATGGCAAAAGATCCCTGTTTGTCAAAGAATGGAGTGGTGGAGAGGGCTGAGAGTACCCTGTCTGACATGGGGTTCCACAGCAGGTCACAGGGAATAGTGCAGCTGGGCAGTGCATCCTCGAGGGGCCCTTCAGGGGTCCGTCGCCACCAACAGCCTCTCTTTGGCTAAGTCTCTGTTATAGGGGGCCCAGCTGACCTGAGAAGGTCCTGATGACGATATAGAGCCCTGCAGAGAGCAGTTTGTCCAACTAGTTTGAAGGCTATTGTAGTGAAAGAGGGTCCTGGTAGTCAGAGCGGGCGCTGTGGACACAAAAGGTCCTTGCTAGCCACAATAGCCTTTTCATTTAAAGAGGACCAAGCTGGTCATACAGGGACC
Organism: Lepas anatifera; assembly: GCA_034440635.1. Lineage (NCBI taxonomy): Eukaryota > Metazoa > Arthropoda > Thecostraca > Lepadidae > Lepas > Lepas anatifera. The sequence goes on along the minus strand of JAOTON010001814.1, from coordinate 2,108,780 downwards.
TGACGGTCATAGCTGACCCTGTGAGACGCAGTGGGCCCTGCTAGCCATAATACTTTAATCGGTTAAAGAGGGCCCACATTACCAAACAGGGCCCTTCTGTTGAAAGAGGGCCCTGGGGACCACCACAGCGGTTCAGAGGACCCTCTTTTAGAGGGTTCCGATGGTCAAAGATATTTGCGTGTCACATAATGGGATTCTGTAGAGAGCTTGAGAAGACCCATATGAAGTTCCACGACGGGCCACAGAGTGTGGTGCGGTATGCGCCCTCGAGGGGGCCCTCCGGGCTCTCATGCGGGCCACCGCTCCACCTGCCTCTCATTGACTACGCCTCTGTAGATGGACCAGCTGAGCAGAGCGGGCCCCGCTGGCGATAGAGAGCCCTGCGTTAACAGTCGGTCATATTAGTTCAGAGACTTCTCTAGTTTAAGAGGGTTCTGACGATCAGAGTGGGCCCTGTGAGCTACAAGCCCCTACTAGCCGTGATGGCTTCCACTCTTAACACGCGCATTGACGGGGGTGGGGGTGGGTACCCGCTCCCCTCGGGTTTTTCGGAGATAACATAAAAACGGCGGCGCGTAGCGCCGCCGTAGGTACTTGGCATACCTTTTCCCTCATCAATTTTACAACTTGTTTTCAAAATTTTAAAGTTAGGTCATCATAGGTCAGGTCACCAGTACAGGTCAAGTGACCTGACCTAAAAAAAGTTTAAGATAGCATAAGTCGGAACAGGGTAAACTTATCCGATTGAAACTCATATCACATAATGACCTCACCGAGTTCTCTAAAATATCTTCCGGTATTTTTTATATTAATGACCTAAGGTCACGTACGAGCTATGACCTCACCATTGGAAGTACATATGAAAATGGTTTTAACTGAATAACTTAGTAATGAATAGAAATAAAGCGTTTATTTTAACTGCATTATATTTGTCTCGTCGTGGCAGTTCTAATGATATGCATTTTTTTCAATGTGACCTTGACCTGACCTCAGGTCAGGTCAAATCCTTGATTTCACCTAGCAAGGTCATATTATATATCATTCTATTTGGATTTCTGTGAGGATTCATACAGTTCAAATCGTTTTGCTCTATATTTACTTGTTCAGATGAAATGGCCGAAAAAACTTCATTTACATGTTATCCCTATGACGGCACGTTTTGACCTCTAGTGACCTTAAATGTGACCTGGCAAAAAATAGTCAAATATTTTCGATTGAGAAGTGGATGGGCTATCCAACGCCGTTTACCGTTTTTCGCTACCTAGCACGATTCTCGAGATCTTAGGGGCGGGAACCCGCCTCCCCTCCGTCAAGGCAAAGGTGGCTCAGACCCCTGTCAATGCGCGTGTTAAAGAGGACCTGGCTGTATACAGGGCCTTGACGGCTATAGCTGGTCCTACAACTCGCAGTGGGCCCTGCAGGCGAGAGTGCTTTTATCGGTCAAGGAGGGCCTAGTTGACTAGAAAGGACCCTCTGTCGACAGAGGGCCTTAAAGTGTGACAGTGGTTCAGAGGACCTTCAGGGTAACGATAGTAAAAAGCCCTGCCTGTCACAGAATGGAGTACTGGAGAGGGCTAAAAAGGGCCCTGTTGGACATGAAGTTCCACGGCGGGCCACATAGCATGATACAGGCGAGCCTCGCCTCGCGCTATCCATGAGAGGGCCCTTCGGGCCCTAAAGGGGACCGCTGCACCAGCCGCTTCTCCTTGGTTACGCCTCTGTAGAGGGCCCAGCTGACCAGAGAGGGCCCTGCTGACCATAGAGAGCCCTGCAGAGAATAGTCGGTACTACCAGTTAAGAGGCTTCTCTAGTGTAAGAGAGTCCTGACCGTTAGAGTGGGCCCTGCGGGCTAAAAGGGTCCCTTCTAGCCACAATTGCCTCATCACTGAAGCCTCATCACTCTCAGCTGGTCAGATAGGTTCCTAGCGGCTATAGATAGGGCCCTGACAGTCTACGAGTCACACTGGGCCCATGGCGCCCAAATGGTCCGGCTGGCCGTCGTGGCTTTGTTGGTAAAAGAAGGCCCAGCTCACCAGAACGGGCCCTTCTGTGGACAGTGGGTCCGGGTCCCCAGTGGTTGAAAGGGCATATTTTTACAAATAGTTCTGAAGGGTAAAGAGGACCCTGCTTGTTACATAATAGAGTGCTAAAGAGGGCTTAAAGGGAATGTGGCACCTTGGTCGAATCCTGGAATTTAGTGTAATTAGGCGTACTTCTAGCCGAAAATAATGAAACCACTCACGCTTTCTCTGAGAAATGCACAATAAGCTCAATATTTTTATTTTTAAAATACTCCCCTTGGAAAAGAAATAAATATCTGCCTGTGGATGATGTCATGATCTGGCAACCACTATCATACTCGAAAGGCTTCAAGAGCTTCGATTGGCTGATGCTCATTGGGACGTCAGCATATGTCGTCACACCAGCAGCTCACAACAATGGCCGCCTGGCGAAAGGTACATAAGAGGTACATTAGGGTGTTTCAGCCCACTATAGTAAAATTTTGTTTGTTTGCAACGAAGTCATATCAACTTTCCCCCAGCTCTATACGTAAAACTGAATCGATTGGCACCCTTAAAAGCAAAATAAAAGGACATTTAGAGGTCGCGCACTTTTATCACCAAAAACCATTACACTTGAAAGAGGCGCATTCTTTCTTGGTGCGCTTGGGTAGAGCCCTCCGATGGAGTTCCACCACCCGGAGCAGGTACTGCTTCTGCTTCTCGTCCTTGACGAATCCGTTGAACCTCTTGATGAGGGCGATCTTCCTTTCCCGCTGTTTTTGTTTTGAGTCGAAAGCTAAAGTCGTTGTGGCGTCCCATTTGATATAATGATCCTTCCCATATGTAAAAGGAGTATCGCAACAGATTCGACGCATATGTTCTAAATTCAACGTAAGAACCTTTTAAGCCACATCAAACGATCAAACAATTACTAGTCAAACCAAGGGACAGGATAGACAACCGGAAAAAACCAGGCCCAGTATACACGATGGAATGTAATGACTGTCCAGAAGCATACATTGGAGAAAGCAAAAGGATGATGGAAGTCCGACAAGACGAACACCGAAAATCTCGACAAAAACTAATCCGAGGGTCAATTGACGAGAGAGCAGCGGAGGTCACAGCGGAACATTCATTCAAGAAGGATCATTATATCAAATGGGATGCCATAACGACTTTAACTTTCGACTCAAGACAAAAACAGCGGGAAATAAAAGAGGAAATTTACACCCAAACCAGAACGGAACCAAAAATGAATAGAAATATCGGCAAAGTTACCATCTTCTCTGGATTTTTGGACCTCTTAAAATGCCAGCCAAACAAGATATTGAATAGAAAAATAACACGTGTTTAGAGCTAATAATTCTAAAATGATTCGACATGTTCATAGCTAAGATTGTTATTTCAAAGTGTACCCAGTCTTCGCGTTTTTCGCTTAGTTAGGTTCATGTCATAGTGTTATCTTCATCTCCCTTGAAAACGGGGGCGGGATGCTCCCGAAACCGGTCGGGTTTTATACTCAGGCTAGTCATTGTGCATTAATAGACGCTTTACTTAATTTGAAGAATATTTCAGATGTGAAGTAGAAAACCAAGCAAAAGAAAACCAGCGCCAGTATCAGTGTGGAAATGTGTACATTCATGGGCGTAGGAACAGGGGGGCAGGGGACCATACCCCCAATATTCTTGGTTCTTAACCCTTAACCCTATGGCGTTGACTGGAAAGAAATGACTTACAAATGCACCTTGGCCTCCCCAATATTCTGGACGTTCATACGCTTATGTGTACATTTGAATACATTTGATAAAAAAAGCTGCAAAAGTGCGCGACCTCTAAATATCATCGAAATTCATGGAAATTTCGCACAGAAGCTTGTAAGCAGATGAGGTTTGAGAGGAACATCGATATGCGTCGAAATATCGCATTTTGGAACAATGAAACACCCTAAGGTACATTTCGGGTAGGTTTTAGCTTTTTTTCTACGGAAATATCAAGTTCCAAGACAAATGATATATGGAGTACGGGGTTTTCCGATTTGCTTTAAAACTTGGCTATCTCAGTTAAAACCACGTTATAAAGGTGCCACATTCCCTTTAAAAGGGAATGAAGTTTCAAATTGCCTGGTATCAAGTTTCAAATTTGGCCACAGAGCAAAGTGGGGGCGCACCGCTCTTCGCGCGGCCCGTGTCCTCAGGGGAGCCTTTCGGGCCCTCACAGGGGGGGGGCGGCTGCCCATACCGCCCCCCTCGGCTAGGATGTCTGTGAAAACAGCAGGAGTTCGATATTCCATATTTAGATTGATATTCAGGATTCTTATAATCGCCTAAAATCATACATCATTCGAAAGCCCTTGCCGAGACCATCCCGAAACTGTGCTTTATTTTGCTCTATCGCGTCGTGTTGCTGAGATAGAGCACAAAATGTGCCGTAAAAATCAGTTTTGGCCGTAATGCATTAAATGTCATTCACTTTAACATGGGACCCAACGTATCACCAAAATCGGGGACAATTGATTTCGCTTAAAATCAGTATCCAAGCCAGGAAACATGAAATAAAAAAATCCGTTCACGGCGTTTTGCGGGGCATAGCTTGGTTCAGGCTCCAGAGCCTGTTGAAGTCAACGTCAAATCCTTCGTATCCTGAGGTCAACAGAATGATATTCGCTCCTGGTAACCGAATCACGTTAAATCATACATCATTTGAAAACCCTTGACAAGACCATCCCGAAACTGGTCTTTATTTTGCTCTATCGCGTTGTGTTGCTGAGATAGGGCACAAAATGTGAACCAAGCCCCGCAAAAAAAGCCATGAACTGGTTTTGTATTTCATGTTTCCTGTTTGGATACTGATTTCAAGCGAAATCAATTGTCTCCGATTTTGGTGATACGTTGGGTTCCATGTTAATGTCAATGGCATTTAATATATTATGACAAAAACTGATTTTTACGGCACATTTTGTGCTCTATCTCAGCAACACGTAGCAATAGAGCAAAATAAAGACCAGTTTTGGGATGGTCTCGGCAAAGGCTTTCAAATGATTTATTGTTTAATGTGATTCAAGCAGAGGTGCAGAAACTTGCCAACTCGGCTACCGGAGTTTGTGACACATCTACGAAAATTGAGGTGCATAATTGTGACAAAATAGCGATCCTGACTGTATGGCTCAAGATCAAACCCCATATTTTCGAAATAGAGAATGAAGCGTGTAGGGAATATTTTAACTTAGCAGCTCTATTCTTCAATTGCACAGCGTACCATTAGTAATACAATATTGGTACTGTGTTCAGTTTCTACTAAAACGAGGGACCCCCGCTGCAGAAAACCCGCAAACCGCTGTCACAGTTGCCAGATTTTAACATGCAGCCCAATGGGGCTGATTGTTAGTAGTTTGCAGAAAGTTGTCGCCTAGATACCGGAAATGTGACAGTCAATTTTTTCGAGAAATACACGATTGTGGGCATATTTAAGGCATTAAAGATAACGCAGATACTTTATTGAGTACTTCTCTGTCCATTTTTTCAGGTTAAATCATATTTACAGTTTGAGTGTCTTCGATTTATTGGCCCCTATTTCTTCCAATTTAGTATTAAGTACGCCTAAAAGCTACTAATAAAAGTACTAAGTGAGTGAGAAAATAAACATAGCTGGGCAGCAATTCTACTTAAACTGCGCAACAGCGTCAAGACAAGTTAGAAATGTTTATGTGATGTGGAGCCTGCCAAAAATTTAAACAGGCGGGAAGCCACTTATTTTGAGGGCATATTCATTAGGTATATTTAAGATAAGTGCAGGCTAAAACTAGCTAGAACAAATATTGCTGCCCATGGCTAATCTAAGATGAATGTAGGCTATTGTAAGACTGATGCACTTTCCCATATCAAGCTTGGTTTTTCATTCCTTAGCCTGCTTGTGCCTTAGTTTATTTGTGCTCTAGATTGGTTAGATAGATTTGGAGCTGGAGGAAGTTGGGAGAGTTGGCGCCAGCAACAGGCTGGCAACAACAGTGATTCAGGTGAGTTTTCATGATCAAATTATCATATCAATATTGTACAGATAGCAAATGTGTGCTAATGCAGTCCTCCACAAAGTGTTAACACCCACACTGGAGAGGGGCCTGGAACTAACGTGCACTGGAGGGGGCCGAGTAGACCCCCTTCTTATCTCAGAAAATCACAACAAATCTCAGAAACAAATAGACTTCGAAAAACGCTGGTTGGGGGTGTGTTGCTTACTACCAGTGGTGGTAAGCAGCGCACAGGACCTGAACTGCATGGAGTTAAAGGAGGATTTTGCCTACACTGGATTTTTCTTTGGTATGTGAATTCCAATACCTCTGTACCTATTAGGGCAATAGACATAATTTTACATCTATGCAGGCTAGTTGCCTCAGAGTTTTTACTGCAAAAGGAATGACCAGGCAGGTAATGATCGTGAGTGGGATGCAAATTTTAAGCATTTGATGTGTTTATAAAAATGCTACCTAAGGTCAACTTTACCAACACATTTTAGGTAAATTCAAATACTATGTTGACATTGACATTTTTTCCCTTTTGTTGATATGTGAGATAGAAGTCTAGTGGGGGAAGCTGCGGTTAGGGTTCCCAATTGTGTGTACATGTATGCTCCCATTAATAGGTATGTTCCAAATAATGACTATTTTCATGATAATTGCTACATGTAATCATGTGGAAAAGTACCATAATTGGAAACACTCCTTTCAAAAATGGAAACTTCTTCAAAAAGGAAATGCATGTCATTGGGGAAACTGCAGTCAGAATTGCCAATCATAGTTATGACCCCAATACTGGAAAAAATGACCCATAAGTGGAAATTTTCCTTCCAAAAACAAAAACATGATCTATAAATGAAAACTTACTACTTCATGTTGTAATGGTTTGGTGCTAGAACCTTGTCTGCTGCAAAAGTAAGGGACAGGTAGAGGACATTCAGCATATTGGAAATAGTATTCAAGTATACAATTATTATTTCCAGCTCTGTGTGACAGAGGAGGCATACGTCGCATTGAGTTTGTGACAGCCAGGATACTTTCTGCACCTCTGGATTCAAGTAACAGGAGCGAATATCATTCTGTCGACCTCAGGATACGAAGGATTTGACGTTGACTTCAACAGGCTCTGGAGCCTGAACCAAGCTGTGCCCCGCAAAAAGCCGTGAACTGGTTTTGTATTTCATGCTTCCTGGCTTGCATGCTGATTTTAAGCGAAATCAATTGCCCCCGATATTAGTGATACGTTGTGTAAAGTGTCGTTCGCCGATCTCGAAAGGGCAGCTCGAAGACTGAAAAACCATTTCTTACGAGACGGGTTTATTCCGTTTCTGCGGACGAAAACGAGCATCACAATTCGGAAAAACCCCATGCTCACAGGGACACCACTTCGAGCCAAAGACAACGCAATTATCGATTAATCCGTTTCACGACCAAATCTAAATATCCATCATACTAATACCTTAGAGGATAACTTCACAATTATTGGAAAACATGATCAACCAGGCGCTAATCCGAAAGACAACATCTTTGCAACATAAACGTACCGACTCGTTGCGCTTCCATAGATGACGGCAACGCGCAACTTCTCCATCTCACCGTACACAGACATCTGGCTCCATCACGGGACCCCACCGGCTCGGGATCGCGGCTCACAAATAGGCACATGGCCGCGAGAGACCTACTAGTTAAACGTATTATTACAAATATATAAAGATAACTCGAAAACCCGGAAAATGTCGTGTGAAAAACGTTTGATTTAACTCAATATCGAAAGCATATCACGCATAGCAAATCACGTTGATAAGCGTGTGCCATAAACTACTTACGGACGGCAGCCGGACTCTACACACATCTTGTCATCACAGCGTCCTTCAGCGCAAAGACCAACGCCCCTCGACAGCCGACCCAGGTCACCACACAGCGCCCACAGCAATTCGTATGACGTCAAAGTCCCTACACACAAGACGCACTATCAAAATCATCGCACCTCCAACTGAAGTCTCAGACCTTTCATGACTCAAGAACAGCCTGTTTAAGAATATTCTACCAAAACAGCGCAAATCATGCCTATTCCAAATACAAAACAATTGTTAAACCTCATCACTAGGCTCACGTCACGTGACTGTCAGTGGCCCGACCCAAGTTTACCAAAGACCACCAGCCATCTAGCGGCAGGAGGACAAACCGACAGTACACATTAATCCCGTCCTCGGTGCTCTCAACAACACGACTGATACTTTGCCAACAGGGCTGCAAACGGGCGCTTTACGTTGGGTCCCATGTTAAAGTCAATGGCATTGAATACATTAATTTATGATGTATGATTTTATGTATGATTTTGCAATGATGTATGATTTTAGGCGATTATAAAAATACTGAATATCAATCTAAATATCGAATATCGAACTCTTGCTGTTTTCACAGACATTCGGCTAGGCCCCTGGCAGAGCTCATCTTCGCGGCATAGGAGATCCCGTCAACAAGGCACCATGCAAAACCCCTAGGAGGTGGAACCTTCGTATTGATATTTGCACGGCTCCTAGGCACGCAGTTTGAACTGACAAATGGGAAAAACATCTACCTAGTTTTATCTTCTAAATTCAACCTTTCAGAAATGCTTAACGTCGTGATAATGGGCTAGTATCGGGAACACAATAATCAGAAACAGGCCACAGAATGCGAGATGGTGCAGCTGGTGAAACGGAGACACAAACATCACGAAACACGTGCCCTTTACAGGCGCTGGAGCATGTCCGGGTGCTGGCTGACCTGCAGGAGAACGACCATCCTCTGTCGAAGACGCTGGCGGAGGTGGTCAGGGCACAGGAGGAGCCCGGATTCGGCACTCGTCAGTTCCGACGCCCTCAGTCGGCTGCAATCTGAACAGAGGGCAGCTCAGTCGGCTGCAATTTGAACAGAGGGCAGCTCAGTCGGCAGCAATCTGAGCAGAGGGCAGCTCAGTCGGCAGCAATCTGAACAGAGGGTAGCTCAGTCGGACAGAGCGAAGCACCGTCTGGTCGGTCGGCTTTCTTTCTGGATGCGGCAGCGGCATCGTGGGCTGAGCTGGGTTGTCTTGTTGGCAGCAAGTAACAGAAATAAGGAAAACAATAATATGAAAGAATTGGCTTATGTGTGGAGGTGCAACAAGTGTTGATAACGCCCTTCAAATTGCAGTTTTGAAGTATTATTTATCGGCCTACATCCTTGATTTTGCAAGGATTTTACAGGAATTGGCTCCTTTGTGATAGACCACGTGGTTATTGACAGGGGATATAATTTAAAATCTGTTTGAACTTATTGTCGGAATTTCTTTTGAAAATAATATTTCTAAAATACACGGTGGATATTGCTGCTGGCCCTTTTCCCACCTGGCCTTTATCTGCGGCTATTTTTTACTGATATTTGCTGAATGCCAAAAAGGGGAGAGCAGTGATCATAATATGACTCTATCGAGTGTTTTAGAGTGATTTTTTTGCCAACGTGAACCTGCTCACACCACTTCCTCTTTTGCCATTTGCAAGTGCTGCTATTTGTTAGAATATGCGCGCAATTAAAAAATGAATGGTATTTGCCTACTAGTTATTGGTTTCAACCTGACTACATACATCCTTACAGTCCCCCATTCTTTTTGTGCGAGTAGGTCTCTAGTAGTGGAATTGTATAAATTGTATGCCGCCTAGACAACACCGAATTTGTACCAGTAGAGTCGTCAGCACTCAGTAAACATGCCGAAGTCGGGCCGATTATCGGCCCGAGCTCGGCCCTACATCGACTGGTCAGCGGGAAGGTCCGCATATGACGCGGTCCAGCCGACATCCAGCCGAGATCAAGCCAACATCCAGCCGATATCATTGGCGACGTCCAGCCGAGATCCACCAGATATCCACGTCGGCCGAGGCTTCCCCGCTGTCCAGCCGACATCCCCTGCTGTCCAGCCGACGTTTCCCCGCTGTCCAGCCAACGTCGCCCCGATTTCCAGCCGACATCTCCCGCTGTCCAGCCGACATCCCTCCGCTGTCCAGTCGACATCCCCCGCTGTCCAGCCGACATCCTGCCGCTCTGCATCCCGACGTTTCCCTTTCGTACCTTCACTCCAGAATACGATTTTAACTACCGAACCAACGCTTCCAATTTATCACCCAGGTCTCCGAGACCTACGATCGGGATTTCTCAAATTTCAGAACAAAGAAAGCTTACCCCTTTTCAACACTAGGCTTATTGCTTTGGAAGCTCCCTCAAGAACCCCATTCGAAACAATGGAAGTTTTCTTTTCTTTATTAAACATTGCAACAGTTTCATGACACTTCAATTCCCCTGTCACGTGATTGCTTGACTATTATTCAATTGGTTCAATTGCTTTTACATTGCACTGATTGCTTCTCTCACTTGTCCTTCTACCTCAAACTCACAAAAAATGCCCATAACCAAAAGAAAGAAAAAAAAAAGAATAAAACCGAAATAACACGAATACTACTGAAGTAGAAACACAAAACACACACCATCACACTAATCTAGCATTATCAGATGGCCGCCAGAGCGACCATTGCCTCGAGACAGACGAGAGAGAGAGAGAGAAAAAAAAAAGTGCTGGGACCTAAGAAACCGTGGTCTTCCCGCACGCCAGTGGATTCCATTTCGGCCAGTCAGCGATCAGCCAGCGATCTGTGCCACCGTGTCACCTCCCAGAGGCGGGATGATCTCGGCATGGTGTCGGCGTGCCGAGGTGTGAAATGTGCCGAGATATCGACGTCGGGCCGAGCTCGGCCCGACGTCGGCGTGCCGCTTACGAGATGCCGATATTTCCCCAGACATCTGCCGACGTCGGCCCGATCTCGGCATGTTTACTGGGCACTCACCTTCTTGGGAGTGGGTCCGGGGACGATAATCTACTTACACAGATAACCCCTCGAAATTGGAGCCGGGCCTCCGGCTCAGGGAGAGGTCACTCCACCATTGAGCTGGGCCTTAGCAAGTGCCAATTGGTCTCCAATATTGAGGACAAAAACAGCTTTGGATACGTAGAGGTTTTCGGCCTCAAATCTTAAATTTATGAAAATAAGATGTTATTTGCCATTTTGTTCTGCTTTTTATGTCCGACGCAGGGAGAGGAATTTACTTTCAGACCATGAATGCACATTTAAGAATTCCGGAGGGCTCACTGTCCGGAAAAGAAAACACTCCATGTTTTTACTAGCTGCAACATTTTTGGCGACATATGTGGCATGAAATTCTGTTGGTTGCGCTCGGACGCTTTTTTCGATCCCATTGAGCCATGCCTACCCTTTGGAAAAAAGCGTTCTTGTATATGTATGTACTTACTCCCTAGACCTGGGATTTCACATGTTTTTTTTCATCCGTTCCGAGGCATAAATCTACGACGTCATCTCCGTCACCATTATCATCGCCATTATTGTTTTGTTGTTTTCGGAGGGCATTCATTGTACCCATTACGGTTATTTAGCTCTCATTTAGCTCATTTAGCTCCCATTAGCTCATTTAGCTTATTTAGCTCTCATAACGCTTGATAAGACAACGTTGTTTAAAGAAATAACGAAGAGGCAGTAAATGGCTTGAAGAGCTGCAACAAAATTTGTATATTCTTTGAATGGCGGGAATTATTTTTTAACAATGGCTAGTTTCTTGGTATATATTAAGATATATACATATATATTGCAATGGTTCTTTAAAAATAGTGTTTTCGAGATATGAAAATTTTTGTACTCGTTGACTGACACTAGGCCTAATTGCTGAAAATAAATAATGATTCCTTTCAGGTCACAAGCTCCATGCCTGATATTTTGGGTTCGTAGAACTTCCTATCATTGAAATACCCTTTCAGAGCTCTGATAAATCATAATCATGATTTTTCCGGCACTCGGCGGCTGTGATATGTGGGGGGGGCATCTCGTTAAAGGCGTCCCAGCAATAATGCTGTCGTAGACATCGGGCGGGTCTTGTTATACCTGAGTGAGTCACAGTTTGACGTGTGTGTGTGTGTGTGTGTGTGTGTGTGTGTGTGTGTGTTATTGGGGTTTATAGGGCACCTTCAGCGTCTAGGCTATATCGCGCCCAGTCACAGTTTGACGTAGTCTACAATCCCGTAAGAGCTTTTTAGAAGCTTCACGTCTGGCATAGGATACATCTATTAACCAAGACGGTACTGAAATAGTTTAGACCTGATCACGTAGGGCACATATAGCCTTAGCGTGCCCTAAAACTCCAATCATCATCATCATCGAGGCGTCCCAGCCGTCGGATGAAGGCCACCAGCCAAGGTGGATCTCCTAGCTCCTCCCGAACCGTCGCGTCAGGTCGTCTCGGCCAAATATTTCCCAACGAAGGAGCGTTCGCGCCGGGCATTCTCTCAAAAGGTGTTTAAGTGTTTCCTCGTGCTCCGCGCACTCCGGGTACGTGCCATTTGATGCCAGTCCCATCCAGTGTTAGTAGCTGCAGAGGAGAAGAGTGGCTGGTTCACAGCCTGGCCACTTCGGTACTTTCTATGCAGGAGAGGCCACGCTCGTCTTCTAGCACCACTCTTCTGACGTCGTTCTCCTCCGCATATCGGGTGGTGCTGACATCTTCGGTCCACAGGCTGTGCGCATGGCGCCTTTTGCAGTTCTTCGCGGAGATGAGGTCGATCCGGGCGGTACCCTGGTCCAGTGTGGCGGCGGCACGCGCCACTTCGTCGGCGAGCTCGTTTCCCGGCAGGCCAGCATGGCCCGGGACCCATTGAAGGGTTAGGTGGATGCCCTTGCTGGCCAGAGTCGAAAGGTGGCGCCAGACCGAGCCCGCCAAGGCATCGGACTGAGCGTGCGTACATACATTAGGGTGCACGTTATAACATTTTTTTCGAAATCAAAACTTTTCACGCGGTTTTGGACGGTAGACACAAATATAGGGACAATCCTGCAAATAAATTCGTCATTTTTCCGATTTTAAGCAACGGATATTCGCCTTTAGCCTTCCGCCAGTGGGGCGGAAGGGTGCTGACTAATCACCCTACAGATTTTTCATCGTCGAAGAGTAACGGCGGCGCCAAGCGCCACCCTACTTGACACAGCTTATCATTAATCAATTCCGTAACCCCTCTAAAAGTTTAAGTTCGGGCCATGTCGGGTCGGGTCGTCAGGCCAGGTCAAGTGACCTCACTTAAAAATATTTGGGATTGCATAACTCGGAGTAGGGCTAATCTATCGATGTGAAAACTATATCATAAAATAGGCTCCCCGGGGGCCACAATCTATGTTTCAGTATTTTGTATATTGTTGACCTAAGGTCAGGTACGAGCCATGGCCTTTCCATTGGAGTTGCATGGGGAAAGCGCAAATTTGCCGAATAATGTTTATTTTTCTGTATATGAAGCTTATAAGGACTTCTTATTCTCGGGATCGTAGTATCACAGGCCACTCACAAGGTTGATTTTGCAAGTTTTGACCTGTGACCTCTTCATTTGAGAGGTCATTTGGGTCTACGTAAGCACATTTGTGTCAATAACTCGCAGTGCATTGCAATAGAGCTATCATTTGGATACCACTACGTTTGATTTGTCATTACGACTTGAGTGATATACATATTGACTATTTTTAGTTAGATGATGACCTTGACCTGACCCTAAGTCATGTCATTCTTATACTTTGATCTAGTGTGGTCATATTGTACATCACTTGAGTCGCCATAAAGAGAGGAATCGAATGACGTTCAAATTTTGGCACTAACTTAACTTACTCAAACGCTAGAGTAAAAAGTGTTCTAGATTGTATTTTAATTACTTTTAATGATCTCAATAATACTCAAAGCTAAAAAGTTATGGGTAGAGTCTCTTAAGCGGTTCAATGGTCTACCCATTCTCGCGCTTTTTCGCTACCTCGCTCAGGAGGGATGAAGTGGCTTAGTGGATAGCGCCCTTGTCTTCTAAGCCGCTGATCCCGGGTTCAAGTCCCGACGGAACCTCTGAATAAGTCGATCTGATCCCCGAAATCCCTTCCAACAGGGTGAGAGTTGGCGACGCCGTATGACCCTGGCAGTTGGTGCGTCGTTAAACCCCAACAATTATTATATGCCTCGCTCAGGAGCCGAGTTCGAGGGGGAGGGGGATGTCAGCACTAGCCCAGCTTGTCAAAATTGGTTCCGATATCGCTTTGCTTTTCAGCCTTAGTGATAGAGTGCACTCTGGTTTCTTTATTTCTATTTTAATAATTCGATATTACAATAGATTCACAGTATGCGTTTTGACAGAAAAGGAATACGATCTTTAAGTGTTGAACAATTTTCAAGTTAAAAAGTGACAGCCATCTATATGCATAAGTTGGAGGTTTATTGTAATGTTTTATTCAGCAGCATATCACACTGTCCGCGTGGCACCGCGCTCTCCACGTGCAGCAGTCTCAGAGCCATCCGGACCGGCCCCTCAGACTCACGTCTGCGGCATTTATTTTGAATAGCATAATCTTTCTTGGCAACAAACTTAGGCATTTAATTCTGGCGAGAAAAAAAAACAGAAAAAGAAGGGATGTGACTCGCTTCACCTGTCCAGATCCACCAGTTAGCTTATGGTCAGGAGGTGACTCGTTCCACCGGGCCAGCTCCACCAGAGAAAGCTCAAGGTCAGGAGGTGACATCAATGCGCGAGCTGGGGGATCTCCTCAGATGCTTGGATAATTTTCCTAAAGCATGACGCAATCACTGTCTGCCTCATGATGCCACAAAATGGACTGAAATGGTCAATTGCTCTGATCTGAAAGTCTACGAATCGGAGATTCTCTCCCAGCTTCTCTCTCCCAGCTTCTCTCTCCCAGCTTCTTCTCCCAGCTTCTTCTCCCAGATTCTCTCCTCAATGATCAGCAGTTGAGTGCCACAGTTGATACGCCACTGAACTTCTCCACCTTCCCGTATCATTCCCAGTCAGTTGAGTGAACAGTGAAGATTGTCACCCAGGTTACATCAACTATTTACGACCAGCAGGTTCAGAGGGACAAGATTGAGGTGGTGCTGAACGCGGGAAATTCAAGGCCGAAGTTTGTTGCCAAGAAAGATTATGCTATTCAGAAATAAATGCCACAAGCGTTAATATGAGAGGCCGGTCCGGATGGCTCTGAGACTGCTGCGCGTGGAGAGCGCGGTGCCACGCGGACAGTGTGATGTGCTGTTAGATAAAACATTACGATAAACTTCCAACTTATGTGAATAGATTGGTTTACTTCTTAAATTGGAAATTGTTAAACACATAAAGATCGTATTCCTTTTCTGCTAAAGCACAAACTACGAATCTGTTGCAATATTAAATTATTACAATAAAAATAAAGAAACCAGAGTGCACTCCATCACTAGGGCTGAAAAGCTAAGCAACATCGGAACCAATTTGGACAAGCTGCGCTAGTGCTGCCACCCCCCCTCTCGAACTTGGCTCCTGAGCGGGGCAGCGAAAAGGCTCGAGAATGGGTTGATAGATCATTGAACCGATTAAGAAACTTTTCCCATAACGTTTTAGCTCAGAGTAATATTGAAGCCATTAAAGTTAAAGAAGGTACAATTTAGAACACTTTTTACTCTAGCGTTTGGCTGAATTAACACGCGCATTGACGGGGGGCGGGTACCCACCCCCCTCGGGTTTTTCGGAGATAGCAGAAAAACGGCGGCACGTAGCGCCGCCGTACTTGGCATACCTTTTCCCTCATCATTTTTACAACTTCTGTGAAAATTTTAAAGTTAGGTCATCTCAGGTCAGGTCACGAGTACAGGTCAAGTGACCTGACCTCAAAACAGTTTAAGATAGCATAAGTCGGAGCAGGGTGAACTTATCTGATTGAAACTCATATCACATAATGGGCCCACCAAGTTCTCTAAAATATATTCTGGTATTTTTGATATCGATGACCTAAGGTCAGGTACGAGGCAAGACCTCTCCTTTGGAAATACATGGGAAAATGGGTTTTACTGAATAACTCAGTAAAGGATGGTGATCGAACGTTTATGTTAGCTGAATTAGACTCGCCTTGGCTTTGCGGCTCTAATTATATGCATTTTATATAATTTGACCCTGACCTGACCTGAGGTCAGGTCAAATTCTTTATTTTACCCAGCAAGGTCAAATTATATATCATTTGATTCAGCTTGCTGCGAGGATTTATATACTTCAAGTCGTTTTGCTCCATCTTTACTTTTTCAGATGTAATGGCCGAAAAACTTAATTTACATGTTAACTCTATGACGGCATGTTTGACCTCTCGTGACCTTAAATGTGACCTGACAAAAAAATGTTGATAAGTTTTGAAGTGCTGCGGCGAGGAGCATGATGATGAGTTGTTAAGATGTTCCCTGGCCTCTCCCCTCGAATCCGGAAATGTAAGAAACACTGAAGATTATATATTCGGGCACAGCCCTTCATCAGAATCGTGGAGTAAATATCAATAATTCTCAGTCCTAGTATAGCCAGACCTCGAATTGAGCTTCACACCGGTGTGAAGCTCAATTTGACTAGGACTGAGAATTATTGATATTTACTCCACGATTCTGATGAAGGGCTGTGCTCGAATATATAATCTTCAGTGTTTTTTACATTTCCGGATTCGAGGGAGAGGCCAGGGAACATCTTAACAACTAAAAAAATGGTTCAACTATTTTCGATGGAGAAGTGGTTGGGCTACCCAACGCCGTTTACTGTTTTTAGCTACCTACCGTGGTTCTCGAGATCTTAGGGGGGCGGGTACTCGCCCCCGTCAAAGCAAAGGTGGCTCAGACCACCGTCAATGCGCGTGTTAAGTTAGAGCCAAAATTTAAACGTCATTCGATTCCTTTCTTTATGGCCATTCGTATGATATACAATATGACCACACTAGATCAAAGTATAAAAATGGCATGACCTAGGGTCAGGTCAAGGTCATCATTTTTCGGTCAACATTTTTTGGAAAATATTGCGCTTTCCCAATGCATTTCCAATGGAGAGGTCATGACTTTTCCTTGACCTTAGGTCAACAATACACAAAATACCGAAACAGAGTTTGTAGCCCCCGGTGGGCCCATTATATGATATGGGTTTCACATCGATAGATTAGCCCTACTCCGAGTTATGCAATCCCAAATATTTTTTAAGTGAGGTCAATTGACCTGGCCTGACGACCCAACCCGACATGACCCGAACTTAAACTTTTTGGAGGGGTTACGGAATTGATTAATGATAAGCTGTGCCAAGTAGGGTGGCGCTTGGCGCCGCCGTTACTCTTCGACGCTGAAAAATATGTAGGGTGATTAGTCAGCACCCTTCCGCCCCACTGGTGGAGGGCTAAAGGCAAATATCCGTTGCTTAAAATCGGAAAATGACGAATTTATTTGCAGGATTGTCCCTATATTTGTGTTTACCGTCCAAAACCGCGTGAAAAATTTTGATTTCGAAAAAAATGTTGTAACGCGCACCCCACTGAGCAGAAGCCAGAGTTACATTCTTTATATCTTGAAAAAAAACTATGAATAAAATGAATTTATGGTTAGAATGCAGCTTTTATTCGGTTTCCTGAAGTATATCAATAGAAATTTATATGTGCTTTTAACTCATTTTCTTTCCCCTATAAAGAAGTGTAAGGCAAATGCCATGTCCCAAAAGGGTTTTACCCCAGGGTGCTAAATGTAAAATTCATATTGGAAAATATAGTTCGCAAGTGGAAAATGCAAATGTAGCAATATTTTGAAACCCAATTCATATCCTTACTCAAACCTTTCCTTAACATTAGGAAGACTGTCATCCAAAATCCTTTACTACCAAAGTAAAGGTATCTTGCGTTTCCACCCAAAAGCATGGCAAGCGTTTGGCGATGGTAGCGCAGTCGGTAGGGCAGTGCACTTGGGGTTCGTGGATTGCTGGTTCGATTCCTGAGTGGCTCAATGTTGTGTTAGGGTCGTTTTGTAGTGTTTGTGGCAGCATTTACACAGGTGGAAGAGTTACACATGTGTGTGATGTTCAGTAAGCCTCACGGCAAATTCAGGAATATTATTGCCCCCGTTGTTGTGTATCAATGAAGGTGCTGTTTGTCGCGTTATGTGTACTTGAGTAATTGTCTGTATTGAAAAGTTAGAAACGACAGTTTTCAGGTTCAGACATTAGGCTAGCGACAGGTTTAAGGTCTTTTACTCCTCTGGACAGAAGCAAGCCTGACAGCTCTATTGGAAATACGTGGGAGAATGACTTAAAATGATTAACTTAGTAATGGATGGTGTTATCATTTTAACGGCATTGAGTTTATGCATTTTGACCTAATTTGGCCTTGGCCTATCATTCGATTCGGATTGCTGCGAGGATTCCAATGATTTAGATTGTTTTGCTCTATCTTTTCTAGTTCAGATGTAATAATAAAAAATCTTCATTGAGATGTAATCCCTATGGTGGTATGCCTTGACCTCTTGTGACTTTACATGTGACCTAAAAAATGGTCCAAATTTGTTCTATATAAATTTGAATGCGCTATCCTACGCCGTTTACTTATTTTTTTATTTTTTGCTATCTTGTGTATTTTTCAGATCTTACGGGGGCAGGTACCTGCCCCTGTCAATGTGAAGGTGACTCAGACCGCCGTCAATGCGCGTGTTAACCCTCGGTCCGTTGGGGGTGTTTGAACATCCCCCTCAGGTTTTTCCGATGGCACAAAAAAACGGCGGCGCGAAGCGCCGCCGTACCTGACAAACCTTATCCTTGATAAATTCCGCAACTTTCCCCAAAATTTTAGGCAGAGGTGCAGAAAGTATGCTGGCTGTCACAAACTCAATGCGACGTATGCCTCCTCTGTCACACAGAGCTGGAAATAACAATTGTATACTTGAATGCTATTTCCAATATGCTGAATGTCCTGTACCTGTCCCTTACTTTTTGCAGCAGACAAGGTTCTAGCACCAAACCATTACAGCATGAAAGTAGTAAACTGAGTTTTCATTTATAGATCATTTTTTTGTTTTTGGAAGGAAAGTCTCCAATTATGGGTCATTTTTTAAAGTATTGGGGTCATAACTATTATTGGCAACTCTGACTGCAGTTTCTCCGAATGACATGCATTTCCCTTTTTGAAGAGGTTTCCATTTTTGGAAGGAGTGTTTCCAATTATGTTACTTTTCCACATGATTAAATGTAGCATTATCATGAAAATAGTTATTATTGGGAACATACCTATCTATTAATGGGAGCGTACATGTACACACAATTGGGAACCCTAACCACAGCTTCCCCCCCACTAAACTTCTATCTCACATATCAACAAAAGGGACAAAAATGTTAATGTCAACATAGTATTTGGATCTACCTAAAATGTGTTGGTAAAGTGGACCTTAGGTAGCATTTTTATAAACACATCAAATGCTTAAAATTTGCATCCCACTCACGATCGTCACCTGCCTGGTCATTCCTTCTTGCAGTAAAAACTCTGAGGCAACTAGCCTGCATAGATGTAAAATTATGTCTATTGGCCTAATAGGTACAGAGGTATTGGAATTCACATACCAAAGAAAGATCCAGTGTAGTCAAAATCCTGCTTTAACTCCATACAGTTCAGGTCCTGTGTGTTGCTTACCACCACTGGTAGTAAGCAACACACCCCCAACCAGCGTTTTCCGAAGTCTATTTCTTTCTGAGATTTGCTGTGATTTTCTGAGATAAGAAGGGGGTCTACTCGGCCCCCTCCAGTGCACGTTAGTGCCAGGCCCCTCTCCAGTGTGGGTGTTAACACTTTGTGGAGGACTGCATTAGCACACATTTGCTATCTGTACAATATTGATATGATAATTTGATCATGAAAACTCACCTGAATCACTGTTGTTGCCAGCCTGTTGCTGGCGCCAACTCTCCCAACTTCCTCCAGCTCCAAATCTATCCAACCAATCTAGGGCACAAATAAGCTAAGGCACAAGCAGGCTAAGGAATGAAAAACCAAGCTTGATATGGGAAAGTGCACCAGTCTTACAATAGCCTACATTCATCTTAGATAAGCCATGGGCAGCAATATTTATTCTAGCTAGTTTTAGCCTGCACTTATCTCAAATATACCTAATAAATATACCCTCAAAATAAGTTGCTTCCGGCCTGTTTAAATTTTTGGCAGGCTCTACATCACATAAAAATTTCTAACTTGTCTTGTCGCTGTTGCGCAGTTTAAGTAGAATTGCTGCCCAGCTATGTTTATTTTTTCACTCACTTAGTACTTTAATTAGTAGCTTGTAGGCGTACTTAATACTAAATTCGAAGAAATAGGGGCCGCTAAATCGAAGAGATTCAAACTGTAAATCTGATTTAACGTGAAAAAATGGACAGAGAAGTACTTAATAAGTATCTGCGTTATCATTAATGCCTTAAATGTGCCCACAATCGTGTATTTCTCGAAAAAATTGACTGTCACATTTCAGGTATCTAGGCGACAACTTTCTGCAAACTACTAACAATCGGCACCATTGGGCTGCATGTTAAAATCTGGCAACTGTGACAGCGGTTTGCGGGTTTTCTGCAGCGGGGGTCCCTCGTTTTAGTAGAAACTGAACACAGTACCAATATTGTATCACTAATGGTACGCTGTGCAATTGAAGAACAGAGCTGCTAAGTTAAAATATTTCCTACACGCTTCATTCTCTATTTCGAAAATATGTGGTTTGATTTTGAGCCATACAGTCAGGATCGCTATTTTGTCACAATTATGCACCTCAATTTTCGTAAATGTGTCACAAACTCCGGTAGCCGAGTTGGCAAGTTTCTGCACCTCTGATTTTAGGGTTGGTTTATCTCAGATCAGGTCACCAGTGCAGGTCAAGTGACCTCACCTCCAAAAATGTTTAAGGTGGCACAAGTAAGAAATGAGAGAATTTATCAGATTAAAACTTAAACCCCATAATGGGCCCACCGAGTGCTACAAAAATGTTCCGGATTTTTTATATCGATGACCTAAGGTCAAGTATGGACCATGACCTCTCGATTGGAAAATACATGGGAAAAACAGAAATTTGGCTGTATTTGTGTAAATACAGCGCCTTCATATTCTCCAAATCGTAGTACACTGGGCCCCTTTCCAGGTTCATCCTGAAATTTTTTACCTTTGACCTCTGAGAGGTCATCTGGGGCTACTTAAGCAGTTTTCAGGCTAATAAATTTTCATAAAATGATGATACAGCTTGTTTTTTATATCGTTGTGTTTGGATTGCTATTGCGAGTCGATTGATATTCATATTGACTAATACTATGCTAGGCTAAAAAGTGACCGTGACCTTACCCGACGTCAATTTGTTTTGACTTAGTATGGTCTTATCATACATTATCCGATTTCCCGTAACGATTGGAAGCGAATGGTGCCTAAAAATGATTCTAACTTAGCTCTGTCAGATGCTAGATCCCAAAAACTCTACTCAAAATGCCACCTTCTTTTACCTGTCATGACCTCAATAATTGACCTGAGCCAAAAAGTGATTGATATAGTTTCTTCATGAATATGTATGAGCTATCCAATAGCGTTCGCTTTTTTCGCTATCCCGCATAGGGCCGAGTTCGAGGGGGGTGTTCAAACACCCCCTGCTCAAAGATGGCTCGGAGGCCTACTGGGGTGTGGTTAATCCGTATGCTCTTCCCAAAATACTCATACGTTTATTTTATAAATACGAAGTCTACACTGAGCGCACTGTGGCACAAACCCTTTACAGGGAGGGAACTTCGGAAGGATTCGGGACTGTTTTATCCAAGGCCTGATATATATCGTATATAGATCGGCCTTATATATTTCAAAAATGCATTAAATGCAACTGAAATTTTTGTACTCATTATTATCATGTGTGTATTCGCCACTGTGGTAGTCTCATATATAGGGAAGCTGAGAGTTTTTTGCCACCTTAATGAAGATTACTCTTTAGTGAAAATTTCTACGTTGTAAATAATGAAAATACATAGAATGAAATAAAATATTTTTGGATATATAAAACCTTCAAATAAGATATCAGATTGCTAAGAATGAGTCTTAGTTTTGAACCTGTATTCGTTTTCATAGATGTAAAAGCACGTTTGCGAGCGCTCCAAGTTCCCGTGTGTTCGGACAGCTGCAATCAATCTTTGCTCTCCCATCGGAAACATCACCTTTACCCCGTCTAAAATCAGATAAAAAAATTTCATCGTATATTGATATATGCTCCTGGATGGCTTGAAATGTTTCCCTTTGATATAAAGACATCTGAAGGCATTCTGTTTTGGTCGTGAAATGATTTTCGTACCGTTTTAGGCCCCCTTGTAACACAGTGGCACCCTCCCCTCCAAACATCTCAAGTCGTCTCGTTTGCACTCGAATCTAAGTTGCGAGACCCCAGAAATTAAATTGTACCAACATGAACACCAGGGAGGAAACGGGAAAGCCAGTCCTGTGATACAGTGTTTGGACCGTAAGTCTCACATTGCTGCTAATGATAAGTTCAATAGGCATTCATTTATACAGCATATTCAAAGTGTCAATACGAAGGTGCGAAGCAACGTGTTAAAACATGTTTGATGGGGGAGGGCGAGGTCCCAGATGACCTTCAATTTGAGATACCTTTCAAAGCGTCCAGATCCTCAGCCACCCCACTCACCGTTGTGTGACCGATCTGAGCAGGTTATGAAAACCATATATAAAAAACCCAGGCCACTTGGCGAATCACAAACAAGTCATGCTGCTGTCTGAGCTTATATTGATGTCTCCAACTGGTCGGTTCGTGTTCCTTCTTGTTGGTACCCTGTGAGCAGTCAAAATTCCACACGACCAACGCTGAAAGCTGATCAGCTCGTGAAGCACCGTTCGCGAATGTCCTGTGACATTGAAGAAACGGCTGACCGCCGGGCTCCGCTCAGCACTGGCGGGCGTGAAGCGAAACTGCTTAGTGTGGAAACAAGTGTGCTCTCGGGGTCTACAAGAACAGGCGTACATGTGGCAGGATCGAGGAGGTCACTTCTTTGCATACACTTGTCGTACATGCACCGAGGCGTCACATTTCATGCGGTACAAAAGCAGGGCACGTGCATCTGCATTGGTGAGCTGTTGAACGGAATTTGAAGAAGAACACGGTTTTCATCAGATCCAGGCATATTTTATCATCCTTGTATAATACTGTCTTCCTGCTCATGAAGACTGTGAACCTGCAATACAATAACAGAACATAACGGCTCATATCTAACACGCGCATTGAGGGGGCGGGTGGGTACCAGCCCCCTTGGATTTTCGCAGATGGTTTGAAAACCGAGGGGGTACTTAGTGTACACTTTTAATGATCATTTTTCTAACTTGCACTAAATTTTTGGGTCCTGATCATTTCAGGTCACATCACCTGTGCAGGTCAAGCGGCGTCACTTCCAAAAAGGTCTAAGATAGCATAAGTAAGAACAGGTTTGATCTATCAATCTGCAACTCGTTTCACATAATGGGCCCATCGAGAGCTAGAAAATACTGCTCGGGATTTTTGTTATATCGATATCCAAAGATCAGCTACGAGCCATGACCTCTCCATGAGAAATTCATAGGTAAAATGGAGATCCGACCGGAGCAGATGTCAGGTTAAATTGTCGATTTGACTTAGCAATATCATATGGTATATCATTTGACGTGGCTTGCCGGGATGATTCCAAATGTGTATATGACTTTGTTATGTTTTGCTAACTGAATACCTTGGATTTGACCTGCAGGAATATACACATTTTCTTTGGACTTTAGTTCAGGCTACTTAGGCAATTTACTGCTTTCTGCTAACTAGTGCAGTTGTTTAGATATTGACCAGCAGATAGATATAAACCAGCAGACATATCCATCACCAGCTGCTGCTAAAGCGCCACCACGACCCTTTTCCTCTCCCAAAAACTCCTCTATCTGCTGAATGGAGTCCAAGCGCAAAAGAACAATTGTTTTAAGAAATTCTACCTAGAAAATCTGTAGCCATATGTTTCCCATCTAAGCAGGAGGGCTAGATTGAACCTTACATTCTTCAATTAAAATAAAATCAATAGCTTGGCCTTCATTATAACCACCGATCCACTCTTATAAACACACATTTCTACCACTCTAAAGGCGCAAGGACGTCAAACACTTGTAAGGAATGCCTTCTATGCCAGTGCTTAAACAATCGGATCTCACCAAGGACGAAACCTGGCACTTGGCAAACGTGTTTGCATACCGCATTTCCACACATCGCAATTTGAAGACAGAGGCCGCTGCAACAGCACACATCCAGAAAGGCAGGACAATATGAATTATAGAGGACCATGACCATGTCCCCTTGTATAGTCGAACTCTATACCTCAGACGCTTACATTCTGCCAGTAAGAGTGAAAACGTGGTGGAAACTTAAACGAATCTATCAGAAAGTGCTCGTGAAATGGGTTTAAAAGTGTACACAGTGCTCGAAAAATTTAGTTACAAAGAAAGATAACTTATCCCGGGGCAGATATTGGACATTGCTGGAACTACACTTCTTACTGGAGTGGCGGATCCAGGGGAGGGGGCAAAAAGGCATTTCCCCCAAACGGAAAAGCTCGGGGAAAACTGTGTTTTTGCCCCCTCCCCAAGCTGTCGACCTCCTTTTTGCCCGTCTCCTTTTTGTTTCTGAGCAAGGTTTTGGTATGATCATATTTTTCACCCCCGTGACATTTTTTTGCATTCCGACTTGGGTTAAACCCTTTCAACCTACCGTCTAGTAAACCCTCGCCCCATCGGAGGCTATCGATGACCCCCACAAGGTTTTTTTCGGAATAACAGAACGACGAAGCGCAGCACCGCAGTTGAGGAGTAAACCTCTCACCGTATCATTTTCCCACCATTCCTGAAATTTCTTTATCCCGGGTCACACTAAGTCAGGTCAGCAGGCCAAGTCAACCAAGGTCATCTCACTTCAAATTTTGAGCTCTACCATAGCTACATTCCTAAGCCGATCGATTTAAAACTTTCTACACTAGATGGCCCTTCCAGGATCTAAAAATGTATATCCGGGACTTTCGATTTCGCGACCTGAGGTCAAGTCACAAGGTGACCTCTCCCATAGAACAAGCATGACAAAAGCTGTCTTATGATCTAAAAGTCCCCCAAATGATTGCAAATGCTAAAGATTGCTCCAAAAGGCGTTCTTGGTCACCCTCTCACGGATGCCAGGGACGATATTTGCCCTTTGACGAATCAAAGTCTTCACAGGTCACCGGGAGTCAAAAACAGTATTTTGATGATAACTAAACCTAACCTAGCTAGAGCGCTAATTGAAGCGCCGTCGTGTATGTCTCACTACTGGCGTTCATTTTATATACGACAAGGTCACTTTCTGACCTTCCGTAACCTCAGGTCATATTAGATCACGAGATAACCTCTGGAGGTCAAGCCACTGACGGGAGGTCCTTATGTTCCACATAGCGGAGAAAATTCTGGTATTTTCCTGTCAAGTGAATTTTACCAGATTTCAATAGCCCTAATGGCATGAAAGCTATGCCTAGGTTCCTTAAACATTGCATATTTAAGTGGAAATAGCCTATCGTGACGTAACTTGACCTCTGGAGGTCAAATCATTGAACTG
This sequence comes from Lepas anatifera, assembly GCA_034440635.1. Lineage (NCBI taxonomy): Eukaryota > Metazoa > Arthropoda > Thecostraca > Lepadidae > Lepas > Lepas anatifera. The sequence goes on along the minus strand of JAOTON010001814.1, from coordinate 2,083,247 downwards.
AGCGCTTCAACATGCAAATAAGATCCTGCTGAATTTACACGAGCTTTCTAATGCACTTTGCAGATTTGTGCAAACCCTCATATTTTCGGAGTTAGAGGGGCCATCGATGACCCCGGTGGGGCGAAGGTGGCGCCGGACCCCGGTGGGGGCGAGGTAAACTGTGGTCAAGTCTTTCACCGCGTGCCGGTTTTATTGCGTTTTGACTTTGGTTTGCCCCTCCAAACCTACCAGCTAAATCCGCCACTTGTCCACTGTTCTTACCTAGCACTTTGCTATAATGGATATTATCAGTTTATCATGTGTAGTGTTTGTCTCTTCACACCCCCGAACTAGCCCGACCTGTTCTGATAAAGCTTCGCCTGACGACACTGCAAGGGAAATGAAATCACAGACTGGTTCTCAAGGGTGACCCTGAAGTCATAACGTTAAGTACCACCCTGCTTCAGCTAATATACTTAAATATGGTCAGCACAGCTTCACCATCGACACTGGCACTGTGACAACGTCTGGACAGTGGGCCCCACCTGAGCTCCGAGCCCAAGCACAGGGAGTGTTCAACCCGCGATGCACGGAAGTGAGGCGGGACAACCGTTTTCCTAATTGAGAGATGCTGCCAAGTTCATGCAACAAGTATCTATTTATGCTGCAATGGTGAAACGTATTCACATTTTCCGAACTGAAGTTGGTGTAAAATGTTGTTCGTATTGGCGGTGTAAAAGAGAGTTCGCCTATTTATGGATGTTTGCTAGAAACCATGTAATTTTAAGCATCTGTCTGGGATCCATTCGAGTGCTTATCCTGCATCACTCCACTGCTACCCGCTTTCAGGTTCTTCAGCGCGCTAAACGGACCTCGGCCACACTCATTGACTAGATCACCCAGCGGCCAATCATTGCACTAGTGTTTCACTCGTCGCCGCTCGTGCGCCACCTGCAGACTCGTTGGTGCGTATTGCTTCAACTCACTGTGCAGCCGAATACCAGGAACTTCAAACACACTCTGCTGGGGTTCCAGCGACGCCAGCGCCGCCAGTGGCAGGTCAGAGAAGTAGAGGTGTTGCAGAGCGCTCTCGGCAGTGATCCTGGCCTCAGGTGCCAGCTGTCGGGTCACCCCAGAGGTCAGCCGCTTCACGGAGGGTCACGGGTGGAGGTATGACCACCCGGCTCGGCATTTCGCTCATTTGGACAATTTGGAAGACAATTATAGCGTTTTGTCAAAATAAATGAAGAAATTCCGGGAAATATCCCAAGATATAATTTCCTGAGCAATGACAAATGCTGGAAACTGCACCCTAAAGTCAGAAGATAAATGATACTGCATACAGAAATGGAGATCATCTCAGGGACAGGAATCCAAATGCTAGTCTTTTCTTCCTGGTCTATCCATTTCCTTCCGGACTGAGACTAGTGCCCATTCAGAGGTGAATACCCCCCGACAGGTGCCTGGGTCAGAATCTGGTGCCTAAGGATCAAATGTTATGGCTATGCATTGGAGTCATTTTCGCTTTCGGTAGACTCCAGAATATATTTTCTGCGCAGCAGTGGTGGCCCCCACAGGGGGGGGGCAGGCGGGCCGAGCTAACCCACCCCTCTTCCTGAGATTTGGAAGGTGGTGGAAAAAGGTATGGTAATGCACCCTAAAATTCCAGGACAAAGAAAAAAACTGCACCATACTTTGAAGGGAATTTTATCGAAAAACTATGTAATATTCCATACAAATTCGGCTCTTTAAGGTGTGGAAAATTCGAAAGCTTTCATTCAACCACTTCTTAATGCTTGTTTGTGTATAGAATCGATAAATTAAAATAAAAATCCCCGGGAAACGTTCCACCATGGTTCCCGCCCCGGAGACGCCTTTTCTCGTGGATCTTGGGCTGGAGGAGGGGTTGAAAGGCAGTCTGCCACGAAAAACCCGGCCTTCTGAAGGGCACCGGAGTTTGGTAAGAAGGGGTACTTATACACGATCGCGGAGGGTCTTCCCAGTGCCTTTGCCCCTGTGTCTATGATACATCCATGATATATTGAGCTGAGGATCTTTGCCCACTCGATGCACATCCTGGCGCCGGCCCTGCTCCGGGGAACTTCCTTTGTCTAAGGAGGAAAATAGGTTTGCTAACGGGAATATATTTCCGCCATCTGGTTGCAACCGGGAAGACAGTCATCACATAGAGTTTGAACAAACTTAACAAGGTCATTGACGGGGGCGGCTACCCACCCTTCAAATTTTTTGGAGATAAATAAAAGCGGCAGAGTTACGCGCCGCCCTACCTGGCATACCTTTTCTCTGATCATTTTTAAAATTTTAGGTAGCATTTAAGGTCGGGTCATCTCAGGTCAGGTCACCAGTGGTGGTCAAATGATCTCACCTCAAAAAAAAGTTAACAAGTTAGAGACAACATAAATCAGAATAGGGTAAACCTATCCGATTGAAACTCATCTCACATAATGGGCCCACCGAGTTCTACAAAACGCATTCCGGTATTTTTTATATCGATGACCTGAGGTTAGGAATCAAGGCACGAATCAAGGCAAAGGGGATAAGCCGAGGACGGGAATGGTCAGCCGTGGGTAGTAGTTATAAACTACGGGTGGCACGAATCAGGGTGGAAGGGATAAGCTGGGGCAGGGACGGCGGATTCCGGGGACAGGATGTGCAACTGCACACTCTGAAAAATGAGGGTGTGCAAAAAAGTATCTTTTTGCACACCCGGTTTTTGTTTGGTCCGGGGAGGCGCCCCCGGATTTGGGCGGCACCCCCCGCCGGACAAGAGAAAATCAGGCCTAAACACCGGCTACCTGAAGGGGTAGAACCCTCTGTCCGAAATAAAGAAGTTTCACATATGAATGTTGCCCCCTGTCATCAAAGCCGTCCCATAAAGGGAAAATAGGCCCAATTTATCCACTCAACGTAGGGAAATGTCGGACCCCCTTTTTAAGTGGGCGCCCCACCCCTAAGGATAGAGGCGCCCCCCCCTGCTGGGGAGGAATGAGCCCCCTCCCAAAAATCTTGCACACTCGCCCAAAAATGGAATCCGTTGTCCCTGAGCTGGGGGCGGGACGTATTAGAGCGGAAGTGATAAGCCAGGGGCGGCATTCATTAGCCGAGGCGGTAGTGATGAGCTGGGAGTGGCATGAGACAGGGTGGTAGTGATAAGCCGGGGATAGCACGGGTGAGCCACTGACAACAGTGATGAGCTGGGTGCTGTTTGAATCAGGGTGGCAGTGATAAGTCATTGCTGGCACAAATCAGGGTGGCAGTGATGAACCATGGGGACATAAATCAGAGTGGTAGTGATGAACCCTGGGCGGCATGAATCAAAATGGTAAGACGGAGGCAGCATAAATCAGGTGAGTAAAGAACTGGACTTCATCCACAAGAAATTTCACCAACATAACTACCCACTATCGTTCATCGACCCTGTGATTACGAAAACCAGAGCGGATCTCAAGCTTAAAGCTCGCGCTCTTCCTGCACGCCCCGACTCGGGAAAATACAGGAAAACCTTCTACCCGTCTCTCCGAACCTTTTGCAAGAAAGTGTTTTGACCAACTCCAGAGAGAAGCCAGCAAGATTGGCAAACAACTTGTGTCAAAACCACTGCACACCGTGGGATCTTTGTTGTGCAGCAAGGCCAAACACCAGCTGCCTACGTCACAAAACTTGCTAGTATATTGTGTACTTGCTTGCCTGCTTGCTACTTGAAACTTGCTAGTATGCTAGTACATAGGGCTTTGCTAGTATGTTTCTAAGGTTTGTTATCGGTTTAGTTTGTGTTCTTGCTCACTGACGAAGATAGTCGAATGACATTCGAAAGCTCCAACAAACAGGATCGACATCCGACCGGTGTCTTAAAAAAGCTAATCAAAGAACTCGATATGTTCCAAGCAGATACGATCTATCGCAACAAACAAATGCCCTTATGTCCTAGCACCTTCCGGCCTTCAAATACTGCCATAAAATAAGAATAAGACAAACGTGTCTCTCAACTGAGAGAGAGAGAGAGAGAGAGAGAGAGAGGAGAGAGAGAGAGGAGAGAGAGAGAGAGAGAGAGAGAATATGGGGAAGTGGAATTTGAGTGGTGTGTAGCGCTATAGTTCAAAGCTACTCACACCCCTGCCCCGCATCACTCACGTGCAGCAGTCGGTCCGCCAGCGGCTCGGCGTGACTGAGCTCTGCCAGTCGGGGGTAGACAGAGCCCAGCCTGCGGGCCCGGTGTCTGTGCAGTCTCTCGGGTCGGTAGTGCGGCAGCTCCGCCATTGCAGGCCAGCTGGCCAGGTCTGGGGTGCCGGTCACTCGGAATATCTTATCCAGCTGGTCAGCCACGTCGCGCACGCCAGGAAAACAGGGCAGGCCGACAACCATCTCGATAAAGATGCAGCCCACTCCCCACATGTCCAGGGAGGTGGTGTAGTCTGCCGGACACAGTGGACCAGCTGTGAAACCTTCCACAGGGACGGACCACAGACTAGCGATGACCGGAGGGCGAGTGGGTTCAGAGACGAATATGGAGCATATTGGCTGTCTAAAGCGCTAACGACGATGCACTTCACCAAAACACACTTACCTAAGTTCACACAGGTTAGAGAAAAAGTGCGAAAAGCCCATGGTCAAGTCCAAACATTTTGGAGGGGCATCCCCTGGCTCATGATTTAGAGGGACGCGTCCCCTGAGACCCTTTTTGACGCACATGGATTTAAAGAATTATTATGGAAGATGATGGATATCGCTGCAGCAAAGACGAGCTAAAATAAATCCTCTGTTTGTTAGGCAATTAGAAGATTTGGTTCCTTTTAGACACATCACCCTGAAATGCACCTCCACACCCAGGTCGGCCCCCCCTGTCACATGTCGTCAGGAGCGGATCCACCATTTACTGATGAATGTAAATCCTGCCTCCCCCCAGCCTTCCCCAGGGGCACATATTTCGGGTCCAGCATTATCTTATCTCAGACTTTATGTATGCTTTAACCCGCGCCCCACTGGGGTCCGGCGCCACTTTCACTCCTCGGGGGATCGATAGCCCCATCTAGCTCCGAAAACATGGGGGTTAGCGGCAAAACTGCAAAATTGCGTGGAAGCCGAATTCAGAATATTTACTTCGCATTTTAAGCGCTCAGGTCAATGCTTGACCCCAGAGGTCAAGTTATGTCAGGACTTTTTTATTTTCCAACTATTTCCAATAAATTTGCAATGTTTAAGAAACCTGGGCATAGCTCTCATTCCATTAGAGCTATTGAGATCTAGTAAAGTATATTTGATAGGAAAAGACCAGGGCTTTCTCTGCTAGGTGAAACATAATGGCCTCTCGCCAGTTGTTTGACCTCCGGAGGGCACTCCTTGACCAAACATGACCTGAGGTCACGAAAGGTCAGACAGTGACCTTGCCGTATTTCAAAATAAAACCAGTGACGATACATATAAGGTGACGTTTAATTCAGCGCTCTAGCTTTATTGGGTCAAATGTTATCGTCAAAATACTGTTTCTGACCCTGGTGACCTGTGATGACCTCAAATAGATCAAAGGGAAAATATCTCCCCTGGAATCTGTCAAAGAGTGGCCAAGAATGCTTTTTTGAGAAATCGGAGCATTTGCAATCATTTTTGTGACTTTTAGATCATAAGAGAGCTTTCCCCATGCTTTTTCAACGGGAGAGATCACCTCGTGAGGGGGTGGGGGCAGCAGCGCCCACGCAGCCGACCGGGTTCAAGGCCCGCGGCTTCCGAACAAGGACAAGCGGCCCGAGAAACCCTTCCAACAGGAAGAGTTGGCACGCCAAACCCGGCATGGTGCGTCGATAAGCCCCAAAATATATATCACCTCGTGACCTGACCTCAGGTTAAAAAATCGAGCAATCCCGGATATAGATTTTGTAGACCCTGAAGGTGTCATCAAGTGTTGAAAAGTTTCAAATCGATCGGCTTAGAAATGTAGCTATGGTAGAGCTCAAAAGTTGAAGTGAGGTGACCGTGTTTGACCTTGCTTGGCGACTTGACCTAGTGTGGTCCGGGATAAAACATTTCAGGGATGGTGCAAAAATGATGGGGTCTGAGATAGAGCCCCCAACCGTGTTGCTGCGCCTCGGCGTTTTTCAGCTATTCTGAAAAAAACCTTAGGTTGGCATCGATGGCCCCCCGGTGGGGCGAGGGTTAAACAGGGTCGGCGCCAGTGGTTTGGTTTAGGGGATGGGCCAAACCCATGTCAGCGAGCTACCCCCAACCCCTCCTAAAGTTGATCGGTGAAGGCGACGGGCGGCTGGGTGAACCCTTGAGAACCCCTGAGGCCGGCAAAAACAGAAACAAAATCCTCTGAAAGTAATGTTTTATGAACAAGAAAATTTGTGACGTCACTTTATACACATGTCATTTGGTTATCTCCAGGCTATCTGGCAATGCCTTTGCCAAAATGGGGACTTATTAATGAAAAAATCCAGCACACAAATCTAAAATGCATGAAAAAGACATTGACTATTCTTGATGACGCCATACAAAGCTGGACATGAATTTGAAATAAATTAGCCTGGTAATATATATATATATATATATATATATATATGTATGTATATGTGTGTGTATTCATATACTTTGGTAGCAGTTTCAATGACAATGCAAGTTTGGTTATGACCGCGTTCCAGGAGTTTAACAGCTTTTTGGTAGTTTTTTTCTAAAAATCTTACCGTATTCTTACTGTCATTATCAAGTTTTGATATAATATTCCCCAATAAAGTCGTGTACTTTGACTACCGGTTTCTTCTATTCTTGAGACATAACGTAAAATAAGACAAGACAAGACGAGAAGTGCTTAATATTTGTACAATGTGTTATCATTTCTTTTAAAAAATTGAGTACTAATATGAATGATAAAATTCCAAGTTCTCCTTCATTTTTGAAGACACCAAACAAATAAAAACACTATATAAAATACGTAAATAAGTTGCTCGTGTCATGTTTTTTGCTGACTCAAGTTATGGAGATCTATTGCTTAACGTCAAGATCACTAGGTACTCCCGCTGGTTGTTGAGCGCAGATCGGCGGATTTGGATCAGGACTGCCTCCATTATCTTTACGGGACTTCACGGGTTGCTTTCATGGGCGAGGATTCGTGTGTTTTCCACCAAGTGCTAGCGTTTGATGTTGGTGTTATACCCTGTGGCCATGTGTCACTGACGGCCACCATTCTAAATGTTCTACATGTCGCCTTACCTGTAGAGGTGACAGGTAAGGCGTCTGGATATGGACGTTGTGGTGTGGTCAATATAGGATACTACTCTTGGGTTTTGAAGCTTGGAGTCCTCATGAGGGCAGGTAAATTGGTAAACTATATTGTTTCACTTTGAGTTTTGGGCTTGAGGTTGAATTATTTTTTCAAGATGTGACTGAATGTTGTTTTCGTTTTGTAGTAGATACGCAGGTTAATACGGTCATTATCCCTGGCGATGAAATTCCTGCGGATAATGTTTTTGAGGACCGGATCATCAGTTTCATAAGAAGATGCCATTTGGTTTTTGTAGAAGAGGACATGGGTTTATCCTTGGTCCTTCTGCTGTATTTTTGTCGGGTTCATGAAGGTGTTAAAGGGAATGTGGCACTTTGGTCGCATCCTGGAATTTAGTGTAATTAAGAGTGCTTTTAGCCGAAAATAATAAAACCATTCATGAATTCTCTAAAAAATGTACAATAAGCTCAATATTTTGAATTTTAAAATACTCCTCTAGGAAAAGAAATAAATATCTACCTATGGATGATGTAATGATATGGCAACCACTACCATAGTCGAAACGCTTCAAGGGCTTCGATTGGCGATTGGCTGATGCTCATCGTGACGTCAGCATATGTCGTCACACCAGCAGCTCACAACAATGGCCGCCTGGCGAGAGGTACATGAGAGGTACATTTCAGGTAGGTTTTAGCTTTTTTCTACGGAAATATTGAGTTCCAAGACAAATGATATATGGAGTACCGGTTTTTCCGACTTGCTTTACAACTTGGCTATCTCAGTTAAAATCACGTTATAAAGGTGCCACATTACCTTTAGGGAGAGTTTTTATTTCTCGGTCGATTTCTGCTGCTGGGTAGTTGTTGTTAGTTAGCAGTTGTCGGACAGTGTTTAGTTCCTGATCCAGCAGGTGCCACGAGCTACATGTTTTTAAGGCGCGCTTTATGTACATTTGAATGACACCCTTCTTGTAACGTGCTGGGCATTTACTTAATGCATTTAAGCAGCGTCCGCCATCCGTCTTTTAGCTGTGAATTGTTGTGCTGTAGTGACTACTTTCCGTGTCTAGGGCTGTCAAGGAAAGGCAGCTTTCCATTCAGCCCTATTTCATAAGTGAACTTCAAAACATATTTATTTGCAAGCTCGTTTTCTTTTTGGTACATTCTCGTTTTCAATTTGGAGATATATGTCGTCTGTATACCGTCTGTAGATGTATGGTTGTTCCTCGATATTGCCAAGTACTTCATCTTCAACATAGCACATATAGGCATTAGCAAATAGGACACCAAAAGGGGACCCCATCGCCACACCATCGACGTGTTTGTATAACACGCTGGTGCAACATCGACGTGTTTTGTATAACACATAAGGGCGCAACACGCTGTTCGAGGACCATTAACGACTGGTTCAACCAGACCAGAGTCTCAAGGCGGATTTTTTGGCTTTTATAACTTTGAAACACATTAAGGATGGGCCCGACCGCAAAACTTCCGTATCTATTCTAATCAGACAACAGAAACCCACACTGAACACAGTCATCCTCTTAGCCACTTATACGTTAACACCCACACACAGAGGTGGCCTACGCTACGTTACGAAATTATTTTTCCGTAGCCGTAGTTCTGGAAACAAAACGTAGCGTAGCTGGGCGAATTCTGTAGCGTACTACGCCAAAATATAGCGTATCGTGGCGTACTACGAAAAAGTTACGTCATATATTTATATACCTTCTTGTCATCTCGATCGTGGTACTAAGGATTCTTGGTAACGATTTGCTTTAATTCGAAATTTGAAATAGAAGTGATAATATTTGAAAAAAATAACGACCAAACCATTACTTTAAAATTACAAGCTTAAAACAATTTCATGAGAAATGCAGCCGCTGATAATTAAGACCCACCTTTTGGTGGATATTGTAAATCACGGACACATTTTTGGGCCTGTAAAATTAGAAGTCGGCTGATTTCGATTTATGAATTTGTTATTTCCGCTAGTGACAAGAATTCCCGAGCATTCATCACACACATCAGGTCATCGGGTCACACATCAGCTCAGGTCAAGGTCACTATCTAATCTAGCATAGTCAATATGCACATCAATCGACTCGTAATATCAATCTCAACGTAATGGTATCAAAATGAAAATTGTATCGTCATTTCCTGCAAAGTTATTGACACAAGTCTGGAAATCTTCTTCAGTAGCCCAGATGACCTCCCAGAGGTCACAGGTAAAACATTGCAAAAGGAACCTAGAAAGGAGCCAGGATACTACGATTTGGGGAGCATGAAGGCATTTTGAGCTTTACCTACCCAAATACAGCCCAATTTCTGTTTTCCCCATGCATTTCCAACGGAGAGACCATGCTCCGTACCTGACCCAGAGCTGCAAAAAGTTGGGCTCTCGGGTCATAAAGTGCCCGACAGATTTTAGGGCACGGTATGGTCCTGCGACAGATCTTACAATCTGTGAGAAAAAAAAATTGAAAGGAAACAGAAAATATTTTTTGTTCTAAAAAATCTCAATATTAGAATTGTCACCTCTTTCACTCAACAAGTTTTTCATGAATTTGCACCTCTCCCATATCAAGCCAGTGTGCGGCAAGAACCGATGGAAAATCGAGGGACTTATGAATCGAGGGACCTTTGAATAGAGGGCCTTATGTAGAGAGGGCCTTTTCGAGGGACTTATGAATCGAGGGACATTTGAATAGAGGGCCTTATGCACAGAGGGCCTTTTTAAACGTCACCCAGAAAATCCTCTGCTGGAAAAATTCCTTCACCGGCCTGTCGGGCCCGATTTGTATTCCATACCACGCGACAGCTTGGCCCGACAGGCCGCCGTAAAGGCCTTCAGACAGGCAAAACAGTTTTTTCCTTCGTTTCCTTCGTTTGTACGCTCAACGCTGCCGCAAGGGCGCTGTTTGAACAGCGCCCTTGCGGCAAAGCCGGTGTTAAAGGTATCTTTGGTTTGAAAATCAGCCATTCGGTTTGGTGAGTTGCGTTATGGATATGGCGGAGCCCAAGGCCCCTAGAATCAATCCCGTGGTGTGGTGGAGGGAATACGTTGCAAGGTTGTGTTTTTGATTATTTTTCTCTTGCATTACTTTGGTATACATCTTGAGTAAACTGGTTGAGCCTGGATTTCATCGTCCATAGTTGAAGGGCTGATAAATGGCTCCGATTAAGCTGAAGCCCCTTCCACCGTCCCTTGTCAAGCTTAAATGTGGATTTGAGGGATGTGGGTATTTTGGCGAAAAACGTTTTTTTAGGAGCATCAGCGAATCAAGCATTCTGGGCTGCCCTGCAAGTTCAGGAACAGTGGTTTTGGCCAAGGAAGTCGTTTTGAAGCATGGGTCAAACAGCGGGCAGATCAGAACAGTGGGGAGAAAACAAACAAGTAAGTGATGTGGTGTTCGTTGTAATTTCGGCAGCTTACATTTATTTCCACACAGTATGTTATGCTCACTGTTGATCAATAATTTTAAATGATATTGATAAGGGAAAAATGAATTTTACCAGCAGACTGGTCAAATTAGACTAAAACATTTGATTTTCCCTTCCGTCTTCTCTTAAATCCAATGCCTGTTTGTCCAGAATTAACCACAAAAGTTGCATACCTTCATCAGTGGATTTGTAGATGCCAAAGAAACAAAACTCTTCACCTTTCCACATTAATTTGAGTTTTAAGTACCAAACTATTTCTCTCATTTCATTTTATTCACTTACCTAAATATGCCTATGATCTATGTCAAGGGGACAAAGATATAACAAAAACACAGCCTAGTGCAACCTTTACTCATTCCTTTTACTCATAACTTCCTTGGAAACATGATATTTATTTGACATTTACTATCTAACTGACTTAAGGTTATTTATTAGCCTCATGAACTTCAGATCCTAAACTACGTACCCTCATGGAAATGAGCACGGCAATGCATAAAAAACTTTGAAATAGCCAACAGCTTCAAAATTTAGGATTTTTCATGTAAACATGTATTTATAAGTCATGGAAAGCTAATATTACATGTTTGTATTCAACTCAAGTAGCCATGATCCTTAAAAAACACTTTCAAATATAAAAAAGTACCCTTCCAATCTTGTTTGTCTGGCCATCAGAGCAGAATCCATATATAAATTTTGGGGGTTCCTTCCAAATTACCCCCTCCCACCTCCAAAAACTGAAATCATGAAAATCTGCAGAAGCTGGCATAAGTAACAGCATGGTATGGGAACCAGGTCAGCTTTCTTCCATTGCAAACTATTTTTTTTAAGTATTCTGGGCTGGACTATGTAACCTAATAACAAAATATCACTTATTCTCATTCTAGTGCAGCATTTTTTGTCAATGGCAGCTGCAGAGGACTGAAAAAGGGGGGCTGCTTTTCATGTTATTGTATATTTCCACCTGTGACCTAAATCATCTGAATTCAAGACTGAGTCTTATTCAAGACCCAGTAGAGCTGACTTTGACATACACTATTTGTATGCTGTACGTCCACAAATCTCAAATTACATCCAATAATAAATTTCCTTTACCAATGGTGACTCCAGAAAATGAGAATTGGTGGTTCGGTATTCAATTTGTTATAGGTTTCTGCCGATAACCTTAATTTCCTGAGCGCGTCTGATAATTGAAAACCCGAAGAACAGTCTCAGTTCTAGTTTTGAAAATTAATAGACTTGTGTCATTCCACTTAGATTTGCCATAGGCGGCTTCAGAGCACGAAAATAAGGATATCACACATATAAGGATCAGAGCACAAAAATAAGGATAATGATATCCATTGGTGCCAAACTAGAAGTTTTTTATGCTAATTTTAGTATTTTCTATTAACCCGCGCCCCACCGGGGGTCCGGCGCCACCTTCGCCCCACCGGGGGGGCATCGATGGCCCCCCTCTAACTCCGAAAATATTTGCGTTAGCGCAAATCTGCAAAGTGCAATAGAAAGCTCGCGTGAATTCAGTAAGAAATTACTTCGCATGTTTTAGTGCTCAGGTCAATGGTTTGACCTCCAGAGGTCAAATTAGGTCAAGATCGGCTATTTTCACTCAAATATGCAATGATTAAGCAAACTGGGCATAACTCTTATGTCATTAGAGCTATTGAGGCCTGGTAAAGTACATTTGATAGCAAATTGCCAGTACTTTTTCCGCTATGTGAAACGTAAAGACCTCCCGCCAGTGGTTTGACCGCCAGAGGTCACCTCGTGACCTAATATGACCTGAGGTCACGAAAGGTCAAAAAGTGACCTTGCCGTATATCAAATGAAAGCCAGTGACAAGACAAACACGATGGTGTTTGTTTCACCGCTCTAGCTCAATTAGGTCAAAAGTTATTTTCAAAATACTGTTTTTGACCTCTGGTGACCTTGGATGACCTTGGAAAAGTCAAAGGGCAAATATGACCCCTGGGATCCGTGAAAGGGTGTCCAAAAAACGTTGTTCTGAGCAGTCTGAGTATTTGCAATCATTTTTGTGGCTTTTATATCATGAAATAGCTTTTCCCCATGCTTTTCCAATGGAGAGGTCGCCTCGTGACCTGACCTCAGGGCACGAAATCAAAAAATCCCGGATATACACCTTGTAGACCCTGGAGGGGTCATGAAGTGTAGGAAGTTTCAAATCGATCGACTTTGAAATGTAACTCTTACAGAGCTCTAAAGGTGAAGTGAGGTGACCTTGGTTGACCTCGTCTGGTGACCTGACCTTGGGTGACCCGGGCTAAAAAATTTCAGGGATGATGGGAAAATGATGCAGTAAGAGGTAGAGCCCTCAACGGCGGTGCTGCGCCTCGTTGTTTTTCTGCTATCCCGAAAAACCTTAGGGGGCCATCGATGCCCCCCGGTGGGGCGAGGGTTAAGAATGTGGAAAATGAGTAGGAACATTTTACCAATTGAATGGGTTTTAGACAATTTTAATAGTCCTATCCTAACCACCCGACAGATTTGGAGTTTTTTTCGAAAGTGCCCGACAGATTTGAGATTTTTTGAAGCTCTGACCTGACCTTAGGTCATCGATATGAAAAATCCCGGAGTACATGTTGTAGTACTCGGTAGGCCCATGATGTGGAATCAGTTTCAATTCGATAGATTCACCCGTTTCTTACTTATGACACCTTAAACATTTTTGGAAGTGAAGTCACCTAACCTGCACTTGTGACCTGACCTGGGATGAATTGACCTTAACATTTTGGGGAAAGCTGCAGAATTGATCAAAGATAAGGTGCGCTAAGTACGGCGGCGCTTCGCGCGGCCTTTTTGTACCGCCGGTAAAACCCGAGGGGGTATTCAAACACCCCTACCAGGGCGAGGGGTAAAGTATGAATGTGTGAATATATTTTTACCGTAGCCGTAGCTAAGTACAGTAATTCTGTAGTCGCTGAAAAAAGCGTAATTCCGTAGCGTAGTTTTGGCCAAAATCTAACCGTAACGTAGCGTAATTCGGTAACGTAACGTAACGCAGGCCATATCTGCCCATACACTCAAGCACCCGCATGCTTACGCACGGAGGCCCCCCCTTTGAACTGTTTTAAACCGCGACACGATCAAGGCTGCAACACAAGTTTACCTCAGGTGTCTCACCCTCACTTCTTCACTGTCTTACACCTAAAGATGGTCCATGACCGAAACGTCGTGTTCTACCTTTCCCTGACTCTTTTAGTTCCTTCTTATTCTTATTAACCCGCGCCCTGGTGGGCCTCCAAGCCACCTTCGCTCTGATGGGGGGTGTTTGAACACCCCCTCTAACTCGGCCCCTGTGCGGGATAGCGAAAAAGCGCGTACGCTGGTGGATAGCTCATACAAATTTATGAAGAAACTATATCAGTCACTTTTTGACTCAGGCTAATATTGAGGTCATGATAAGTCAAAGGAAGTGGGACTTTGAGCAGAGTTTTTGAGCTCTAGCGTCTGACAGAGTTGAGCTAGATTTTTTGCATCATTCACTTCCTCTTGTCACGGCGAATCGAATGATGTATAGTATGCCATACTAGGTAAAAAATGACCTGACCTCAGGTCAGACCAAGGTCACTTTTTAATCTAGCATAGCTAATATGCATGTCAATCGACTTACAACAAAAATCTGAACGCAATGATATCAAAACAAAAGCTGGATCATCATTTCATGCAAAGGTATTGACATAAGTCTGAAAACTGCTTAAATAGCCCCAGATGACCTCCCAGAGGTCACAAGTCAAGATTTTTTAACATGAACATGGAAAGGGGCCCAGGATACTACAATTAAGAGAATATGAATTTATTCTCAGCTGTATCTACACAAATACAGCTCAATTTCTGTTTTTCCCATGTATTTCCAATGGAGAGGTAATGCTCCAAATTTGACCTTAGGTGATAGATATACAAATCCCGGAATACATGTTGTAGCACTCGGTAGGTCCATTATGTGGTATAAGTTGCAATCCACTAGATTGACCCTTTTCTTAATTATGCCAGCTCTAACATTTTTTGAGGTGAAGTCACTTGATCTGCACTGGTGACCTGACCTGAGATGACCCAACCGTAGAATTTTGGATAAAGTTGCAGAATCAATCAAGGATAAGGTATGTCAAGCACGGCGGCGCACCGCCGCTTTTTGGTGCTGCCGGAAAAACCCGAAGGGGGTGTTCAAATACCCCCACCGGGGCGAGGGTTAACACTGCTGTTAGCTGTCTGTGCCCTTCATTGCAGTTTTAGTGTATGCATGGAGCTTTAGTTCACATGCACAGTTTTGGTTTATACAAAGAATTTTAGTTTACACATTGAGTTTGGTTCTTTTGAGCAGCGTTTTAGTTCACTGTTATGTGGTCACGTCTCATCTGTGCTTTTGCACCCTTTTAACACGCGCATTGACGGGGGCGGGTACCCGCCCCCTCGGGTTTTGGAGATAGTAGAAAAACGGCGGCGCGTAGCGCCGCCGTACTTGGTATACCTTTTCCCTCATCATTTTTACAACTTCTGTGAAAATTTTAAGGTTAGGTCATCTCAGGTCAGGTCACCAGTACAGGTCAAGTGACCCGACCTCAAAAAAGTTTAAGATAGCATAAGTCGGAGCAGGGTGAACTTATCCGATTGAAACTCATATCACATAATGGCCCCACCGAGTTCTCTAAAATATTTTCCGGTATTTTTGATATCGATGACCTAAGGTCAGGTACGAGGCATGACCTCTCCATTGGAAATACATAGGAAAAATGGTTTTTACGGAATAACTCAGTAACGGATGGTGATAGAGCATTTATTTTAGCTGCATTAGACTCGCCTGGGCTTTGCGGTTCTAATGATATGCATTTTACATAATTTGACCCTGACCTGACCTCAGGTCAGGTCAAATCCTTGATTTGACCTAGCAAGGTCAAATTATATATCATTCGATTCGGCTTGCTAAGAGGATTCATATAGTTCAAGTCGTTTTGCTCTATCTTTACTTGTTCAGATGTAATGGCCGAAAAACTGAATTTACATGTTATCCCTATGACGGGCATGTTTTGACCTCTCGTGACCTTAAATGTGACCTGACAAAAAAATGGTTCAAATGTTTTCGATGGAGAAGTGGATGGGCAGCCCAACGCCGTTTACCGTTTTTCGCTACCTACCGTGGTTCTCGAGATCTTAGGGGCGGGTACCCGCCCCCCGTCAATGCGAAGGTGGCTCAGACCCCCGTCAATGCGCGTGTTAAGTCCTTTCGGGGTTGTTATGCTCATTTTACTTCCACAGTGTCTCAGAAAGGATCTGCTGTAGGCTTCAAATTATTTTTTTTAGCTTTGGCTTTTGATCTTGGGCTGACATTTGTATTTCTTGTTTTTAGAACCGCCGACGGTTTTTTTCTTTACAATTGGTTTGTTCAGTTTTAATGATCTTCTCACCCCTGCCGCCTTGTACTCGACACTTTTATCATCTAGGGCCTTAGGTCATTTTGCTTGACATATACAGCATGGTGCCCTATCTCCAGCAAGTTCTCTGAGAACTTACCATTTAGAAATTACGTCATAACTCATTGACCTGATCCGGCCTAATGCCAATTTTCGGTCTTAAGTTATCAGATTCATCCCCCTATATCGATCACCCTATAGGTGTGCAAGATGACATGTATCTCATTTAAATCGGCTCAGAATCACCCGTGAAAAACCGAGGGGGCCGATCGGGCCCCCAGCCGGTAGTGAGTTAAAGTACGGATCAATCATTTCCAGGCACTGAATCAATCATTTCCAATCATCCATCAATCACTGAAATATTCATTCCTCTGCCTATAAATACCGAAGATATATAGTTATTGAAAAGGGGGCGCGGTAGTGGAGTGGTCAGCGTAGCTGGCTTCCACGCAGCCGACCCGGGTTCAAGGCCCGGCGGCTTCCCTGAACAAGGAGCAAGCTGGCTCCCGAGAAACCCTTCCAACAGGGAAAGAGTTGGCGACGCCATATGACCCTGGCAGTTGGTGCGTCGATAAGCCCCAATAATTATTATTATTATTAGTTATTGAAAAGCATGAGGGGAGAGGGAGGGTAAGTAAGCATCCTCTGCACGGTGTGGGTTCAAGAGCAAAATAAAAATATATTGAATGGTGGGTGAAAAAGTAAGAAATCTGATAGTTGGGCCCATTTCTGTGATGCCACAGACATACAGTGCTGAAAACGATTGAACAGTAGATGAAAAATTATTTCTTCATCTCATTCAATTGATGCAGCTCTTTGTTTCTGACATCATATGAGAAAAAAAACTTTAAATTTTCGTGAACATCAAACTAAACTCGATATGCCAGTGCACTGGTAATACTTGCCACTGCAGTGGCAAGTATTACCATACTGTTATTTCATCGCTGTGGCTTCACTGCATTTCCGCAAACACCACGCTCCACCACCTCGGAAACCTCATTTGGGAAGAAACGCGTCTGTTTTCCAAGAAAGGCACATCACCTCCTTCGGAAAATGAGTCTGTCTGGCGGTACTGCCCAACCTTTTCAAAATGCAGGAGGATTCTCCGCTCGCTGGCCTATAAAGACCGGCTTTCTCACAAAGCGTCCAGCTACCCAGAACACTTTCAAACTTGCCGCATTTAACATCCGAGGCGCGTTGTCGGTGATGGATTGCTATCCCGAAATACGGAAAAATTCGTGCTGCATTGGTTTTAATCCTTAGTGCATGCATAAATGACAGAGAAGCCGGTGGGCGCCGAGCAGTCTGGAGACGACTGCCGCTTCTGCCGGCGTTCTACAGGGCAGAGCGGTTACACAGTGCAGCCAGAAATGTGCAGCATGTAATCACCTGCGAGCACTGCTTATCGAATGCAACACTGCCAGTCGCCCGTTCTTGTTCTCCCGCCACCCCTCTGAGGTCATGTGTTACATCATTCTATTGGGCTTGCCAAGAGGACTCCAACGGCGCTTACGTTTGTTTTATAGCTTTGCTCTGTCAGTTGCTATGACACACGAACTGAACTTTTCACTGCATTACTATAGGAATGCTCCTTGACGCCTAGTGACCTCAAAAGTGACTTGACAAAAAAATCGATACAAAATTTTCGGTAGCAATCAAGACAGGCTTTCCAACACCACTCGCTACTTTCTGGTAACTAGCAAGGTTGCTGAGGTCATGGGTGAGTACCACGTTCCCGCGAATGCGGCGTGGAACCCTGTTCCGGCGTGTGTTAACGTCAAGTCAGTTGCGATGCTTCCAAATCAGACGTTAACGATCGCAAAAATGCCATCTTTCAGTTGGTAAATGGGACACAGCAAGCTTCAGCCGGAAGAAAAATGTCTCACAGTCAGCCTGTAAACGCTACGTGGTGAAAACCGGAGCTGCCTGGGTGTACAGCCCATATAACTTACTATCTACTGACAGGCATTTTTACTCGTCCTCTGTATCAGCTGGTTGGGGAAAAGTTCATACTCCTGCCAACGGACGACTCACGTCCAGCTCACGTCAGTCGTCTCTGAATGACAACCACGCCAAAGCCGCTTTCGCACTGCGATGTTGCGCATCTGTAGAGGTGCTTGAGTTTACCATATCGGTATGACGGCGGCCTGATGTGATCTTGATTGACATATGGGGCCGACGTAGGCGATGTACCCTGTAATGTTATAATATAAACATTGAACGATTCTATCACGTGCTGGATCCAGCCGAATGAATGGAAGGTGGAGGGATGGGGCCCAAAATAAGCTAAAACATGTTTTCTGCTATACCAAAACTGGGAGATTTCGCGAAATGCCTAGTCTGCTCCCTCCTTTGATTTTAGCCTTTTATCCAGTTCGTTGAAGCAAAAAATTAAATCTGTGCCTGCCTACCACCGCCGTGGCGCAGTTGGTTAAGGCGCCTCGGTCCAGTGTGAGGTCCTGGATCAAAGCTGACCTCTGGCAGCGTTTTCCTCGACCGCCTCCTACCCAGAGATGGCAGTACACTGGGTAGTGCCCGCCTTGACTAGGGACTTCCGCTGACCAACCAGCGCCCTTGTTATTGGGAGCACGGGCTTGATCTGCCTTAAATAGATCCACTGGTCCGGTGGCACCGCCCGAGGGCACGGCCTCGCCGCGTGTCACCGGAGCAGTCCTCTGTTCCGCCGGGTCCGAGAAATCGGGATAGCTCCACTGCCTGGTACAGTGGGGCATGTGACAGGGAGCGTGCGGACATGACTGTCTCGCAAGGGTGCCGATAGCGTAAGCCCCGCTGCCGTGTACATAGTGTGTGTCTGCTTGTGTGTAGTGCAAATGTGCAAAAATGTTCCCGGGTTGGGAACGCAAAAATATTTTTAAATAAAAAAATCTGTGCCTGCCTGCCTGCCTGCCTGCCTACCTGCCTGCCTGCCTGCCTGCTTGCCTGCTTGCCTGCCTGTCTGCCTGCCTGCTTGCCTGCCTGTCTGCCTGCCTGCCTGCCTGCCTGTCTGTGTGCCTGCCTGCCTGCCTGCCTGCCTGCCTGTGTGCCTCCCTGCCTGCCTGCCTGCCTGCCTGCCTGCCTGCCGAGGCCCACCAGGCAGATCCTGGCGGTGCCTGGGCCATATTGGGAAATTCCGTAATTATGCGGGGAAAAGTCGGGAAGATGTAAAATATGAAAACCAAGCACATAGTGGAAAATTCGCATAGAAACTTTCCCTAAATTTTGGGATATAAGTCATTGAAGGTAATTGACCTATGACGTCACAACATGGTATCAGTCTATAATGTACACTCTAACCAGCACTATAGCGACCGTTGAACGGGAAATGATGATTGACATTTACCCATTATCTTTGACCTTGACTTTTACTTTGGGTTGCCTTAACTATGACATCATATAATAATAAACGTCGGGCTGGGTAATGCCCAGAGGTCCGAAAAGGTAATTTGGTTCCCCAAAGCATACCAGTTGATGCCCCGATGTGAGAGGAATGTTCCCAAGAGCCAATTATAGCTCGTGGAGCAGAACCCTGAGCACATGGCCTTTAGTTGGCACATTCAGGTAATACAAATATAGTATGTATTAGGGGATATTATTCAGAATGAGTTTAGATGGTCTTCAGGCCCTGAAAAATATTTTTCAAGCGTAAGATAATCCAAAATTGCCTAATACTTTTATATTCTTGGGAATTAAAATATATTTTCCATATACATATTCTTAAATAGCTTGGGGACTGATCCCAACAAAAATTGAAATATGTTGGAAATTTCAACAGTTATGGGCGGCATATAAATGTTTAACGCACTCGTAAGGGCCTTTATGTATATTAGGGTGCGCGTTACAACACTTTTTTCTAAAGCGAAACTTTTTTCACGCGGTTTTAGACGGTAGACACAAATATAAGGACAATCCTGCAAAAGATTCATCATTTTCTCGAATTTAAGCAACGGATTTTCACCTTTTAACCCTCTCCAGTGGGGCGGGAGGGTGCGGACTAGCCCCCTACAGATTGTTCGTCGTCGCGGAGAAGCGACGCCGCCAAGCGCCACCGTACTTGGCACAGTTTATCCTTAATCAATTTTGCAGCTTCCTCTAAAAAATTAAGTTCGGCTCATTTTGGGTCAGGTCACCAGGCCAGGTCTAGTAACCTCACTTCAAAAAATATTTGGGATTGCCTAACTCGGAGTAGGACTAATTTATCAATGTTAAACCTTTTCATATAATGGGCTCACCGGGGGCTGCAACCTATATTTTGTTATTTTGTATATTGTTGACGTAAGGTCAGGTACGAGTTATGACCTCTCCGTTGGAAATGCATGGGGAAAGCGCAAATTTGTCGAAAATATTTATTTTTCTGTATATAAAGCTTATAGGGACTTCTTATTCCCGGGATCGTAGTATCACCGGCCACCCGCAAGGTTGATTTTGCAAGTTTTGACCTGTGACCTTTGAGAGGTCATTTGGGACTACCTAAGCACGTTTTGAGACTTATGTCAATAACTACGCAGTAAATTGCAATAGAGCTCTCATTTGGATACCACCATGTTTGATTTGTCATTAAGATTCTATGATATGCATATTGACTATGTTTAGTTAGATGATGACTTTGGCCTGACCCTGGGTCATGCCATTTTATACTTTGATGTAGTATGGTCATATTGTACATCATTCGAATCGCCATAAAGAAAGAAATCGAATGACGTTTAAATTTTGTCTCTAACTTAACTCAACCAAACACTAGAGTTAAGTGTTCTAAATTGTGTTATTTTGACCTTTAATGACCTCAATATTACTCTGAACTGAAACATTATGGGAAGAGTTTCTTAATCGGTTCAATGGTCTATCAAACCATTCTTGTGTTTTTCGCTATCCCGCTCAGGAGCCGAATTGCCGCCCCCGGTAGCTCAATTGGTAGAGCGTTGGGCTCCGGCTCGTTGCTCGAAACATGTAGTAACAAGCACGGCATGTACAGGCTTGGGATAGATCCCCATTGGGACGCTCCGGCGCTCAATAGTTTATCCGACGTAGGTCGGCTGGCAACTGACTGGTGAGAGGGTGACCTGAGCGGGGCGGCCGTCCCCGAGCTTTGTGGGACATTAAACTTTGGCTTCAAAATTAACCCTTCATTGTGGAAGTTGCTCATTCGGGTGATGGGGTTGGGATCTCCGTGACAAGTTCAGTGAGGACTTTAGTGAGACTCCGACTCCAACAAGGAACAACTTGGACAAAGTAAAAAAAGACTCGAGAGGGGGGGTGTTAGCACTAGCCCAGCTTGTCAAAATTGGTTCCGATGTCGCTTTGCTTTTCAGCCTTAGTGATGGAGTGCACTCTGGTTTATTTACTTGTATTGTAATAATTTAATATTGCAACAGATTAATATTTCTGAAGAGCATTCATGCCGCAGACGTGAGTCCGAGGGCCTGGACCGGATGACGCTGAGACTGCTGCACGTGGAGAACGCGGTGCCACGCAAACAGTGTAATAAAACTTTACAATAAACTACCAACTTATGTATATAGATGGGTTTCTCCTTTTAGCTTGGAAAATTGTTCAACACTTGAAGATCGTATTCCTGCTCTGCCAAAACACAAATTACTAATCTGTTGCAATATTAAATTATCACGATACGTATAAAGAGACCAGAGAGCACTCCATCACTAAGGCTGAAACGCAAAGTGATATCGGAACCAATTTTGACAAGCTGGACTAGTGCTGACACCCCTCTCGAATCTTTTTTTAACTTTGTCCAAGTTGTTCCTTGTACGGCTGTTGGAGTCGGAGTCTCACTAAAGTCATCAATGGTCTTGTCACGGAGACCCCAACCACACCACACTTTCTGTAGTCAAAATGTAAAGCACCATGCACACCATGCACAATTAGCTTTTGCATTGGGAGTCACCTGCCAATTTAACATTTTTTGTTTGTTCTGGCATCAGAGTATCGAGGGCGAATTCAGAGCGAGCAAAAGTTGGAGAAGTGGTTACCCTCTGTTCAAAACCCCGAAGACACTACATTGCGTTTCAGCACTACATGGTGCAAAACTGGTCGATGTGCCTCCCCTCGATAACGAAACCTGTATCCGCCCATGACTAACCTAACGCGAGCCCCGCTGCGGAAGGGGGAAGTATTTCATCGCCCACTCCCCGCCACCGTATCTCATTTCCTGAAAAGGTAAACAAAATTACGGACGGCATCAGAAAGCTCTTGACGAGACAAAGAGAAATGATAAGGCTATTTTATGTCAAGTCAATATTGCGGTCACCAGAGATAAAATCATATTCCATAGGTTTATATCAGAGCATTCTAGATTATTCCCTATATATTTGATTGAGCGGAGCAAGAGAAAATCTTTAGGCATCATTGGAGTCCTCTTATCGTGGGAAATCGAATTATGCATAATATGACCATGCCAGGTCAAATAAAAAATGACCAGACCTCAAGCTAGGTCGGGATCACATGGTGACAGGTTTTAGTCATTTAACATAGCAATATACCCCGCAATAAGATAAGCGAAATGGAAGCAAAATGGAAGATCTATCTCAATGCGGAGCGAAGTTATTGGCAAAGTAATCACTATATGCTCTGTGACCTCGCCTCACCTGACCTTTTAATGTTCAGATGCTCAATAACTCAAATTAATGGTCAAGATGGTAGTAAGAATATATGGTATGATAATTTTCAATTCGATATATGGAATATTTACTCAAAGTCAGTCCTTAATATATCTCACTATAGACGTATAATTTGCTGAACAAAAAATCACATCCATCTTAGGTCATCAATTTGAAAGTGTCTAGATAGCAGGCTTGTAGACGACCCCAATGACCTCATCATGCTATTATTGTTTAGAAGTGATCGCTCCCAGATGTTCCTTTGGCGTCGCTTAAAACTTGTGATTTTGGGTTTCGAGGTTGGGTCGTTTGATCTTGAATAACTCATTGATCTGACATGACATGACCTAAAAATTTGGTTCAGTTGCATGAAACCAATTGTGTTGTGCCATTCGTCGTTTTTGCGTTACTTAGGAAAACCTGCAAGGGGGAAAATTTCACCCCTCTCTAGTGCACCACATGTAGACATACGAAAGTTGAAGGATATAGTTATACTACAAGTTATTGTATTCTTTGAACGTCATCTCTGAAACTGTAGTTCCCATAACATGCCTATCTATCGATGGCTACTAGTACGGCTATCCTAAAACACTTGGGCACATTGCGTTTGCATCATTAGTTTAAAAATGTAATTCATCAATTTTGAGGAAAAATATTGTTTCCAATTTTTTTACAACGGAATGCCAACACCCCAAATTAAATTTTACAAGGATAAACTATCCCACTTTTTAATGCCATCATTATCAAATCACGTGACCAGACTGTAGGTCACCAGTTAAATTTAATTATTTTTTAAAACAAAAATTAGATTTAGACGCCACTTAACTTTTATTTAGGTTTTCACGATTCCCAGCATCTCTTATTTCATATAGTTATCATGGTTAGTCTCGAAGATATGGCTATTGGAAAAGTAAGCTTTTACATTGCGTCTAAAAACTGCCTAAGGCCATGACTAAAAAACCACTGGACGGACGAAGCTAAAAATTTCACAGCGTTAATCTACGCCCTGGACAACCCCTGATAAATGTATGTACATCAAAATCTGAGATGCAAAGTGTTACTACTTGGTCGATTTGTCGTGGAATGCCCCAGTCCCAACTGCTAAAATTCATATTTTCGATTACAATAGAAGCCCTCTTCATGAGCATACATAGATGCTTAGATATCTGCAAGCAGCTTAACACACGCATTGTAGGGGGATCTTACTCATACACATTTAAGAGAGATCAACGGCAAGTCAATTGGTGAACAATTAAAATCAGTTGATTTCTATTTATTTATAGGCTTTCAAACTCAGACCTATATGTTGAGAGCGCCACAATCGCGCGACCGGACCAATTTGCTTGCATTGAATGCCGAGTGGTGACGTCATTAACACCATGTAGAAGTGTCCCAAAACCTGGGTGCTGGGTGCGGAGCGACACCCAGTCAAACAGAATTTTCCACTCACATCTATTTTTTTGCTCAATTTTCCACCCATGTCTCAATTGTGGTCCCAGTTACCAAAGACATAATTTATAAAGTTGTTTCTTTTTTGACAGGAAGCATATCAGCTGATGGTGGATGGACAATTCCTCAAGTGGCTACCTGCAACATGTACACAAACATACAAATATTTTGGACATGGTTCTGTCTTAACTGACTTAACATGGAAATATAGTTTACTTGGCAGATGACCCCTGCTGTTTGTTTCTCACCACTTGCTCATACCTGAGTTATCAATGTGATTTTTCATATTAACCTCATTGGAAACGCATGAATAGGGGCAATGAATACAGAACAAAGGATTCCGAGAGAGGTGAATCAACCTGTTGAGGGCGCATTGAAATAATATCCGAATATTGATAAGGGCAAAAGGCATATTTTTTGCCATATAATGATTCAAGAGATTTCCAACTACCTGTTCCCTGGCTGTCCCAAGTGGTGAATGACATATGTACAGAAAATGTTCCACCCGCTCTAACTGGTTTCAGTGGGGTGTACCACTTCCCATGCCTACCCCAGCTACCTCACCCAGCCACTAGAAAATTATATTGTGCTGTCATTCCCCCATATTTCCCCAGCCTTCGACGCACCCAAGAACACCCTTTCTCTTATTAGCTCATTAAAATCTCCTGACGCGAACACCACAGAATAAAGATACCAACGGCACTTTTAGGGTCTCGCCAACAGCAGGGATGAGAGACAGCGAGACAATAGCAGCAACGCAAAACCCAGACCGACCAGCGCGAATTCCATGTATTTCACATGTAAATAATGATAAAAAATAATACACGTCAATGTAATTATGTATCTTACTTTATCATGGGGTAACTCCATCTAGGGCTAGTTCCATTACCCTTCTACCAGGTTCCACTGGAAAGTGGCATTCAGCATTTTAGCCAAAGAGAGGAGAACCGACCAGAACAATTGCCAGATTAACTCGGCTCTTATGAGCTCCTTTGGCTTTTTAACGAAATTTGGCGATTTATATTCTTCTGCCCAATTATACCTGGCATCATTATCTCGACCGATTTTAGTGAAACCACAGAATCGAAATTCTGGCGCGGACAAGATGCTCAGTGGCTCCCGGAGAAAGTCCCCATTGGTGAACACCGACACAAAATTCCACCACCCACAAAATCCATGGTGGAAAATTAAACACCCTGGCTTTGTTCTGCCAAAAAATGAGCTGACCACATTGAACAATTCATTTTTGAAAAGCATCTTATCTGTTTACATGATTTCTCGGCTTACGTCCTTGAAAAATTGTTTTTGTATTGCTGGTACCGAGAATAGCGAAAAACCAGTTTGGTCATCTTGACGTTAAAAGCATTTATCTTCAAACTTTTATTCAAAGCACCATGTTCTTAGGAGTTTTTACCATTGAAAATTGACCATTAATTGCGATAAAAATTTGTCATATATATTAGCGCTTCATTGCTGCGTCCGCGCTGTGTGACACCCAAATCCACTCACGACATCCTACGACGCCTAGGCATAAATACACTGATGCTTAACTCGACCTAAAGTGTCCGGTACTTTAATAACTGAAATCTCTACATTTCCACAATGTTTTGGGCAACACAAATACGTCCAGTTACTCTTCAAACATCAGCAATTTTGTATGGCTGGCCTACGGCATGGATAGCAAAATTCCGTCTTTACATGTAATATATAAAAGGGGCATCTTTAAATTTTTATGCCAGGCTGCATATTGACAAACATTTGGCAGTCTTCTTCTCTGCGTTTTTTATTTTTGTAAGATTTTCTAGCCTAATTCAATTTAAAGTAAATCAATTTATTTTGCAAATTATTTCTAGCAAATCAATTTAAATAGATTTCTGAAAGGAAAGTTCTCTAGCTAAGGTGACCGGAAAAACAAATACTAAGGAATGAAAAATAGTAGCCCTGCGACGCTGCGCAACCACCTGCCGCCTAACTAATTCAAGAAAGGCTATTAAAAACTCACAATTTGATACAATCTCTCTGTTACCTTGATTGGATAGATGGATAGCAGCATATTCATGTGAAGGTGGGTATATATATATATATATATATATATATATATATATATATATATATATATATATAGAAGAGTAGCAAGGATTTGAGAGGAAAGAGAAGAAACCATATAGCAAGAGTTTGGAAGAGTCCTTTGGCATCATACCTAGAAAGTTTGTAGTATCGCCTGGGCTAGTTTGGTGTAAGCCAAGGCTCTACTAGGTAGGCCCTAGAATATGTGCACACGTTGTGCAGTGATTATGAGATGAGGGAGGCCCGGACTGAAAAAACTCTGTGTATGCCTAGATAATTAGTTTAGGTTAGGTTAGGCACGAAAATCCCTTACTTTTCAACACCTGCTGATCTCGGGAGCCTACATTTGGTCTAAGGAGTCCCCAATATTTCGTCTCCGGGGGCCCTTTAAGAGTTGGTCGTGTGGGAGAAGGGGAGGGCACAAGGTTTGGTCCAGGAAGCCCTCAAGAGTTGTCTTCAGCCAGCAAATGTTAGTCGTGGGGGCTCCCACAGTGCTCTCGCCCTCCAAAGGCTGTTTTGGAGGCAACTCACCAATGTCGCTTATAACAATTTGAGGCTGCCTCATGGGGTTTTGGTTGGTAAACATTCACCTGCTTAACCAAAAATGTTCGCATGGTGATAGTCCATTTTGGTTTGGGAACATGATTTTTTGCGCAAAATTAAATGAAGTATCCACACTTCAGTTTAAACAAGGGCTCTGAGATTTTTCCCTCTGAGTACCCAACAAATTGGAGAATTTTCACTCCACCATAGGTACATACATGCTGAGGCGAATTTCCCAATCACTTCCACACATTTCGAACTGAATTTTCCACTCAACACCCTAGTTCAAAACCTGTTTTGGGACACTGCCATATAAACAGGATAATATGGCGATGTCACCTCAAATGAAGCTCAAGTTCAATAGTCAACGGTTACAGGTCATACCAGCAATTGCAAGGTCATTGGCCCCAGTGTTTCCGGTCAAATGGTGTAACCCAGTCTGACGTATACAATGCTATGAGGTCATAGTTAAGGTAGCTCAATATAAGGACCAAGGTTTTAGGTCATAGCTAAATGTCAATCCTCATTTCCCGCCCAATGGTTGCTAGGTATAGCGTGCATTATGGAGAGTTTTTTGTGAGAGAGCATATTACGATGTCTCAGGTCATTGACCATGAATGAACTTGAACCGAAAACTCGAAACCTTCCCTTGATGACCCTGGTCTATCTTTTGCAAACTCCCGACTCTTTTCCGCATAATTACGGAATTTTCCAAAGGATCCTCAGTACGGTAAATATTTTAACTTAAAGATACTGACCTAGGTCAAACATTGGCTATTATGTAGACCACCATAGTCTACAGAATCATATTTCGTGTCAGGATGTTGTTCTCGGTATTGATGTGGGATGTCAAAAGAAAACGCGCGAAGCCAATAACCTTATCATGATCACGAAACAACTTATTTGGAAAAACCGAGAATACCATGGCCGGCTGACCTACGCAAACCTGCGCCTGTACCTCAAAGAGTACATTTCAATGGAAAAATATATATCTAGAATAAGGGGACAAGAGCAGAAGTTCGTCGAGCAATGGGAAAACGTAGACACAAGTATAAGGCGAGGAAACATTTAAATGATTGCAGCTGTAACCTTCAGTAGACTTCACTCGCAGATGCTCAATCAAACACATACAGAATGACACACACACACACACTACACACACACACACACACACATACAAAAAACACACACACGTACAAACAGGTATTCACTCACTCACTCCTAGTGACTTAACTTCATTACTCAAACATGTTTTCCTCCTCCGTTCTCTGCCTTATTTGATGTGCGACTTCGTGCTAATGTGGTGAGGAATGTTAAGATTGTGGAGGCGGAGCCTTGAGTTATGAACTTGGATATTGATGCTGAAAATAAAGGGCTTCGGCCGACACCTGAACACGAAAAAAGAGTAGACCACCATAGCGCCCATCCAACCCTTAACCGATGTTTTCTAAGCCTCCTAATTTCTGAAATCTCAGGGGGCCTACCGCCACCTTCCAGTGTGCGTTAGTGCCAGACCTTGCCCCGCCAGTTTGGGTGTTAACACGAAACGACAGACAGTCGCGCTTATTTGATCCCGAGCACTGACGGCTGCCCACCTGTGGACCCGAAGAGTACGTCTGGCGGTCGATACCACAGGGTGACTACCTCGTGGGAGTAGGTGTGACTGGGCACCGATTTGGCACGTGCCAGACCTGTGGAAACACGGCCTGGTCACCACGCTGCCACCCCAGGGCTGGGAGTGAGGCGGGCAGACGTGGACCCAGATGTGGGGTCGAAGCATGTTGGACTGGCAGGTATTATTAGTCTCAGTAGTGGTGCAACATTTGGACTAAGTTCCCAGCAGCGAAGCAGCTCCCTAATATATGGTGGGGTATTGATGGTACATGATCGGCTGTAAGGTATTCTATTTGAATGTAATAGGTAAAGCGTTCGTTAAGTGACTGCTGCGATGCAACCGCCCTAAAACATCAGCAATACCACGTACATACAAGACAGATCTCCGATCGCAGCTTCATTTAAGGAGCAGAGGGAACAAAACCTTCTCTGCCAAACTCAAGAAGAAAATCAAGGATGATCCGTGAAACATTCAAGTAAACAATTTGCATACTAAAAAAGGATAAATACGTTTTATTAGAAAGATCAACCTTCAGAATAATTTAGCCTTTGTTTTTTAAGATTACTTAAACTTTCTCTCCAAATGTGAGCAAACTAGGACACAAAGCTAACCAGTCTTCGAAAGACTAATCCCAGCTGCAACTGTCTCACCGAAGTCGGCCAGCTTGAGTTCGCCGATTTGTGAGATGAGCAGATTCTGCGGTTTGACGTCCCTATGCAGGATCCGCCGCTGGTGACAGAAGTTGAGGCCGCGCAACAGCTGGTAGAGGAACAGCTGCACGTTGCGCGCGTGAAGGCCGCCAGGGTGTGTCTCCAGGTACTGCGACAGGTCCGCATGCTGCGCGCAAAATCGAAGAGAACGTTACATCTGCCTGCCAACTTACTGTGCTCAGCACGGAGACATACCGACGAGCTGCCCACAGGAGACGGGGGCTGTCTTATTAATCCTGCGTGTAAGGAAAACAGACGGTTCAAAACTGTCAGTGAAGTCTACTTAGTTATACATGTTCTCTTTTAGAGTCAGGGAAGGGGTGAATGAGAGGAGTCGCTGACCCAACACGTTGGCAAGGACACCACCATATTCTACCAATTCTCCACCACTTCAACAATGAAGAGTTTCCCGGCTCTATTGATTGTCTGACAGAAATGAGTTAGAATCATTTTCAGGCACCATTCGCTTTCTCTCGTTACGGCGAATCGATTAATGTATAATATGGCTATACTAGGTCAAAACATAACAATACCAGACCTAAGCTCAGATCTAGGTAACTCTCCAGACTGGTATAGTCAATTTGCATATCAATCGCCTCGCAATAGCAATCCAAACGCAATGGTATCAAAATCAAAGCTTTATCATCATTTCCTGCAAAGTAATTGACCCAAGTCTGAAACCTGCTTAAGAAGCCCCAGATGCCCTCTCAAAGGTCACAGATCAAAAATTGCAACATGAACCTGGAAAGGGGCCCATGATACTATGATTGGGAGGATATGAAGGTATTCGCAGTTGTATCTACACAAATAAAACTCAATTTTTATATTACCCATGCATTTCCAATGGATAGGTCATGTAGGTCATGGATGGGTCATCTGTACCTGATCTTAGGTTATCGAAATTAAAAATCCCGGAATATGTGTTACAGTACTCGTAGGCTCATTCTTTGTTTTAAGTTTCAATTCGATAGATTCAACCTTTTCTTACTTATGCCACCCTGCACATTTTTGGAGTTGAGGTCACTTGAAATGCACTGGTGACCTGACCTGAGATGACCCAACCTTAAAAGTTCCGGGAAAAGTTGCGGAATTCATCAAGAATCAGGTGTGCCAAGCACGGACTTCGCGTCATAGAGAAGTTTGTCGCAGAAAGGAAGTATTACTGTTATTAAAGCCTTAGATATCTCACAGTTTATTTATTCAATGGCAGGTTCATCAACAAATAATAAAAACCTAAACCTGATCCAGAGCAAAATAATGAAGTTCATTTGGAGAGGTCGTCCTCCCAAAGTTGCTCTGGGAGTCCTGTACCAGGACACAAAGAATGGTGGATTGAATGCACCAAATATAGAACATATTCATAAGTCTGTTCGAGTTTTATGGTATGGAAGACTCGTTGATAACCAGGACTCCACGCTTAGCAAAATTATACACATAAGATTGGACATAGAAGTTAAACAAGTATTAAACATGAATTACGGAAGTGAATGGGTAAAGTCCCCAATTTTAAAAGAAGGATTCCCCAATTTTATAGAGAGATACTGCAATGGCTACGGGAGATCTTGCCAATAGCTGAACCGCTTAGTGCTGAAGACATAAGAAAACAAATCATTTAAAATAATTCAGCCTTACGGGTAGAAGGACGCCCTTTTTTCTGTCGCACGTTGTATGAGCGTAATATTTTTCTCGTGGATTATTTTCTTGATAACCGAGGACAGATGCTGACGGCAACTGCATTTAAAGAAAAACATTCATTGCGAGGTGTAAATCCTCTGAACTATATGGGTTGGTGCCGGTCGATACCCAGGGAATGGAAGAGACGAGTTATCAGTTCCCAATCGCCTTCTGCAAACGACAGATTTGTTGTGTCTCAAATAAACATTAATGGCAAATCATTCCCGATTCAAGCAGTCAAATCGAAATATTTTCGACAAAAACTCATAAAACACATTATTCCAAAAGCTCAAATCAAATGGATAAACGAGGGGATCGATTTTTCTGAAGATTGGAGCCAAATACACGCGCTTCCCTTTGCTACCACAAAATCCACTAAATTGCAGAGTCTACAGTATAGAATAACTCATCGTTTTTCCCAACTAGGAGATTCCTCTGTATCCGAAACGTCACGACGGACCCATTCTGTAACTATTGTGGAGAAATTGAGACACTGCAGCATTTCTTTGTATTCTGTGATGATACATTAAATTTCTGGGACGAACTACTAATCAGGATAAATTGCAAGTTGCGTTTAGAGCAGCAGTTAAGTCTTAACCAGAGAGACATATTATTTGGCTCACTTTCAACCACCAACATAGTAAACTTCATTGTTCTAAATGCGAAACAGTTTATAGTTTATCGGCGCGTTAGAGAAGAAAGACTGGACTTAGGTAACTTCCTCACTTTTATTGCGAAACAAGTTAGCATCGAACTAGTGATCGCCAAAAGGACTAGTGAAGTTCACAAATTCCGGGAAAGATGGGCCCCATTCATAAATGAAAGTTCAGAACTAAACATTGAAAAAGTTTAGGTGCCAGGCCGGACTCCGAGAGGCCTACGATTTAAATTTGTGAGAGGTTTTCAAGGGTTGGAAATTTGTCAAATTACTTGACGTGGGAGGGGAAGGATTTGGGGAAGGGAGGGAACAGAGAGATAGTACATGACTTGTTGTGACTGTTTGGGACAGACGGCGGCTGCTGTTTGCGGTAGATTTCCTCGGTTCTGTTTTTTGTTCACTGTTATCTGTGGCTGTTTATTGTGTAGACTCACTCTTGTCGTGGCCTGTTTTGACAGTCCAGTTTTCCGTGTGTTCCATGTTACCACCTCTGTTGTGATTATGTCGACGTATTGTTTCGTTCACCTTGTGATGTAAGAATGAAAATACAAAATTTGTTTATAAAAAAGCACGGACTTAGCGCCGCCGTTTTTTCGTGCCGCCGGAAAGACCCGAGAGTGGGGTGTTCAAACCCCCCTCCCCGCCCACCAAGGCGAGGTTTAAGGAGAAGGGCGGAGGTAGAAAGTTAGATAGAGCAGGGCAGAATGGAAAAGAAGGGAAGACATGACATTGGTAAGTGTTAGATAGGGCTGGGAGAAGTAAACAAGAAGAGAGGAGTGGCATTGAGCGTTCAGATTTATTCTAGAGATAACGGACGAGAGAGGAATGCTGAGCATTGGCAGGCAGCTAAATAGAGCTAAGCAGGGTGGCAAGGAGGGGGGATACTGATACGCAGTAAGGACTAAACAGGGCCAAAAAGTAGCGACAAGGGGCGCTGGCGAACACATGCAGAGAGACGGAAAATATAGACAGGAGAGGAGAGTACGCTTAACCCTATTTCCGTAGGCCGGCACCCTATTTCGGCAGGGGGAATATCGGCCCCCCTAAGATCTCGTAATCTAACCGGCCGATTTTGAAAATTCAAAGTGCTATAGATTCCCTGACGCTAAACTTTATTTTGAAAAAGAAAATTTCAAAATTTTGATTTTAAGGAGAAAGTCGTGCAAAATATACAATTTTTGTGTATTTTTAGATTTTCCATAACCCTTGTCTCTGTTGTACGATTTTCACAAAACTAGTTCAGATTTACAATAATTGACCCAAAATTGTCATATACTGAGTTACGCAAAAATTCGAAATTCAATGGCAGTTCCAGGACCAGGACTATGAGGGAAATATATACAACCTAAAAAGTTTTGTTACGCGGATTAGAAGCCGTGATATACTGTGGCATCTTTGACACATAAATAAATGAAAAAAGTGAAAAAATCATCAGGGGCGGATGCAGTAAGGTAAAACAGTGGGGTAAAATACATCCCAACAATATGCGAGTGGTATGCATGAGTATATTAGTCCCTCGACTAGTTGAAATTTATTTCTGATAATTTTTACCCTCCATGGCAGCTCTGGGAAAGGGGGACATAGGCGGATCAAGGACTCTCGTCGTGGGGGCGGGTGGGGGTGATTGGAAACACATTTTTAATATACAACGATATTGAGTCGCGGCGGTGATACTGGCTGGGAATATGCATTTTGAAAATTTGTAGTGACTGGACACGCCTCTGGTAATCTAGAATTTGGTTATAACTATTTTGAATTTTCATATACCCAATTGTATTCGCCCTGGCACGGCTGTAAGCAGTTTTCTCACTTACTAACGTTTAGTCCTTCTTGATAACATTTCCCCCATTTTGAACTGCTGTAACCGCCCCTGATGAATACAAATAGTGACAATTGTGAATGCACTATCATCTCACATAAAAATGATATAATAAAACCATATAACTGGTATCAGGATCAGCAGAGACGGCTTCCTTTTACAAAGAACCCATCGCATACGATAATACTTGGTTTGTGGATAGAACCTCCCCAAAAACCCAGCCATAGCTCCGCCCCTGGTAAATATATAATATTGACAATTTCAGAAAACCTGCCTGTACTAGTTTTAGGAAAAGTCAGGAAGTTTCAAAGTTCTATCGCAAGCCGTTTCGGAGATATTCTTGAAAAACCTTAGGGGGCAATATTAGCCCCCTGCCGGAAATAGGTTAACACTTTAGAAGCCGAGAAAAATAATGGTAAACGTAGGTTTATTGATCGTGTCGCATCGATTTACAAAACATATTAATGTACTAATTGCATATCCTCGGGCAACAAACTGTTGTGTCTTCAAAAAGAATATTAGGCGTGCTGTGCGGGGTGATCGTATGAATTGAGTGCCAATAGGAACATAAAATAATATTTTAAAATTCTATTTTAATTTAGCAATTCTCATATCATGTTCAGACATGTAGTTCTTATGTTCAGTTCATGACAAAGTGACTGGAGCACTGACACTCACATTTTTGACAAAAGTCTAAGAATAAACCATTGTGTGCGGAAAGACCTGCTGATGTGAATACATACATACATGCATACGTAGGGCGGTACCATAAGAAAGGCTGTCTTAGAAGTAAGAAGAAAGTATTCGTCTAGTAAGAAGACATCTTATTGCTGGTGGGCGATACGATTGAGCCGGACGTGGCAAAGAAGAAGAGAGGACAGGGGAGTGAGGGACAGACAGCTGGAGTCGGACTGGGCAGGAGAGAAGACGGACAGTCAGATTTTTATTTTGGTCATCAAAACAGGGAGCATTACAAAAATAACACGTTCGGTACACAGGCACAAGGGCAAAGAAACGAGCCTCTCGCAGGCGGGTGGTAACTATCTCTTTTCACCGCCATCACCACACAGACTTCGCCCGGGGTGAAATTCAGACAAAGCGATGTAATTAGACGTCGAAGCGTTCCGTTGAACGTATGTACCGGAAACGCTTGAGGCTACCTGTTCAACCGTTAAAAAAACCGTTCAAAAACAAAATAAAATCGTTCAGCGAAAATCCATGCAGTAAAATGCTAAGTTTTACAGAATTATCAAAGTTCGTCAAGTTTGTTTCCATTACCTCAGATATGTCTCCAAATATAATCTCTCATACATTATCGCACAGCTGTCATCTTAGTGGAAAATGAAGCGTATACCGTTTTCCGCAAGTACAGTTTGGTAAAGTATACGCTTGAATTTGGAGTTGGTGAGAATTTATTTTATTCATATTTAATCTTAGCCTAATAAGAAGAAAATTGGCAGGGCGGGGCGCGGGTGAAGGCAGGGCGGGGTGCGGGTGAAAGGGGGAAGGCAGGGCGTGGTGCAGTCAAACAGCAAACGCGCTGGTGAGCAATCCGATAGAGCCGGGGAGGATGGCGAAGAAGGGAAGACAGGGCACTGGCACACAGTTAGATGTGACTGGAAAACACAGCAGAGAGCGGTGGGCAGGGCTCTTATGTGAATTTAGATGGGGCCGAGAAATAAAAAAAGATCAGAGGGCAGGGCACTGATGAGCAATCAGATAGAGCCAGATAGGGCCAGTATTTGGGGCTGGGAAATGCAGACAAGAGAGGAGGTCATGGCACTGGTGGTCACTCAAAATGCACCAGGCAGGACGTGATAGAAGAGAGGGTGGTTAGATACGGCCGGTCAGGAAATAGAGGAAAATAAGGCAGGGCACTGGTGGGCAGCCAGATACGGCCGCACAGGGCAGAGAAGAGGGAGGGTAAGGCGCTGGTGGGCGGACAGATACGGCCGGATAGGGCAGATCTGAAGAGAAAGCTGGGCGCTGTTGGGCAGCAAGATAGGACGGGCAATTACGCGGGTTAGAGCAGACTGTAACACGAGGCATTAAAGGAATGTGGTACCTTGGTCGAATCCTGGAATTTATTGCAATTAGGCATACTTTTAGCCAAAAATAATGAAACCACTCATGATTTCTCTGAAAAAAGTGTTCAATAGGCTCAATGTTTTGTTTTTAAAAATACTCCTCTCGGAAAATAAATAAATATCTGCCTATGGATGATGTCATGATCTGGCAACCACTACCACACTTGAAATGCTTCAAGGGCTTCGATTGGCTGATGCTCATCGTGACGTCAGTATATGTCGTCACACCAGCAGCTCACAACAATGGCCGCCCGGCGAGGGGTTGATAAGGGGGTTGGTGTCAGGTAGGTTTTAGCTTTTTCTACGGAAATATCGAGTTCCAAGACAAATAATACATGGAGTACCGGGTTTTCCGACTTGCTTTACAACTTGGCTATCTAATTTAAAATCACATTATGAAGGTGACACATTACCTTTAATGATTTGGAAACTGACGAGTGAAATGCAATAAACACGCAGGGCACACGATTTGTGTTTCGGGAGCTTATATCTACAAGTATGGACAAAAATCATTGGTGGACACTGGGAAATTCACTGGTGGGCGTAGCATGGGAGATTGCTGGGCAAAATCCCCACCAGTTAATAACTTAACCCTCGCCCCACCGGGCCCATCGATGGCCCCCTAAGGTTTTTTCGGGATAGCAGAAAAACAATGAGGCGCAGCACCACGGTTGAGGGCTCCACCTCTCACTCCATCATTTTCTCACCATCCCTAATTTTTTTACGCCGAGTCACTCAAGGTCAGGTCACCAGGCGAGGTAAACCAAGGTCACCTCACTTCAACTTTTGAGCTCTATAAGAGCTACATTTCTAAGTCGATAGATTTGAAACTTCCTACACTTCATTAAACCTCCAGGGTCTACAAGATGTATATCTGGGATTTTTCGATTTCGTGACCTGAGGTCAGGTCACGTGGTGACCTCTCTCATTGGAAAAGCATGGGGAAAACTGTCTCATGATCTACAAGTCACAAAAACGATTGCAAATGCTCGGCTTGCTCAGAAAAACGTTCATGGACACCCTTTCATGGATCCTAGGGGCTATATTTTCCCTTTGACCTCTTCGAGGTCATCCAAGGTCACCAGGGGTCAAAAACAGTATTTTGACAATAACTTTTGACCTAATTAAGCTAAAGCACTGAAAAACATCATCGTGAATGTCTCGTCCCTGGCTTTCATATGATATACGGTAAGGTCAGTTTCTGACCTTTTATGACCTCAGGTCATATGAGGTCACGAGGTGACCTCTGGAGGTCAAACCACTGGCGGGAGGGCATTACGTTTCGCATAGCGGAGAAAGGTCTGGCAATTTCCTATCAAATGTATTTTACCAGATTTCAATAGCTCTAATGGCATAAGAGTTATGCCCAGTTTGCTTAAGCATTGCATACTTAAGTGAAAATACCCTATCTTGACCTAACTTGACCTCTGGATGTCAAATCATTAACCTGGGAGCTTAAACATTTAATTGATTTCTTGCTGAATTAAAGCGAGCTTTCTAATGCACTTTGCAGATTTGCGCTAACACCCATATTTTTGGAGTTATAGGGGGTGGGCCATCGATGGTCCCCGGTGGGGCGAAGGTGGCGCCGGACACCCGGTGGGGCGCGGGTTAAAATATACCTTGCCTAATTGAGCCCTATCTTCCATACTACTTGATGGCTTATGAACGCGATTTTCTCTCAAACCTGATTCCTCTCAAATTCGTAAACGTAAAAAAGCGTACCAAAGGTATGGTAATCGGAGCAGATAGCTTTGCTCGCTCAAATGCAATATTCAAAGACCTAAACTACTAAAAATACATGATATCACAAAATAGTCAAATTTCTATTACCAGACATGAATTGAAGACAGAGATTTCCTTGCTAAAAAGTACTAAACTTAGTACTGATGTGATTCCTAGAGTATTTGACATTCCTAATTCTCTGTCACTTTTATTTCTGATGACTCTTCGTACTTACACGTGTCCCCTGGGGGGCAAAATTCGCCCCGCGCCCCGCTGGGGGGCGAAATTGCCCCACCTCCTGCCTTTCCCCAGATAAGGCAAAAACGAAGAAACGCAGAACAA
The DNA here is from genome assembly GCA_034440635.1 of Lepas anatifera. Classification (NCBI taxonomy): domain Eukaryota; kingdom Metazoa; phylum Arthropoda; class Thecostraca; family Lepadidae; genus Lepas; species Lepas anatifera. The sequence continues at coordinate 2,045,871 of JAOTON010001814.1, read as the reverse complement.
GGAAACTTACAGTAGCTTATCCCTGATCAATTTTACGCATCTGATCAATTTTACGCATCTGATCAATTTTTTCGGTCAGGTCATGTCAGGTCACAGAGTTATCCAAGGTCAAGTGACAACCGATCACAAAAACATAAAATTACGAGGTTGAAGCGGTGCCTAAGGAACATCAGTCAACCGATCAGTATGAAACTTTCACAATATGATGACGTTATTAGGGTTTACTATCTCGGAGTTTTGGTATTGTTGACCTGAGGTGGGGTCAATTTTTTGGTCGCCCAATTATAAGGCTATGGTGAAAAATTAAAATGGCTCGTTTTCAGTAAACACTGGACAGATAAAGCTGAAAAACCTCAAACCATGTATTCTTACCACGATCTTGACCATAAAGTTGAGTTTTGACCACCTGACCTTTCAAAGGCAATGTCAGGTTACAGGAGCATACTGTGATTGGTTTGCCGATAACTTCTCACTGAATTGAGATAAGGCTCCTATTTTGCTTGTATTGTGCTTATATTGTCACGGGGAGTCGATTGATAAACAAAATGACCACACCAGGTCACTCTGTGACCTTGACTTGGCTCGATGTCAGGTCATTTTTACAATGTGACCTAGCAAGGGTCATATTATACATCATTCGATTTGCCACGACGAGAGGAATCCAATGATGCATACATATTTGCTCTAGCTCTACTGAGTAAATATCTAGAGGGGGAAACGTACCCTGCCCTGCTGTAAGCCTATGGAACCTTCTTTGACCTATGCTGACCTCAATATTGACCTGACATAATAAACTCCTTATAAATTATCGTCAAGAGTTTTCGAACGCCGTCCTTAATTTTTATTTACCTTTCCTAAGAAATGAGATACGGAGGGGGCGAAATTTCCCCCCCAGCGAGGCGCGCATGCCAGGGATTCCAGCGGGGCACGTGTAAACACCCGCACTGGAAGGGGCCTCAGAGGCCCCCACCTATTTTTACACGGTGGACGAAGAACCGATAGTAGCCGAAAAACGAAACTTGTTCTCATTTGGGAGAATCTAACGGCACATCGATTGGCGAGACAATTTTGGAAACCATCGAAAATGTTTTTGACTTATAGGTTTTTAAAGTCAGATCTGTATTTTGAGATCGCCCCAATCGCGCGGACGGACCAGTTCGCTTGCTTTGGAGACCAAGAGGTGACTTGATAATGTCATATAACCGGAATGATATGTCACGGGCACCTCACATGAAGGTCAAGGTCAAAGGTCTCAGGTCAAGGTTATATCAGTACTTTAAAGGTCATTGACCACAGTGCTTCCGGGCAAATGGCGTTGCCCAGTCTCACGTTCATTATGCTTTGACGCCAAAGTTAATTTAACTCAAGGTCAAAGGTCAAGGTCAGAGGTCATGAGAAAAGGTCCATCATCAATTCCCGCCAAACAGTTGCTATAATGATATTCAAAGTGTGCATTACAGGTAGTCTACCATATTGTGACCTTATAGGTCAATGCCCCTGAGCCCAAAATTGAAGAACATATTCTTTACGGACTTCCGTTTATGATCCTGGTACGCATTTAGCTTATTTCCGTCTCTTTCCTGCATAAGCACGGCATTTTTCGATAGGTCCCCAGCGTGGCCAAGATTTGAATTTTATGACCTCGTTTAAACTTGAAGATATTAACTTAGGCCAATGAAAATTGGCTGTGATGTATATCACGATAGGCACCACCTACCGGAGTTTTTCTACGCTTCTTAGTTTTTAAGATCTTAGAGGGGGCTTACCAGGCCCCCACCAGTGCGCGTTAGTGCCAGAGCCCTCTCCAGTGCGGGTTTTAACAAGCGCTGTGGAGAGGGGTCCTAAAGTGCTCTTCGCCTATTTTTCCGAGGTCGCCGGAGAACCATTTGCCGCCAGGAAACGCTACTTTGCCACACTTGAGAGAATTTATGAGCGTGTCGATGGGTGAAAATTTGGAAAATCCGTCAATAACTTTTGGCTTTATAATAACTAACTTAAATAATTTATAGGCTTTCGAAGTCAGACCTATAACTTGAGACCATCGTAATCGCGCAGTCACCTAGTTCGCATGCGCTGTAGACCGAGCGGTGACGTCATAACGTCATATAATCAGGCTATACGTCAAGGTCAACCCACATGAAGGTCAAAGTCAAAGGTCATAGGTCAAGGCCATTGACCCCAGTATTCCGGCCAGATGACATTATTCAGTACGAAGTATGTTATGCTGTGATTTCATAGTTAAGGCCACACAAGGCCAAGGTCAAAGTCAAAGGTCTTTTCAATGTCAAACTCTAAATTCCCGCCCAAGGGCTGCTATAGCGCCAGTTAAATTGAGCATTCGTGTGAGTATGTTATATTGTTACATCAAAGTTCATTGAATTTTAATGACCTTGACCTCAATTTTCGGAGAACATTGTGTGGTGCCTTTCTTCTATGACATTAGCCCGCTTTTGGTGTGTTCCCAGCTTTTTTCCGCATAATCAAGGCACGACCCGGATTTGATTTTTACGGCCTCGTTTAACCTTGAAAATATTGACATACGTCAATGTCGCTTGGCCACGATGTAGATTACTATCGCCCCGACTCACCCCCTCCCCTCCAACGGGCGTTTTTCAAACCCTGTTGTTCTCCGAGATCTCAGGGGTACTTTACGACCCCCTCCTCTGCGCGTTGACGCCAGACCCCTCTCCATGACGCGTGTTAATCCGTTCATTAGCACATCATACTCATTAACCATGCCTTCATGATAGCAGCATCTCCCTAGTATAAGTCGCCTTTCTAGTCCTTTTTCTTACTTAATGAAGTACGGTCAAATTTACTTTTAAAAGTATAGTTAGAAGCGCTCCCAAGGTTTTTTATTTCTGTTCCTACCTCTAGATCAAAATCTTCGCCTGGCCTTCTAGCCGTGCTTTCTCTCTTAGATGCACCTCCCCTCCCCGTTGCAGGACCTGCTTTTGAGCTGACGAAGAGCACTTGGACGCAGGGAGTGTCAACTGCAGACCTAGTGGACCGGATGCTCCTCATGAGCAGCGCCCGTTTCAAGACAACTCTGGTGGTTGAACGCTGCTCGAGCTTCTCTGACCCAGATGGACTAGCTGACCACCTCACAGTGACGATAATGAAGCTAACCTCATGCCACCACATCACAGACCTGACCGTCACGCCGATGTCACTGAAGCTTGCCTGACCTAACATCGCCGGGGCGCCGGCTGCTATCACGGCGATGTGGCTGGGCCATTTTTAGCTTTGGTACATTTTTTCGGCAACAAGAGATGTGGTGCTCAGTAGAATCGCCTTGGAGTAAAGCAAGGCATGTCTCGTTTACGACAAAAACATTGCTGTTTCAAAATATTAATGCCTTAAAGCCCCAGAGAGAGCATAAAACATTCTGAATTTCAATAAATGCCTATTCAAAGCCATAAAATAATAATATAGATATGAAAAATCCAGGAGAGCAGTGCCAACCGAAATAATATAAATGTAAATAAATGTGATATATTCTTATTTCGAAGAACGAATATGAAACAGTGAAAAACCATCAGCAGTAATATTTGCAATTAAAGTCAGACGGGAATATTTTTTAGCGGAATAAACATTAAGTTGTTCTCCAATTTTCTCAATTGAAATCTTTACATCTTAAACTAAAGAAATCGAATCAATTCCTCCGTGCAGGTTCAACCAAATCCGAAAAATCAGCACACTTTCTGCGCAATTTCAACGGGCAAACCGAAAAACTGCAAGAGTTACTGTAGAAACACGTTCGTTACCTCCCAGAAGCATATATCCAGAGCAATTTCGTAGCGTATTCCGACACTGTTAAACACGGCCCACCTGGTTAGCTGGCGAAGAGCAAACTTACCACGTACTCGAAGACAAAAGTGAGCGCGTTTCTGGCGTGCACAATATCGTGGAGGATGACAATGTTGGCGTGTCGGAGCTCCTTGAGCAGACTGGCCTCCCGGATGGCGGTGAAGGGGGCACCCTCTTCCTCTTGTAACCGAATCTCCTTGAGCGCCACTGTCTGTTGTGTCAAACTGAAAACACAGGCGAACGAGGCAATGAGATCTGACTTCCTTTAATTCCAGCCTCTACTTGTTGCCAATCCTAACGAGAACCCAGACTTTATCACCGTCAGCCTTCACAATATCCACACGCGTACTTAAGGGGGGGACTCAGAGGCCCTCTACCCAACTATTTGTCCAAGGTGGCCAGAGCGGAAATACTATTCTCGGCCAAATTTAAGAAAATTCAACGGCACGATGATTTATGAAAATGTTTAAATCAGTTCAATGTTTCCATTTATAGGCTTTCAAAGTCAGACCTAGATTTTGAAAGCGCTACGATTGCGTGGTCGGACCAGTTTGCTTGCATTGGAGACCAAGTGGTGACGTCATAACGCCATATAAACGGGATAGTATATCAATGTCACCTCATATGCAGTTCAAGGTCAAAGTTCAAAGTCACATTACCACTTTCAAGGTCATCGGCCCCAGTTAATTGGCGTTACCCAGTTTGACGTATATAATGTCATGACGTCATAATTCAGGTAACACAATGTAAAGGTTAGAGTCAAATCAAAGGTCAAGGTCAAAGGTCATAGGTAAAGGCCAATCCTTAGTTCCCATCCAAGGATTGCTAGAGTGCTAGTTATAGTGTATATTATAGGGAGTATATTATTTTGTGACTTAATAGGTTAACACCCACCCCGGTGGGCCTCCGAACCATCTTCGCCCTGGTGGGGTCTTCAAACACCCCCTCGAACTCGGTTACTATACGGGATAACGAAAAAACGCGAACAGTGGTGGATAGCCCACAAACATTCATGAATGAATTTTATGAGTCACTTTTTGGCTCAGGTCAATATTGAGGCCATGATAGGCCAAAGAAGGTGGTTTGTTAGAGAAGAGTTTCGGGGCTCCAGCGTCTGACAGAATTTAGTTAGAACCATTTTAAATCACCATTCGCTTCCTCTTCTTACAGCGAATCTAATGATGTATTATCATATCAATTAATCATATGTATCATATCATAATCATTAATCATATGTATTATCATAATCATATGACTATACCCGGTCAAAACACAGAAATGGCCTGCCCTGAGGTCAGGTCAAGGTCACTATCTGATCTAGCATAGTTAGTTTGCATATCAATGGACTTCAAATAACAATCCAAACTTAACGGTATCAAAATAAAAGTTTTAGCGTCATTTCCTTCAAAGTCATTGACCCACGTCTGAAAATCTGCTTAGTGGCCCAAATGACCCTCAGCGGTCACAGGTTAAAGGGAAGGTGGCACTTTCATAACGTGATTTTAACTGAGATAGCCAAGTTGTAAGGCAAGTCGGAAAACCCGGTACGCAATATATCATTTGTCTTGGAACTCGAGATTTCCGTAGAGAAAAGCTAAAACCTACCCGCAATGTACCCCTCATGTACCCCTAGCAGCAGGCCACAGTTTTCATGGCTGTTGGTGTGACGACATATGCTGACGTCACGATGAGCATCAGCCAATCGAAGCCCTTGAAGCTTTTCGAGTATGGCAGTGGTTGCCAGATCATGACATCATCCACAGGCAGATATTTATTTCTTTTCCTAGAAGAGTATTTTAAAAATCAAAATATTGAGCTTATTGTACATTTTTCAGCGAAATGATGAGTGTTTTTACTATTTTCGGGTAAAAGTACGCCTAACGATTGCAACATGAACCTAGAAAGGGCCCATGATGCTACAATTTGGAGAATATGAAAGTAATATTAGCTTTTCTTACACAAATACAGCTCAATTGTTGTTTTCCTAAGCATTTCCAATGGATAGGTCAAGTAGGTCATGGAGAAGTCATGGTCCCAAACTGACCTTAGGTCATCGATAGGAAAAATCCCGGAATATGTGTTGTAGTCCTCGGTAGGGTCATTATTTGGCATAAGTTTCAATTCAATAGATTCAACCTTTTCTTACTTATGCCATCCTAAACATTTTGGAGATGAGGCCACTTGACCTGCACTGGTGACCTGACCTGAGATAGCCCTACCTTAAAAGTTGCGGGAAAGTTTCAGAATTGTTCAAGGCGAATGTGTGCCAAGTACGGAGGCGCTTCACGACGCCGTTTTTTCTACAGCCGTTTTTTGGAAGCTTATATGTCAAAACAAATTTGACTGATTTTCAAAACAAATTCTTCAATCGACACGCCGTTAAATTCCCTCAAATTTAGCCCAGTAGTGTGTTTCGGCTACGAACTAAATAGGAAAAATAGGTGGTGGGAAGGGGGGGGTAGTTTGTGACTTCCCTACTGTGCGCGTGAAGGTCATCGAAAATAGATAACTAACATGCAAGTTTTTACCATTCTAGTGCTTTCTGAATCCGCACTTACAGCATATGTTTTAAAAACAAGCTTTTCTTATCTCTGTTGTTACTTGGGATAACCGTAAATTTATAAAAGATACAAGAACAAAGTAAACATTGACGTTTATAAGAAGCCGAACTTCACCCCTCCTCGATCCACCCTTGAATTTTGAATTTGACAAGACCGAAATGTATACGTATCCGCGTACCGTTCTGAGACTATATACGATGGTTGGTAAAAGTGGGTGGGTAAAGGGAGATTTGGTAAACAGTTAAAACGTGTTCTAAGACGTCTGTGTTTTGACCCCATTGGGCCCCGTTTAAAAATTTCTGGACTTTGATGCGTAAAATTAAAGTTTATGTTCCGACAGATCAAACAAAGGCATCGGAACCAGGGGGGGCGTCGGGGCATGAGGTCCCCTTAAATCAGAAAAACTTAACACAAACCCTGCGACGTTGACTGAAAAGAAATGGGTTGAAAATGGTCCATTGTTACCCCTCCCTTAAATCCGGGGATCCTCCGCCGCTACTGAAATCAAATGGTTTTTGTTTCATTGACATCGTTTCTGAACTTTAGGAGATAGAAGTGAACTTTAGGAGCTGGGTGTAATGTCCTTCCTCCATCTACCGATTCTGACTTTTTACAGGACTCACAAAAACTAAAACTGGCGTCGAATTTCATGATGGCCATTTATGAACATAGTGTGACACTGCATATGCCAAACATGATTTGGAAGACGCACCCGTTTTCAGTCTTTCAGATGATCCCCACCCCTGTGGCTGGCCAGCTCATCTGCTGGAGGTGCGGTAAATAAATAGATGAATACATTGTTATCCCATCCCTTTCGTTTTCTTTCAATCACCTCTCCGTTTTTATTTCCACCAACGCTCTCCTGATCCGTCACCACTTTTCCCTCTTTGCCGTCGAAGAGCTGTGGTATTACAAGCGCTCCCTACAGCAGCAGTTTTCAGCGTCAGCGGCGGTTCTGGGTCGCAGCGCCGACTCAGCACACACCAGACTCCCGGACGCGAGATCAGCATTCCATCAGCCGACGCGCGCGCGCCTCCCCCAGACCATTCATATTCATTCGGCGGCCGCCTCCGCCCGGGAAACTCTGTCGAATCGCAAACACGGCCAATTCGACCAGCGCAAGCCGATCGGGTCGACTCGCGCACGCTGGATAAAATTCGACTCCTGCACAAGAATGTGGGATGCTATTCAAGAGGAAACGAAGTAACTGGGACGAATTGGGAGATTCCCGCCACCCGAGCGTGCTATCCTGAGGTAAGAAGCATGACAATCGTTGTTTTGGTCTGCAACTATTGGATATGCTAGGAGTTTGCTCCCTCTCTCTCTCTCTCTCTCTCTCTCTCTCTCTCTCTCTCTATCGGATTTGAGGTTAAGTTTAGATCGGCCCTTTGCAATTGGTGATGTGATAAGCCTGTGTTGCTTTTGGTGATCATTGAACAGCTATGGCTATTTAACCGATAATTCGTAATTCCTCGACTTACTGCGATCCCTAACATATGATTTATAAACCCTGTATCGTTCTTGACATCTGCGTGACACTTAGCATGATAATATTTTCGCTTTTCCATCCGCATTAGGCCTCATATTTAAAGCCAGCACAAAGGCCCTATTCCGAATACGAATCCTAACTGGGGGAGCTTGGTTTCTCGGATACTTTCAGATTCTTACTGGGTATGGTTGACTTCCCGCACCTTGACGTATTCTGGTTGGGTATGGTTTGCTGTTCTGACCTTGACTAATGCTAACTGGACATGGTTCACTTCCTGCATCTTGACTCATACTAGCAGGGTATTACTGGCCCTGAATTTGACTAATGCTAACAGGATATGGCCCATTTTCCGGACATTGACTTGTTCTAGCAGGGTATGGCCTGCTGCTACATCTTTGACTAATGCTAACAGGGTATTGTTCAACTCCCGGACATTGAAATATTATAGGAGAGTATAGCTCGCTGCTCCAACCTTGACTAATGTTAATAGGACATGATTTACCTCCCGGATCTTGATCCATTCTAACGGTATTACTGGCTCTAACCTTGACTAATGCTAACATAGTATATCTGACTTCCCGCACCTTGATTTATTTTAGCAGACATCGGTTTTAGAGGATAAAACAAGCTGGCTAACCGTATTTTGACGAACTGTAACACGGTACATCTGGCTGCTCTTACTTTCACTTATTATCTCAGACGGATGAAGCTCACTCAGAGAAATAACTGCAATGACTTAACCCTCGCCCTAAGGGGTTTTTTTTGGTGGCCTCCCTAAGGTTTTTTCGGGATAGCAGAATAACGACGAGACGCAGCGCCGCGGTTGATAGCTCTATCTCCCACCCCATCATTGTCCTACCATCCCTGAAAGCTGTTACCAAGGGTCACTCAAGGCCAGGTCACCAGGTGAGGTCAACCAAGGTCACCTCACTTCAAATTTTGAGTTCTATTAGAGCTCCATTTCTTTGTCGGTCAATTTGAAACTTCCTACACCTCATGAACTCTCAAGGGTCTGCAAAATTTATTTCACTGATTTTTCGATTTCGTGACCTAAGGTCAGGTTACGAGGTGACCTCTCCCATTGAAAAAGCATGGGGAAAAGCTGTCTTATGATCTAAAATCAAAATTCAATATAGCTTGCTCGTATTGAACGGAACCAGGCATATTTGCTTGTCTCGATGTCACTAAGGTCACCAGGGGTCAAAAACAGTATTTTGACAATAACTTTTGACTTAATTAAGCTAGAGCGCTGAACCAAACACCAACGTGTATGTCTCGTCACTGGCTTTCATGTAATATACGGCAAGGTCACTTTCTGACCTTTCGTGACCTCAGGTCACATTAGGTCACGAGGTGACCTCTGGAGATCAAACCACTGGCGGGACGTCATTACGTTCCACACAGCAGAAAACGGTTTGATAGTTTCCTATCAAATGTACTTTACCAGATCTCTATAGCTCTAATGAAACAAGAGTTATACCCAGTTGGCTTAAGCACTGCATATTACAGTAAAAACAGCCTATCTTGATCTAACTTGACCTCTGGAGGTCAAACCATTGACCTGAGCGCTTAAACATGTGGAATAATTTCTTACTGAACTCACGTGAGCTTTTTAATGCACTTCGCAGATTTGCACTAACCCTCATATTTTCGGAGTTAGAGGGGCCCATCGATGACCCCCGGTGGGGCGGAGGTGGCGCCGGACCCCCGGTGGGCCGCGGGTTAACATCCACCTGGGTGGGCCTCCGACCCACCTTCGTTCGCCATGGTGGGGGGGAGTGTTAAGCCACTCCTCTCTCGAACTCGGCTCCTATACGGGATAGCAAAAAAACGCGAACGCTAGTGGATAGCTCTTAAAAATTCGTGAAGAAACTACATCGGCCAGTTTCAGGCTCAGGTTAATATTGAGGCCATGCCAGGTCAAAGAAGGTGGCATGTTAGAGAAGAGTTTCGGGGCCCTAGCGTCTGACAGAGTTGAGTTAGAATCATTTTCAGGCACCATTCGCTCCCTCTCGTTACGGCGAATCAAACGATGTATACTAGGTTAAAACGACTATACTAAGTTAACACGCGCATTGACGGGGGTCTGAGCCACCTTCGCTTTGACGGGGGGGGCGGGTACCCGCCCCCTAAGATCTCGAGAACCACGGTAGGTAGCGAAAAACGGTAAACGGCGTTGGGTTGCCCATCCACTTCTCCATCGAAAACATTTAAACCATTTTTTCTCAGGTCACATTTAAGGTCACGAGAGGTCAAAACATGCCGTAATAGGGATAACATGTAAATAAAGTTTTTCGGCTACTACATCTGAACAAGTAAAGGTAGAGAAAAACGACTCGAATTATATGAATCCTCTCAGCAAGCCAAACCGAATGATATATAATTTGACCTTGTTAGGTCAAATCAAGGATTTCACCGGACCTGAGGTCAGGTCAGGGTCAAATTATATAAAATGCATATCATTAGAACCGCAAAGCCCAGGCGAGTCTAACGCAGCTAAAATAAATGCTCTAACACCATCTGTTACTGAGTTATTCCGTAAATACAATTTTTCTTATGTATTTCTAATGGAGAGGTCAAGCCTCGTACCTGACCTTAGGTCATCGATATAAAAAATACCGGAACAAATTTTAGAAAACTCGGTGGGGCTATTATGTGATATGAGTTTCAATCGGATCAGTTCACCCTGATCCGACTTATACTATCTTAAACTTTTTTTAGTTCGGGTCACTTGACCTGTGCTGGTGACCTGACCTGAGATGACCTAGCCTTAAAAGTTTCACAGAAGTTGTAAAAATGATGAGGGAAAAGTACGGCGGCGCTACGCGCCGCCGTTTTGCTCCTATCTCCGAAAAACCCGAGGGGGGTACCCGCCCCCGTCAATGCGCGTGTTAAAAAAGGTCCGACTTGAGGTCAGGTCAAGGTCAGTATCTAATCTATCATTGTCAATTTGCACATCAATCAACTCGCTGTGGCAATCTAAGCGTAACGGTATCAAAATAAAAGTTTTATCGTCATTTCCTGCAAAGTCATTGACCAAGTCTGAAAATCTGCTCGAATAGCCCAGATGACCTCTCAGAGGTCACATGTTAAAAAATTACTAGATGAACATAGAAAGGGACCCAGTATAATACTATCTGGAAAATATGAAGGTATTCCCGGTTGTATCTACACAAATCCAGCCCAATTCCTGTTTTCCCATGCATTTCTATTGGAGAGGTCATAATCCGTACGTGACCTTGGGTCATCGGTATGAAAAATACCGGAATATATATTGTAGTACTCGGTGGGCCCATTGTGTGGTGTAAGTTTCAATCCGATAGATTCACCTTTGACCTGCACTAGTGACCTGACCTGAGATGACCTAATCTTGAAATTTTGTAGAAAGTTGCGGAATCAACCAAGGATAAGGTGACCCAAGTACAATGACGCTTCGCACCGCTGTTTTTTCGTGCCGCCGAAGAAAAACCCGAGGGGGGTGTTGAAATACCCCCTCCGAGGCAAGGGTTAATAATGACCTTATTAGTCCTGCTATTCAAAATCACAATATATGCACAGCCGGTTCCACATTGATTGGTAGGTATTAGTGTCAGTTGTTTTAAGAAATATCTTAAGAACGATTACACTTCTTACAAAAGGTTTCATCTTTAGCAATGAATTTTGACGAGCTCTTTAGATTTAGGACACTGCAAACTGGATGAGACGTTAATTTGGAAAATTATGGACAAAAACTGTTTTCGTCGATCCGGGTGATTTTCTGTTTCTTTTCTCTTATTACTTCCGAATTTTGGACCTGATGAAGTATTTTTGCACGTCAGTTCATACATCCAGTTAAAATGCAGCAGGTGAAGCAACAATGGTGTCGGCAAGGTCCATCACTTGAGAGATATTTTGCAAAAACGACCGCGGCCTAATACCTAACAATCAGTTTGGAACCGACTGTACATACGTAGACAAAAAGTTGAGTCATGCTGTCATCAGCAAATAGAAACTCCAGTCTGTCTTACGTTTCTGAACACCGTTTGATAATATCAGGCAATAGGTTGTAACTATACTTCATAGCTTTTGAGTCTGTAATGGTCTTTTCTTAACACCCAGGGGTGGCACACCGGAGGGGAGGCCCCCAAGATCTCGAAACAAGAGGGTAGAAAACGCCACGGTAGGGGGGGGGCTAGGTATCACAATGATCAATTTCATGACCCAGGTCAATATCTTCAAGGTCAAACGAGGTCGAAAGCAAATATGGCCATGCTGGTACGATTGATAAATGCTGTGATTATGCAGGAAAATGGCGGAATAACAAAGGCGGACAAGGTTCAAGAGAAGAGGTCTCAAAGAGGCTTCCCAAACTTTGGGTCAAGGTCATCAAGGTCATTGACCTTTAAGGTCACCATATGGTATACTACTTATTATTTACACTTTGACTAACACTGTAGCCACTGTTTGGCGGGAAATGAGGATTGACCTTTCCCAATGACCTTGACCTGACCTGACCTACCTTGTATTGGGGTACCCTACCGATGACGCCATAGCATAATATATGTCAGACGGGTAACGTCATTGGCCGGACGCGCAGTGGTCAGTGACCTGAAAGTGCAGATATGACCTGACCGTGGCCTTGACCTTAACCGACTTTCATGAAGTGACCTGACATATAGTCCCGCTTATATGACGTTAGACGTCACCACTCGGTCTCAATGCAAGCAACTGGTCCGACCGCGCGTTTACGGCGATCTCAAAATGCAGGTCGACTTGAAGCCTATAAGTCAAAAAATTTTCGGCTGATTTTCAAAAGTCTTCACCAATCGACGCGCTATTAAATTCTGTTAAATGTGGCCACGTTTCGTTTTCCGCTGCAAGTGGTTCTCCGGCCACCTTGGAAAAACAGGTGGGGGGCCTCCGAGGCCCCCTCCAGTGCGCGTGTTAACACCCTTAAGGGGGTATTCAAACACCCCCTTCAAATTCCTTCAACATGGATTTGAACCAGTCCCCCTCCAACAGCAAGCGCAGATCACCGGATGTGACGTCACACCTCGTAGCATATAACAAGGGAAAATTATATGGTTTAATATCCAAATTTTTGCAAAAAGAGGCCCAGAATCAAAGATGAAATTCTTATTCATTGCAACTGTGATAAACTTGATTCACACGTGTTCTCACAAATTCGTAAGTGGGCAGTGCCATTAGCAGCAGTTTGACACAAGACTCAAGGGTGAAGGAATTCCTCCACGCCCGTGTGACGTCACTCGGGCGTGGAGGAATCCCTCTTGAACGTACATTTAAGTAAAGGTATCTTGGATTTGAACAGCTCGGGCTAGAGGTAAACAGCTCTAAATGTGAGGTGGCACTTCTGGGCACCAACAAACCTACCTGCACGTCCAGGCTATGAAAGAGCTAGAAGGGTTGGGTTGCTGCCTGGTATTCAAAAAGTTAGTCCTGAGGAAGCACGCTGCTCAGTGCGCCCTTCACGATACCGCAGTGAGAACGAGACTGCTGAACAGCGAGAAGAAGCTCCGAAAGGCCATCTGTCGGCTCCAGTAGCTGGAAGAAGCACCTGAAGCTTTCTTCGTCCTCACAAACAGCATGGCTGTTCCAAAAGGATCGCTGTTGCTTTGTGCGTCGGAGCGGATGCTTGCGCACCACACCGCTGCAGATGCGGAGCCGACATCGATACGCGGGGGCTGCACATGCTCTCCTGCCAGCTCAGTGCAGGACGTCACCCACGCCACGCAGTCTTAAACAACATCCTAAAGCGTGCGTTTCAATCCGCAGAGATTTCGGCGGTTCTGGAGTCAGACGTACAGGACCGCAGCGACGGAAGACGCCCAGCCGACATCACGACCTTCCCCTACGGGCAAGGCAAAAACCTTGTCTAAGGATGCATCATGCTCAGACACCATCGCCCCTTCCATCGTCGCCAGATCTGCCAGCCAGGCGAGCACCCTGCGAACAGTGCAGAATCGCGGAAAAGACAACGTTACAGCGGCCTCACTGCCATGTATACCTTCCAGCCTGTCGCAGTCGAGACGACTGGCGTGTTCAGCCTAAAAACTTTACCTTTCTTGTAGGACTTGGCCGTTGCATCGGTAGTGAGACCGGCGACAGGCGGGAAGGCGAGTACCTGCTCCAAAGACTATCCATAGATGTGGTACGCGGGATTTTCACTTCCCTGCGCCAAGGGCGCACGAACTCAGAAACAGTTGATTGGTGGAGAAGAAGTAAAGCAGAAAACCTGGAGTGTGATGAGCCTTCCAAGGAAGTGGCGAATAAGCCTGACAACCGAACAACAAGGAGACTCCCCACAACGTTCAATAAAATAACAGCTGACATGACCTCTCCACCACCGGAGCATAGTCAGATAAAGTTTTCATTTTCTTGCTTAAACATTTTTGTGTCAGGAAGGGACGATGTCCACCTACGAGTACAGCCTGCTAAAAAAGTCAGTCAGTGTCTGGCCGACAAAGCCTCAGCTGTGCAGCTAACTGCGAGTGTTGCTGGCCTGAAGAATCTCGGAAACACCTGTTATATGAATGTTGTCCTGCAAGTACTGGCACACACAGATTGTCTTGTCCATTACGTTAACAGCGAATCTTACCGTGAAGACTTAAACACATTATCGGCTACTTGCAGTGGCATCGTGGAGGAGGTGGCATGTCTCCTTGCGATGATCTGGTCGCAAAATTCCAAGTCCTTCTCTCCTCACGTACTTCGTGATCTGATTGGAGTAGTCCACTGGAGGGTTTGGTGAAAACCACGTGCGTGATGCCAATGAATTATTGTTAATTCTAAATGGCATCAGTTTCAAAAAGCTAATTGATCTGGCCATCAGAGACAGAAAGAAACAATAAGTATCACTACAGCTCAATGGGTCTATTCTTTACTGCGACTCCTTCTGACCACTGACGACCGTAAAACCTCAATTAAATCCTCGGGTCCTCTGGGTAGTGTATCAGCAATGTTGACGTTGCCGTGGCATGGCACCTACATATCAGAGATAGTTCTTTCATTAGGACTGGAAACATACTCACTTCGTCCAGGGACGAGAGGGAACTTAATAAGCATTTAGTGACAAGCTTCTTGTCTTTTCCGCACTGCCCAAGTTAGGTCATACACAGAAAATAAAAGCACGCAATAGCAGTTCAACCTGAAAAGGAAATTAGATCGTTACATCACAGAATACCTCTATCGGAATACCCCTCAATTGTAAAACACCCCCGAATACCTCTATCGGGACTGCGCTCGATTGTAATGAAAACTGGCGCGGCGGCGGGAACAGTTATGATTCCATAATCTCTAGGCTATTTTATGGACAGCAAAAGTCTGTTCTGATTTGCACTGCCTGCGGCCATGAATCTTCCACGTTTGAGAACTTCTCTATGCTATTTCTACCGCTGACTACATATCCGGAGAAGTCTTCATAGTGCAGTCTCTACATCTGCCTCCAGCGATGCGTCTAGGGCGATCGCACTTCAGCCTGGACATGTTCAAATTGTTTCCAGAAACATGATGTCTACACGAAACTTGACATCTTGCAACCACCGCCCGTAATGATGATACACTTCAAACGCTTTACCTACATTAGCAACACATTACACGAGGTACACACTCGTGTATCCTTCCCTCTCAGCGTCCTCGACGGCAGTCCTACGGCCCTCAGGCCTCCTCAGACCACTGATGGTCTCGCGTGTGACCTGTACGCAGTAGTTCAACACCATGGCAGCGCGCAGACCGGCCACCACAATACCTTCTGCTGGAACCAGCCAGCGGCGCGCTGGCACCATATCAGTGATGCCTCTGTAAAGGAAGCGTCAGGCGCGAAAGTGAGAGTGGCATCTGCGTACATGTTATGCTAAGCCACCAGAGAAGCTGTTAAGTGTTATGTTTTGAAAGTCTATGTATGCAGCCACGTGAATGTGTCATTTGAAAGTTTTGAAAGTTTTGAATGGTCTACCATTGCTTTGCCAAAGAGACAATATATGTTTTACGTATAGTAAAGATCATTTCCACAAATTCGGCAGGCGAAATCCATTTGAAGCACAGCAAACTACGCATGCTCAGCCAAGCGGGCAGAGACCAAAGGTACCTTCAGGAATAATTCTAGGACTATTTTGGTTTCACCCATTGATCTGATAGGCTTTCAGCATGGAAAAGCGTTCATAGATATGGATTACGAAATCGGAACTTATCAATAAAAGTAAAGCAAGGTTTCCAACTTCGAATAGCTTTTTGACAAATACCATAGGTTTTATCACAAATTAATTTGTATTCTTGACATGAATATTTAGCAGCCTGAGTAGTTATTTCATGTCCTATATGTTTAATGTTATCAGAAGTTATTGAAAAAAGCAGGAGGAAAATCAGACGCCGCTGAAAAATAAAATCTATCAGTTTATACGGTCCTGTCTTTGACGTCCTCGTCGTCTGCATTGATACCAGAGCTCTGAGAACTTGAAAGGTGAGAGGTTTGCCTTTAGTTATGTTCACCACAGTTGTTTTATTTTGTTCGATTTCTAAAATACTAGGCAAATTTCTTAGTTTACTTCCTACTGGCTTCTTATATTTTTCATTTAAGTCTAAAGCCCGGAGCCATGTACCTTCTTAAGCTAAACAAATTCAAGTTCTTAAAAAAGTCAAGCAAAACATGAACGGATTTTGGTCACAAAACAAATTGGATATTTTTGCTATAATTGAAGAAATTTTATTGTAAAAATTTGTTTTAAAACTCAAATAATATCTGAAGATTTTAGAGTAAAATTTTTGCAGTATTGAGACACGCTAAATAAGACTGTAAGATTTGAATTTTAAAGAAGCGTAATCCTCTTCCTCCGCCTTTACCATATATTTGCTCTGCATGGGTTTCCAGAGTTTCCAGAGATAAAAGTTACGCTTTATGAGTTCAAGGCATCTAAAGCTAGAGCACTGACTTACCAAAATCGGATTGCCATGCATTCGGATTGCCGCGCACTAGCACTAGGACTTGCAATGCACTAGGACGCAGCATGAATGGCGCCATCTCAGCAACTAGAAACTAGATGTCGCTCAATGTTCCCATGTAGCGCTTAATATTTCAGTGTTAACAAAAGAAAACTGAAACCTGCTTGCATTCAAGACTCGGAGAATGCGTAGAGGCAAAGATAATATTTATGATGCCATTGGTTAACCGTGAGTGACTTTTTGTCTCTATATAATTGCTGACTTGACCCACCCACATCTGCACAACGCACAACACAATAATCCAAACTTGAAAATCAGCGACGCCTGCCCCCAACTCATACTCCAAGCTAAGAATCAGAACATGTATTTGGGTTTTCACTGTCGGTTTCACCAAGAACCAAGATGGTAGAACGTGTCCACAATGCATGACACAAAGGGAATGAAGCCCATATTCTAGGCATTCCCTAAAACCATTCTGTAAAGGCACAGACGCAAGCCCGGACACCTGGCATCACGCAACAGTATGACATCACCATATCGTTGCACATCATTAAAACTACCAGTGAGAATACTTAACATAAAAAGTGAGAGCATTTCAACAGAAAACATTCATCGTTTCAACTGGGATTGCCTCAAGACAGTTCCACGTGTTGCTCACACCATGAACAAGGGAAACCAAACAAAGCCTGACCACTCCTCGAGCTTCGGGAAAAGGGTTGACACGTCTCAATACAGGTTCGTCTTTTTCATGATCTTTAGAAACTCGTCTTGGTTTATCTCTTTGTCCCCGTCCAGATCCGCTTCCTCAATCATTTCCTGGAGTTCTTCATCAGTAAGGTTTTCACCAAGTTCTGTTGATACACGTTTCAGATTTTTTAGGGATATCTTGCCTGTTTCATCGTCGTCGAACAGTCTGAATGCTTTGAGGATCTCTTCTTTGGTGTCCTTTTCGGTCATCTTTGAGGTCATTAACGCTAAAAAGTCATCAAAGCAGATTTTACCCGTGTTTTCTTTGTCCACTTCTGCAATCATTTTCTTGACTTCCTCCTTACGTGGCTCGAAACCGAGAGCTCGCAGGGCTACCTTTAAATCCTTTGCGTCAATAGTTCCAGTTCCATCGGTGTCAAAAAGATCAAATGCTTCTCTGATGTCTGACTTTTGTGACTCATTAAGGTCCATTCGAGGACCCGATGAGGTTTTCTTCTTTGATCGCGAAGACATTTTATTGCTTGCTAATCCCTTTCTGTTCACCCGGTCAGCAATGATGATGCCTGCTAGTGCTATGCTACCGTCTAGAGCTTACTGCAGTCGCTGCTAATAAGCTTTCCCAGCAGTACGCTTAATATGCTATGACTACGATACAAATACGAAATTATTGCTGGCCACACATGTCCAATAGGAAGTTAATAATAAATTGTTTGTACTAAGGTGACACCAACGACGACACATATCACATCCTTGAGAGAAAATAACTTCCATTCATGATTTTATTGCAAAAAAACACTCATGAACTATACGTATTCGTGCAAAACAAGTATCGATCCTTCAATGAGGAGAAAATGTGCAATTTAACGACATGTTTTAAATAAATGTTAACCGATTTTTTAGAGGACATCTTGTTTGATAATTTACTTTAAAGCTGGAAAAGCTAGCTGAACCACATTGACCAGGCTCAAAGCAGCGCAATATTTTCCGCATACAGAGCACTTTTTCAGAAGAGCACCCTTGCCTGGGTGGCGGGTATGAGTCTTTTCTGAAGAGGTCTTTTCTGACCCCACCTTGCCCAGGTGGAGTCAGAAAAGACCACGACGATCCCGAAAACTATGAGAGCCAGAAAAAAACAGAATAAAGCAATTAAAATCGAAAATTTAGGCAGTTTCTTTCAGGTATTTTTTCATCAGATCAATATTTATGTCGCTAGAAGTCAAATAAATTCAAAACTGCTGAAATGAAAAGTATTACCAAAACCTTGGTTACCCCAGGAAGTAAGACAGCTGGAAACGTTTTCTGAACGCCTTTCGAAAGCACTGAAATAGCTCTTTCATTACTGTTCATCTATTTTGTTGTCAGAATAAAAGGTAAGGAACAGCGGGCCACTGAATTTTGCACCTTCTAACATATACCCTTTGGCCAAGATGTAAAGCAAGCTCGCTCTAAACGCGAGGTTTCCTATCCAAGAGGCAATATAGGGCAGTGCTTTTGTGGTCATTTGAAAGCTATTGTAAGCACGTATCGATAGTGTTTATCAAGTTCAGGTCAAGCCTGGGTATCGATCAACGAGATCAAGGACGGTAAGGTATCCACACTATGGGTTATTGCTTTTTTGGGAATTACTTCCGAACAAAACATGATACAGCCGTACTTCAGGAACCATTGTAATAATCTCGCTAATACCAATCAAACAATATATCATTCTACTATACTAGGTAAAATTCAGAGTTTGGCCTAACCTTAGGTCAACGAATTGACACGAGGTGACCTGGTATGGTCATGATTTACATCTACTCAAAATTTAGAGGGTAACTTATTCTAAATTACTCATTTGACCTCAAATGACGTCGAGAAGGTCACAGGTTAAAATTGTCGACATTAAAATTAGTAATGCCCCACAAAAACATACATTAAGTTTAAGTAGATCTGAGCCGTACGGACTGAAATACGGGCATCTAAAATTTTTCCCACGGGATCACAGTGGGAGGTCATGAGCTGCACATGACCCTAGGTCACTGATACTTGAAATCCCTTTACCACTCATTGTTTTACTCGGTGACCTCATTATGCGCTATGAATCCCAGATCAATAGATTAAACACGCTTTCACTTGTGCCACTTTGAATATCTTTGGAGGTGGGGTCTTTTTACCTGACCTGGTGACCTGACCTAACCTGGTTGTAAAATGTTTAGAGAATGTGCAAAAAAGCAAGGCAAGGTATGGTGACGCTGAGCGCCACTGTTTTATGTCATTCTGGAAAACCTTAGGGGGCAAAAATGATGTCCACCAGGGCGAGGGTTAGCCACACTGCATCGTCCGAGCTCAAAGCAGGGGAAAGTATGTTGAAAGCAGACAACTCTAAAATCAGCGCAGGAGGATACACCAAAAAGAACAAATATGACGGGCACCATCTATGCTTCTCCCGTGTCGTTTTTGGTACCCTGCCAAATACCGTGTCAGTGTGGGTTGCACCCCTGAGGACAATAACGCAGTCTGCGGCGTGCGACAGCTGAATGCTAATGCAGAGCTGCTCAGCTGACTACGCCGCTGCTTGGTTCGCCGACGTTGCACAGTCCAGGGTCCTGCAGCTTCATTTGATTTCAAGCGTCGTAATTCAGGGTTGGCAGCTGGCGTATTTCTGATTAATGCTAGTTTTCGTGCTTTGTACCAGCCAGTTGTAACGACGTTCTGAAATAGTCAGGGCATTTAAAACATGCAATAGCATCACCGAGTCTGACTGTTCTCAGCGGTTCATAATTGTGTCATGCAGAATAGCGATGCCTGGTTTGCCGTTTTGCATCACAAACGACGGGCAATCGCACTGTACACTGTACACTCTGTAGCAATTTAAAAAATAACACTGCTCCTTTTCAGTGCCAGAGATCTGCCACATTAAGCTGGCCTAAACTCCGAGGCATACCTAATGTTGGCAGATCTTTTTACAATTT
The DNA here is from genome assembly GCA_034440635.1 of Lepas anatifera. NCBI lineage: Eukaryota > Metazoa > Arthropoda > Thecostraca > Lepadidae > Lepas > Lepas anatifera. The sequence continues at coordinate 2,025,418 of JAOTON010001814.1, read as the reverse complement.
TAGCCATTAACGTATGGGTCATTCATCTCACCATAACGCCAAGGTCGTATGTCACCGGTCATTCAGAACGACATTACGCGGAGCAACAGTCCATATCCTCCTCGCTCTGATATCAAAGGCGAGCCGAAATAACGATCCCCTCTAAAAGACAGTTTTATGGATTCGACGCACCACCCATCAAATAAATCGGTTCCATAAATCCCGCGTCGAAATGTGCGACAGAACCTCGAACCAATCATCTCGCACATCGGGGGCAGGACATTGCTCCTTATTCTTGTACAAAGCCAGATCCGCACTGCCTTGAAACAGAACTAGACAATGACGCGTCTTTAATTCTGCTCGAAGGATGAAGACAAAGCGGTGTGGTTGGGGGGGACAATGTACAGTCCCCCGCAATTGAAATTGCCATAACTAGGCTCGACCGGTTTAGGATGGATATCTCGCAGCCTATGGTGCCTCTAGCTTTACAAATGGGTCCATCATGTGTATTTTTTCAAGAGCTTTCCAGTGGTCACCATTATTTCTTAATCTGACCGCTGGGTTAGAAAATATTACACAATTACTGATTTTGCTGCACTCTGGCGGGGTAGTCTTCGGCTGACTTGCCACCGCCTCTGATAATCCCTGACCCTCTCGCCCATACCTGGACCACGTGACCTCACGGATGAATGGGCAGTTAGCATTGCGCCAACTCATTCAACCCTCCCACAAATCTCGTCGTGTCTGAGGGGCACTCGTGTTGCAATTGCTCCCACTATGTTGGTGTGTGCTGGACATCTGGCGTCACTGGCCTGGGGCAGTGCAGTGGCAGAACCACGAGTGACTTTTTGAGGCGGGGTCAAAATCCAATAAGATGGTCACAGGCAGGAAAAACATCAACATCTCTTTTGTTGCGGGGGTAAACATATTTTCCCTCTAGGTCCGCTTTTCCTCTTGCAATAGCTTTTCCGTCCTGGATCCGTCCTTGTGCTTGGGTTGCGAAACACGTTAGCTGTCACTGGGTGCCGAGGCTCTCATCACCTGTCGGTTTATTTAGAGAGGAAGCTGGTAAAACGGCTGAACCAGTGATATAACTTTGTTTGCAGATTTCAGTAAAGACATATTTTTTATATAAGCGTCAGAAGAGGGGGCAGTGGGAGTCATAGGCAAATCCAGGGGAAAGGGATGCAGTTCCCCCATTGACCCTCGCCGACCCTAAAATGATCACAGCACTTCTCTGAAGGGACGATGGCGCCCCCTGAACTGTCACTTCCCACCCCTTCCCCCCAGAATGCAAAAATCGGCGCCCCGACATAGGACTTGGCACCACGTGAAATGTTTTGCCGGCCAAGAGTGGCACCCGCTTGGTCCCACCCCGGCAAGGTGACCCCCATCATCCTGGATCGGCCTATGGTGGTTTCAGGCCCCCGATTTTCACTAAACATCCCGATTTAAGAAACATTGATAAAAATCGAACATTGTGAGGGCAGTATTTTGCAAATGTCACGGGGAGCCTGAACCTGACGAGGTTTTGTTTTAGGAAGGAACATTATCTTGTGTACAGGAGGTTTGAAGATTCACTGGCTCCATCACGGATTCGTCGGTGGCAACGATTATATTTTATCGGTCTTTCTTCAAGATAAATGAGCTTAATCCCGTTTAAACAAATTTTCAACATTTCCAGCCCGATAAACTTTTTAGAATCTATTTCTCGGGTGCAGCAAAAACCTGCCCTTGCTTGACCCAAATCACACAGCCGTCTCCTCTCAACCAACGACAGTCATTGCTTTAACCCGCGCCCCGGTGAGCCTCCAAGCCACCTTCGCCCTGATGGGGGTGTTTGAACACCCCCTTGAACTCAGCCCCTATGAGGGCAGAATAGCGAGAAACGCAGAAGGTTGTGGATGGATCACAAAAAAGTCGTAAGGAAACTATTTCACTCACTTTTTGGCTCAGGTCAATATTGCGGCCATGAAAGGTCAAAGAAAGTGGAATTTTAGTAATGTTTTTGGGCTCTAGCGTCTGACAGAGTTGAGCTAGAATCATTTGTAGTCCCCATTCGCTTCATCTCGTCAAGGCGAATCTAATTATGTATAACATGACCATACTAGGTCAAAACACAAAAATGACCTGACCTCAGGTAAGGTCAAGATCTCTCTTCAACCTAGCGTTGTCTATATGCATATCAATCGACTCGCAATAGCAATCCAAACGCAATGATATCAAAATAAAAGCTGTATCATTATTTCATCCAAAGTTATTGACCTAAGCCTGAAAACTGCTTAACTAGCCCCAGATGACCTCCCAGAGGTTACAGGTGAAAAATTGCGACATGAACCTGGAAAGGGGCCCAGGGTACTACGATTTGGAGAATATGAAGGTATTATCAGATAAATTACACAAACGCATCCCAATTTCTGTTTTCTTCCATGTATTTCCAATGGGGAGGTCATGGTCCGTACTTGACCTTAGGTCATCGATATGAAAAATCCCGGAATAAATGTTGCAGCACTCGGTGGGCCCATTATGTGGTATAAGCTTCAATCCGATACATTTCCCCATTTCTTACTTATGCTACCTTAAGCATTTTTGTGACCTGACCTGAGATGACCCAACCTTAAAATTTTGGGGAAAGTTGCAAAATCGATCAAAGATAAGATGTGCCAAGTACGGCGACGCTTCGCGCTGCCGTTTTTCCGTGCTGCCGGAAAAACCAGAGGGGGCTGTTCAAACAACCCTTCCCACCGGGCGAGCTTTAACGGGAGGGGGGGATTTCATTAAGCTGGCCTTTAGACTGGCATCACTTAGTGCAAGCTTGGCAGAGCGGTTACGATAGTCTCTAATAATAATTGTTGGGGTTAGACGACGCTCCGACTCCCAAAGTTATATAGTGTCACCAACACTCACCCTGTAAGTAGGGATTTGGTGCATCAGATCAGCATATAAAGGGGATCTGCCGGGACATGAACCCAAGGAGGTGAACACGGGGGAGCTGACCCAGGGGATTAGCGGTAGGTTTTTTGCGCCCTTTTGGCAACACCCGAACTTATCGGAGCGACATTTATATTGTATGCTGCAAAATAGCACCTATTTTTACAGCATTAGAAAGGTCTAGAAGCCTATGCAGCAGCTTTAGCGGCGGTAGTGATCGTTGTTGTGTGTATCACCAGCGGTAAAATTTGGCAGTGATGGATCTAGCCGGTAGGTTTGGTGGGACAAACAAAAATCGAAAAACAAAAAAACCTCACGCAGTAAAAGCTTTCGCCACAATCTAACTAGCCGGTAGGTTGGGGGAGGGGAGTGGGGAGTAAAGATAAGTCGAAAAGCAGAGCAAACAGACTTCACTGGGTGAAATATATTTCTTATATTTCTTATATAATATCACATATATTTATTACATATATGTGGCCACAAGATGCTCGCTTTCGATATCCAGGGATAATTCACCCAAATACGACCTTAAATATCAAGAGAACCAGGCTCCAATATTCACACTGAAGTTGACTGGCTCTTTTGAAGTTGATTGGTTCAATTGAAGCACCAACACCCTGCTTATGAACTTGAAAGGAAACGGGGAAAATCGACAGCTTGGGGGAGGGGGACAACATCATGTTTTTGTTCCAAGCTTTTCCGTTCGGGGAGCAAATACGTATTGCCCCCCCCACCAACTTGGGTCCGCCACTGAAGCTGGATGCGGTTTGAGGGATCTCGCTGCTACGTGCCATCACAGGGGGTAGGAGGGCAGCGAATAATGAATGTTTCCTTGATAAAATCCTCCAACTCGAGAGCTACTACTCTTTGGATTTTAGTGCGACATTGGTTCCAGTTAATGCAGCTGGTAAACTTTTTCGAGGTGTCGCTGAAATGAAAATATTTTTCGATAAACGCATTTTAAATATTCTGGTTGGGCGAAACCAGAATATTACCCGGGGACATTGTAACTAAAGCCTACGCTGATCCCTTGACCTGAGAGGGTATATTACCTACAGAAACATAATATATATATATATATATAATATATAATTATATATATATATATATATATATGGGATAATAAGTTCATTCCCCCAACAGCTGTAACTGACGGTTCACAAATATTCAAGTTCCGGTCCAATTTTAGTAATGTTTTTTGTTGGTAATATAATTTTGTTGTATAATACTTTGTTGGTGATATATATATATATATATATATATATATATATATATATATATATATATATATATACACCACAAATATTCAAGTTCCGGTCCAATTTTAGTAATGTTTTTTGTTGGTAATATAATGTTGTTGTATAATACCTTGTTGGTGATATATATATATATATATATATATATATACACCAACAAGATAACAACAACATATATTACCAACAACACTAAAATTGGACCGGAACTTGAATATTTGTGAACCGTCAGTTACGGCTGTTAGGGGAATGAACTTATTATCCCAGCCCTTCGTAGTAGCTTAAAACGCATAGATAGCACCAAGGAATTATCAAAAAGTTGTGTTCTTGTGAACTGAAAAATATTTGTATAATGCATACACGTTGGGACGGAACTGAGATGTTTAAAACTGCAACACCTCCTTTGATTGGTTTAGGACCTTCCGCAAAAAATCGGTAATAAAAACTGAACAATGACAGGTAGTGTGAAAGCTCCGATTCTGCAAATTTCGAGAAATGTTTGCAGTGAAATAGATAGTGTTTGCTTATGCTAAAAATTTCACAAAGGACCCAAGAGGAAAATGAGTGTTAAGTTGGACCGGTTTGGGCTCTGCCCGAGATATTATCTGTATATTGTTTTGGGACTTCATTTAGTTTAAATCTTTAGCCTCGATAAGCTTTTTGAGAACTCCAGCAGCCTAATATTGAACCGCTTAGACTAAAGGGTGTTTTAAGCTCAAATTCTGCGGAGGTATCATGGATGCAATCCTTCGAAAGCTTACCTGGCTCAGAGAGGCCCCTAGCTATCATTTACCCTCAGCTGTCACCTCAACTTAACGTAACTGTATTGGTTTTTGTCACCCGGAGAAGTGAGAAGTAAACATTTATCACTATCTTTGTAGGATATTGTACGTTATATATATATATATATATATATATATATATATATATATATATATATATATATATACATATATATATATATATACATATATAATATCACATATAATTTTTGGGGTTTATCGACGCACCAACTGCTAGTGTCATATGGCGTCGCCAACTTTTTTTTGTTGAAAAGATATCCCGGGAGCCAGCTTGCTCCTTGTTCAGGGAAACCGCTGGGCCTTGAACCTGGGTTGGCTGCATGAAAGCCAGCTGCGCTGACCATTCCACTGCCACGCCGCTACCATTTAATTGAAGATTAAGACATCCCTTCACCTGAATACTGATTTATTTCAATCAGGGTATTTTTTATGTAAGCTGATGACCATTGTTGGTTGGCAGCCCCTACCAATGGTTCCCAGCCCTTGGAATGTTTCCTTCACTGTCAAACAGTACCATTCTAGCTCGAAATACCTGAAGGCCTTTTCCCGTTTGGCAAGGGCTAATGCGACATTTTATGAAGGTCATTATGAACACATAACCTGGCGAGCAAGGCAAGGTATACCTTATCGTCGTGCCGCGCGTGTTCCAACAGCACTTCGTCTTTCGAATGCGGGATGCGACGGTGCCCACGCCGTGCTGGACGCTATTAAAACGGCGGAAACTGTCTGATTTAGATAAGCTCAAAGGACAGCAGAGTGTCAGCAGCTTAAGAAATTTGTTTCTCAGTACAATAACCTAGTCAACATTTGCAAAACCAGTGATCTCAAGCACCAGATGCTTATGTCGATGAACTCACGGTCAATAACATTTTTTGACGACAGATACGAGTTTGCCAGTAGAAATTCGTGTTACTCTGATGCTGTTCCAGAAGGGCTTTGTTCTAATTATAATGCGTGTCTCAGTGGTTCCTGCTACAAGGCGGAGGATGTGGTAGTATATTGTTGGTCTCTCGACTTTTGATAAACTTTTGACATGTGTAGAGCTTGTCACTTGCCAGTATGTTACTTAGAGTGACTTAATCACTAGGGAGTTGTTTGAATTGTGCCTTGGAAAGCTGGGATGCCGAGATTGTCTTTGTGAAGTATCTGAATTAGCGAGCGGCTCTTGGTGAAGATGATTGGATTAACAGCAATAAATATTTTCATCACATAGCGCAATTATCACTGAAGGGTGTCACAGATACACTTACGTTTTAGCGGTATAGCTGGTTTAGAGATATACACGCATAATAGCAGCATTCTTAACCCGCGCGGGCTGGGGTCTCCAGCCGAACGCGCGGGCTGGTGTAAATTTTACCCCCCTGTTATCTCCCGAACTAATGGTCCAATTTGGAAAATTCAAACGCCAATCGAAATATCTCATCATGAACAACTAAAAACATGTACTTAATTTAAAGTTTGAGGTCAAGGTCAAGGTCAAAGTGAGGTCAGCTGTCAAAACCGTGGTTTTTGAGGTTGCAATGCTACGGAGATCAGGCAATGGAAGCTATGAGCTTCATACTTCATGGAAAGCCTTAACTTGAATGCAGCAAGGTGCTTTGAGACCGTTAGGCTGGTGGCATGACCGGGTCAGGTCAAGATGAGGTCACTAAAGGTCACCATATTTTTGTATCCAAATGTGGTCATGCGATCCATGTTTTTGAGCCATTTTGCATGCAGAATTCAGCTATGATGTTCAGAGAATCATATCTGAAATACTCTGGTCTCAACTTGCACAGCCGGGGTCAAGGTAGGTCATCAGAGGTCAACTTTTTGAGTTCATACTTTTTGCCAAATGACACATGATTTTGGACCTGTTTTGTCTCAGGAACACTATAAAAGTAGTGTAAAGCGTGTACGAGGTCATCCTGGGTCATCCTGGGTCACTATGATTCACTAAATAAAGACTGTATTGATCAGCCCTAAAAATCAGAGCGTGAGTCGCTGAGCTTTCGCAGCTCTCCAGGCTAAAGTTATAAAGCTAGAGACTCAAAATTTGTCATGCATATGCACTGTATGGTGTTTTACCAAATAAATTCCGGTTTTTGAAAAATCTTGAAAATTTTAGAAATGTTGTAACTTTTTCCAAAAAAATATTTTTTAAAAATATTTTTTCCAAAACCATAATTTTGAAAATCCGAGATAGCCATTTTGAAGACCACAATAATGCCTATCGTTTGATGCAAGAAAATTGGAAATCGGTTCAGAACTGTAGCTTCAGCAGCTCTTTAAACATTGCTTGGTTTTGGTACAAAAATCGCCTGTAGTGACGTCACATTTTTGCTTATTTCTCAAAAATTTTCAACCGATTTTATTTTTATTTGGCAGAAATGTGTAAAATTTTTGTAAGAAAAGGTACTGAAAATTTGGCGGCGCTGCGCGCCGCCGTTTTCGAGATATCGCAAAAATTCGCGAGGGGGTAAAATTTACCCCCCCAGCCCCGCGCGGGTTAAATGGCGAAATATTGTATATTTTTCCTGTGAGTCGGCATTTTATAAAAGTATCTATATCCGTTTTCTCGCGCTTTCTTTCGTACACATAGGTAGGAATTCGGCTCAGATGAAAAATAAACAGCCCTTAGTCAAACCAACGCGAAGTTATGAGAATTTCAACTTTTTCCCGTTGGCGTATGGTTCTGACTATAGCGCCGGCTCCAGTCTCATTTGAGCATGCTGGAATATCTCCCATGAGTATCCAACGCTTTTAAGTCTCACATGAGAATGATACAGTTACACAGTCACGATACAGGTAAACATAGTTCTCGTGCGAGACCATAATGTGTGAATCTGAGAACCTTGCATGTACCGGAGAACTTAGCTCGAACCGCCAGTTCTCAACGAAAGTGTGGTTCTCTGTAGAGAAGGGGTGGACTGGTCCGTTATCTCGGAGAACCTTGAGTGGTCTCAATTGTCTCTCAGTGTAGGACACCGAAGAGCCCAATAAAGGAAACAATAGCTCTTTTTCGATTAATATAATGCTCGCCTTGTACCCATCTCCCAGCAAGATGAACGCTGGCGACACCATACAGCCTCAACAGTCGGTGTGTTGTAAAACCCCAAAGCTGCTTTGAACCCATTTTCTTCCCTTTTCCGCTAAAAAAATATTAAAACAGGCAAGACCTGAATGTGTGTATTTTACCCTTGATACATGAGCAACGAGAAAACATTGGGATAAAATGCAAACAGCACATCTGATCCTAATTTCGCAACATTCTAAATAAATATGAGTATTCAGCACTCATGAAAATCAATAGTTTTAGTCATTTTTAATGTAGTAGCAGGCTCTAACTCCTTCCCTCATGCATTTACCTACAATGTTTTTTTGTGATTGAGACCCCATAAGTGAAACAACACTTTTGCATGCTCCCTTCTTGTTATTCATAAGGAGTCTTGGCGATGTGGCGTGCATGAATTGTAGCAAGATATGTTTATCATTTTCAATTTAATCGTTTTCTGGTCCATAAGTCCTGATTAACATATAATATAGAATTGTTTATTTATTTTGCATCGCAATTGTGACAATAATATCAGCATAACTCACAACAGGAACAGACACATATAAGTTAAACCTGATAAGTAATTTGCATTCAAACTGACCCGACAACCCCTGGCCATTCCATTGATAAGATAAGTAGAAAATATAAAGGAAAATATATGCCCGTATACATACATTGAATTACCTTGGTGCTCTTTTCGGCCCCATCCTCGTTTTGTTGGCGAATGATATGGAACCGATTTGAACCGATTCGAGGAACCGATGTGATTTCCACGCCCATGGGAGGCAATTTTGTTACTCTTAACTAAGGACGACGAAGTCAGAGAAAAACGCGACTGCTGTAGCAGCCCAAGTTCGAGTTTCGTCCTCATTGAAATGTTCTTTGAAATAGAAATTGACCAGATATCGTCTAGTTATTTTGATATCGGTTCAATAATGGCACCACCAGGGATCACCAAAGTTCATATTTTCGATCTTGTTTGTGTCTGTATATTTAGACCAGGACGGCAAGGAGCTTTCAGCGCCATTCCTATTTTTCATCACCTTGACTCCTGAGTTAACAGGGTGATGATGATGGCGATCCTAAGTCAACAAGGGGAGAGAGCTGGACTGACCCCCTACGTCGCAGTGGGTGCGAAAAGAAGCGAGGTGGCGTCTGATTGACTTACTTGGCTTTTCCTATTACTATCCCTTGCACCTGACTGGATTCAGCCTGATCAAATTTAATTGGAACCGTCTTCACCCTCGCCCCGGTGGGCGTGTCTCAACACCCTCCCTCAGGTTTTTTCGGGCTATACATAAGAATTCCGGGACGAAGCGCCGCCGTACTTGACGCACCCTATCCGCAATTAACTTTTCGACATTTTCCAGAATTTTAAGGTTGCGACATCTCAGGTTAGGTCAACAGTGCAGGTCAAGTTACCTCACCTCCAAAAGTTTAAGATGGCATAAGTAAGAACGGGGTGAATCTGTCTAATTAAAACTCACATCACATAATGCCCCACCAAATAGTGCAAAATATATTCCGGGATTTTACGTACCGATGACCTCGGGTCAGGTACAGAACCTTTCCATTGGAAATGCATGGGAAGGAAATTAAGGGAAAATGGTTTCATTTCTGTTGATGCAGCATAGAATACCTTCGCATTTTCCAAATCGAACGGTGGCACTACGCGCTGTCGTTATTCTGTCTCCGAAAAAAACTGTAACCGTCCCCCCCTCCCGTCAATGCGGGCGTCGAGACCTGATGTGCCGGAGGTTTTTTCTTGGTGCTCCGCGGGGCCTGGGGTGATATTTGGTGGGGACGGTGCTGATGCGAGTGCACATATATCAGCTCGATACACGGAGTGCGCCCGTGACCTAGTTAAACACTCCTACCGGTGAATTGCCCAACACACTGACAGTGAATTGATTTGAAAATTACAGTTTGTTTTTCTTGGCCGTTTCCTTTGAGCAGCTCAATTGTTTGTACATAAGCGCAACATGTGAATTCTGCTAGGGTTTTACCGTTTTGCAATGTTTAAATTTGCTTATCTATGATGCCAGGAAATGTGAAATCTCGGACAATACCAACTTCTGGAGAAACTCCAATAGCACAATATTATGCCAAAAATATGCCAAATGCTAAAATGGCATGCCAGACACGCTATAAATATGCCAAATTTGTGATTTTTGGCTGTACTTAAATATGTCAAACTGGCAACCCTGGTTACAGAAGATTTACAGGGCTCTAGCGTCTGACAAGAGTGGAGTTAGAGTAGTTTTTAGGCATCATTCACTTCCTCTCTTTACGGCAAATCGAATGAGGTATAATATGACTATACTAGGTCAAAACATAAAAATGACCTAACCTAAGGTCAGGTCAAGATCACTCTTCAACCTGGCATAGCCAATGTACATATCAATCGACTCCCAATAGGAATCGAAACGCAATGATATCAACATAAAAGCTGCATCATAATTTCATGCTAAGTTATTAAGCTAAGTCTGAAAACTGCTTAAATAGCCCAAGATGACCTCTCAGAGGTGACAGGTTAAAAATTGCAACATGAATCTGGAAAGGGGCCATCAGCTGTATCTACACAAATACAGCCAAATTCCTGTTTTCCCATGTATTTTCAATGGAGAGGTCATGGTTCGTACTTGACCCTAGGTCATCGATATGAAAAATCCCGGAATATGTTTTTTAGTAATCGGTGGGCCCATTATATTGCATAAGTTTCAATCTGATAGATTCACCCATTTCCTACTTATGCCACCTCAAACATTTCTGGAGGTGAGGTCACTTGACCTTCACTGGTGACCTGACCTGAGATGACCCAAGCTTAAAATTTGAGGGAAAGCTGTTGCAACTAATAAAAGATAGGTATGTTTTTCTATAAGGTGCAGTTTTTTTCGTAAACTACGGAGCGGAAAAACCCGAGGGGGTGTTCGAACATTCCCCAACGGGTTGAGGGTTAACCGTTTTTGCCGACTATATTTATTATCGAAATAAAAATCAAAAACGACGAAAACAAAACGAAACGTACGGAATCGGAGCGCGGAACACAGGATCATGCACGCAGCCACCACCGGCCCCACACAAGACACAGTTTCCAGTCGAAATGGTGGGGTATCATAAATGATACCCTGGCCAGAAACGAGAAAAGAGCACCATCTAAGACCGCCATCCTTAGCCCAAAGACCAATTTTTGGCCGGGAGCTCAGTGTCTGGTACAGGGAGAAGTGGCCATAAACTAGACTTTCCAGTCCGGGCGTCGAGAAGTTTCCGCAAGAATTCACCATGATCCCAAGATTTCCTCCAGACTGGGAACGTGAAAATAGGCAAGTCATCAACTCATCGGATCCTCAAGAAAGAGCCTAGGCCTGTAAATTTCCTGTGTAATTATGTGTTATTAGCAACTGCTAAAAAAAACGGTTGCTTGGCTCCATACCAACGCATGACAGACCGTGTGATCGCTAAGAGTGATGCAGTCAGCAGGCTACCTTACTCCCCTGACCTGAGCCCACTAGATTTCTTCCCCTGAGCAGGGGCGTCGCCACAAAATTTGTACTGGAGCGGAGGCGGACCCCTGACTGGTGATGACCGGGGGAGGGGGAGGGGGGAATTCTGAGAATTTAGGCTGCATATGGAACAATAACGACGGCGCACTTCATCAGCATATTTCTGTTGATTCACGCAGGTAACGGAAAAAATGCAAACAAATTAAATCGAAATTCAAAATTTGTGGGGGACGTCCCTCCTGATTCGTGAGTATGGGGACGCCCCCCTATCTCCCACCTCGCTTTCGACGCCCATGCCTCTGCCGACACTTAAAAGGCTTGGTGTACCAAGACAATACTGGGGATAAAGGGCAGTTCAAACAATCTATCTGCGCTGGCATCCGCAGAATCACCGCAAAGATGTGTGCGAGAGAAGCGGAGGAAGCTAAGCGGCGCGCCGGTTTTTGCGCAGTCAGCAATAGAGGCCATGTGAAGCATGCACTTGTGTGATGCTCCACATCGCTCTTGTTCTTGCCAAAATGGAACACATTTTCACAGTTTCTATCGCTTAGTGTTAGTCTCGTCCATCGTTTAGCGTTAGTTTCATTACTCCAGGAAAGTTTGTTCAAACGTTATTGGCCAGACAAATGTGTTCGTTACATGTGGGACACCGTGTAGATTACGTCAAAAATTGCATAGTCATACAGGCCTGGGGCAGGCTCACCTGTCCAGCTACTCTGGATTTTCCATGTAAGTGTGTATTTCGTAACATTAATATATATAAAAGTTTGGAGAGGAGCCCTGAAAAGACTGTAAGTGGCGTATTTGTACGGGGCCGAACAAAATGTGTCAATAACATTAGCTATTGTACGAGTTACCAGTACGAGTTATCCGAATAAGTCGTCAGTACTGCGATTAATTACGAATAAATAATGCGTCACTATAAATGACTTAATACTGAAATATTACTTCCGTGATTAGACTCGCCGACGAAGTTGTTTCATCCGACCACTACAGGCGACGGGCATCGATTCGGTCTGGGGGCGTACCCTGGGGGCGTCGCACTGCAACCAGCCCGGTGTATAAAGGTCAGGCCGGCAGACGGGGTCGGCGAGAGGCGACAGCGGCTCAGCCTTATCTGCTGCGATCCAACAGCCTGCCTACAGATAGGTTTGTAGGCATTTGCTTCGCAGAAAACTGTTGTAATGACTCATGTATTTTCATGGGATAGCATGACGTTACACATATTCCATTTTCATACATTCGTAAACAGAATATCTAGAAGGAGCATGCAAGTGCATCACATTCCAGGGATGAAAAACTATTCGACCAGTTACGTACAAAATAGACACAAAACAGAACTGAGACTAGGCGGGTGCAGGATTTCCGATCGGAGCAGGGGGCACATGGTCAGAGGATGGGGGTACCATCCGGACCACGGGCACGCCACTTTTGGGTGGCAAAGCCTTTCAACTGGGTGCCAAACCCTGCCACGGAGGCGCCGATACTTGCATCGTGGGAGAGAAGTGGAGCTGGGAAGCGGCATTTCAGGGGAACGCCGGGAACATTTCAGGAGAGGCCGCAGCCTGGAAGTGGGGGGTGCCAGGTACCCCCACTTGACCCCTGGATCGGCATATGACTCAAGGCTGAGAGCTTATGAAATATTGCAGTCAGAAAATACGTTGGTTAATTTGTAGGAGAGATGCACCTAAAGGGTAAGCTCAGCGCACAAATTCCAATGAGTGGCACATTTCTTTATTGACTGTTCCACTTTTCCGTGCCATGGGTGATAGGATGCAGTGGGTATTTGAAGGTACCCTGTCTCAAGTGAAAGACACATATTTACCCTCTTCCGAGCAAATACAGCTCAGTTATAATCATTGTTTTACGTTCTCTGCTCCAACGAAAATTTGCAGAAATACAAATCTGAAGAAAATGCTATGGACGCGCGCGAAAGTAAAACAATGCTTCACCTAATCAAAGCCCCCGGGGACAGACGAAGCAGAACGCTTTGCTACATGAAAAACACATTCCAAGTGTAAAACGTCTGCCTGTTTCCCTTACTCCCTCTATAATCGGTCGTCACACGATCTCTATCCGCACACTGCTGCGAGGCCCCACTAGAAGGGGGCTGTTCCCAAGCAGAGTAGGTTGTAGGGGGGCTGAGGTGAAGAAAGCAGAGGATAAAAACCTTAGAGTGGCCTTTCTCAATATATGTTGGAGCAGGAAAGTAGCTGTACAAGGGCTGTCTACTAGGTGTTTTTCCCCGAGATACGCAGAAGCAGCCAGGACGTCTGTCGCAAAGACCAAGGTGTCGGACGCCTGGGTCCGGGCCGTAATTGGGCACCGAAGCCACTCGTCCAAGACAGGGATGAGCCTTGACCTGTCTTTTCGCCAAAGTAAGGCCTGTGCACATTTTATTAAACCTCATCACTACTGTTCCGCCCTTCGGACAACTGTCCCTGGCTTACACGCGCAGTGGAGAGAAGTCTGGCGTCAATGTGCAGTGGAGGGGAGGGGGTTTAAATGTCCCTCCCCTGATATCTAAAAAACCAAGAGGTTATAAAAACACCCGTTTAGGGGGTGTGCGGGCAACAGTAGTCTGAATTATGGCCAAGCTTCATTTACCTAGGTCAATATATTCCAGGTCAAACCAGCTGGTAAACGTTAAATCGGCCCGTGCTGGGAACCTGTTGGGAAATGCCATGATTATGCGGAAAATTTCGAGAATACACCAAAAGCGGACAAGGCCATACAGGCAGGGTCCCACACAATTTTCCTGAAAGCTTGAGGTCAAGATCATTTAATGTTACTGACCTATGACGGAACAATAGTGCATATTTCGAATAACGTACAGTATACTTAACACTATAGCAGTTTTTGGGCGGGAAATGAGGGCTTCACCTTTAAAAAGACTTTCGACCTTCAACTGTGAACTTGGCCCTGACATTGAGTAGCCATAACTATGAAGTCATAGTATAACATACAGCATGCTGAATAAGGTCATCTGACCGGAATACTGGGGTCAATAACCTTTGACCTTGACCTTCAGGTGGGGGTGACCTTGACATACAACTTGATTATATGACGTTATTATGTCACCACTCACGATAGAGAACAGGCGAACTGGTGCAGCCGCGGGATGGCGACGGTCTCAAAATATAGGTCTGACTTTGAAAGCCTATAAGTGAACCTTTTTTGACACATTTTCACAATTCCTTCACCAATTCTTTTTGTATAAATTTTGTTCAAGTTGTTCCTGGTAAGGCTGCTGGAGTCGGAGTCTCACTAAAGTCATCAAGGGACTTGTCACGGAGACCGCGACCCCACCACCCGAACGAGCAACTCCCTCAATGGAGGGTTAATTTAGAAGCCACCACAAAGCACAGGGACGGCCGCCCCGCTCAGGTCACCCTCTCACCAGTCAGTTGCCAGCCAACCTGTACATCGGGTAAACCATTGAGCGCCGGAGCGTCTCAGGGGAACCGATCCCAAGCCTGGACATGCACTGCCACTGCATGCTTCTGGGCAGCGGGCCGGAGCCCAACGCTCTACCAACTGAGCTACCGGGGCGGCTCATTCAATTCCATTCACCAATCACCAATCGGCTACCTATGTCCGGCGAAAAGTCCGGACGAGGGCTCATTTTGCTCCGGGGTGAAAAAAAAACTCCCCGGATCCTGCCCAGACCAGCCCCAGACTTCAGCCCACCCAGGGTTGACGGCTTAAAGGGAGATACGCGAAAAAATTATTATTGTGGTTTCTTGCTATTTGAAAAATCCTGATTACGAAACTGTCAATTATTTTTGTATCTTCGGCAAAATTTTGGGAGGCCACTCACTTATTAGCAAAATAGTTTAACAGTTCCGATAAAATGCTGAAACCTTCACCCATCACTTACTTTTCGAAAACTATTTAAAATTAAAAAGTAATGTTTCTTTTGTAATAAAAATGTCTGTTCCCCTGTATTTGCATTTGAATTAATTTTACAAAGCCTATAAAAACTACAAAATGAATGAGTTTGCCCTAGAAACGGAAAAAACATAAGTACTCAAGTCTTCAGCCGTTTCGTACCTCGGGTCTTGAGTCGTTTTCTGCTTCAGCCCCAGGATGACGAAACTTTTGCGTCAAAAAGGTCACGTGACCCCCTATGAAGTGGCTGTGCCTTCTGATTGGTCAATTGTGATTTCTTAAAAGTCCTATATTTCTGTTTTAATATTATTTTTGGCTGTAGCTTTTTTTAAAATATTTTTCAACAGTTCAAAACTTTCAAGTCACTGTTTTGGAAATATCAGACCGCTTTTTTAGAGAAATTGACTGCCTTAGCCGGAGGTACGTCATTTAAACCGATAAGAGGTGTGCCGGTAAAGTCGTCTAGAAATGTTGACTTTGAGAGTGATTTTAAGGCATTTGCAGGCCGAATTCGCAAAAATGAGAATAGGACTTCTGAAACAACTTTCAATGACCTTTTGATCTAGCCAATAAGATTTTTTTCGCGTAACTCCCTTTAAAGCCTGTTCTACCCCGCTGTGTCGGCGCATGAGTTTCAACAGAGATGACGGCAAGTGCTGTGCGTGCATCTTACACAGCGCCTAGGATGGTGGGATGCAGCTAGTAAGACTGTGGCAATTGTTATTGATGCAGTGCACTGGGGTAAAGTGCACACTGGTCGGCGTCACTGGCGCAGTGCACTGTGGCAGCGACGCCAGCTTGTCGGGTCATTTCGGCGGAGCCGTCATCTTTTAAAAATGAGAGTAGTCATCCCGATGGCAGCTTTCACGTCGGCTATCCGGATTAACCGGGTATCAGCGAAGCAGAGATGATCGCAGAAACTAGATTAATCGATACTTTAGCAGAAATAGAAAGGTCAGGTATGAACGTCTCTGTTCAAGGACAACATCTATTTTGAATGTAGAGTTAAAAATTTAATTTTGACGGGTCAGCGGCATTTATTTTCATTTTATAAAACCAACAACATGTTCTGTCTGCGAATCGCGAGAACTTAGTAGCGCTTACTATTCATGGTTGTGACGGAAGATATAAGTGGCGCCAGCTGATGGTTGAATGGTTTCTGCCGGGAGGTGTGCTGGCTATCGTGGTGATGAATGTCTCTGAACGGGTTGCCATTTTCTTCTCTCACTGGTCTCTGATTGGGGCCGGGGGCGGTCAGGTTGTGGGTAGAACCGAAGTTGAGCTCACTTCGGAGCTGCCATATACGTCCTGTAACTGGCCCCAATCAGAGATCGGAGATGATGAGAAGCATAACGTGATGAGAAACATACATAGCCGCCCCAGTAGCTCAGTTGGTAGAGCGTTGGGCTCCGGCCCGCTGCTCAGAAGCATACAGTGGCACTGCATGTCCAGGCTTGGGATCGGTTCCCCTGAGACGCTCCGGCGCTCAATAGTTTACCCGACGTACAGGTCGGCTGGCAACTGACTAGCGAGAGGGTGACCTGAGCGGGGCGGCCGCCCCTGTGCTTTGTGGTACGTTAAACTTTGGCTTCTAAATCAACCCTTCATTGTGGGTGTTGCTCGTTAGGGTGGAGGGGTCGGGGTCTCATTGACAAGTCCATTGATGACTTAAGTGAGACTCCGACTTCAGCATTCAAACTGAGAACAACTTGGACACAATTTATATAATTAAAACAAAATATTGACCGACTGTACCTTTGGGTGCGCATGAGAGTGCGAGTCATTTCCGGTCGATGGTACTTTTGTGGTCGCGTAAGAAATATCGACATGTGGAGGCAGGGGAGGGGGCGGTGGATTAGGATAGGTAAGAGTGAAATAAACTAAACCCTTTAGTGGGGACAAGCAAGCAAAACAAAGAAACAAGCAGTATGTACGATGCACCTAATGCTTTGTTAACATCATAATTCGTAACATGGCCGGTGCGATGTTGCGCGTTCTTCGGATAAGCAGCGATCTTTGACAGGTGGACGGCGCGCTCCTTGCCAGCGGCGTGGTCGCCTGTGCCGAGCTATGGGCGCCGTCAGAATTACTCGTCAGGGCGCATAGTCAGCCAGATGAATGTTGAAGAGGGTCCGCTGCTCGGCACGACGCCTCTGCTTTGTCACGCCAGTAAAGCCACCGCTAAACTCCGGCATGGTATGCCTGCGTGGAAGAGCGCCGGAGGGAGGGGCAGACAGGATCAATAGAGGGGGTGGCCAGCTGTGAGACGCACGTAATGACACCCGATAATTAACAGCATTAGCATCGCCCGAAAAAGATCGATGAAGAACAACAGGCTGTCCTGAAAAAGGAGTGCCCAGATCTAGTTGAGAACCGCTTTAAATCTTTTTCTGTGCGAAAATAGTGTTATAGAAAACATTTTTAACGCGCACTGGTGCGGAGCTCCACGCTACCTTCGCCAGTATAGGAGTTGGTATGTATGTACCTATCCTCCCTTGCGATATCAAGGGTGCATGATTATGTCGTATGCAATGCCAGTTTTTTCTGCTTTATTTGATAGGTGGGATTGCATTAGAGCTGAGCATTTGACATTTTTTCCTCAGATAGTTAAAACAAGATTATCATCAATTCAGTAGCGCAAACCCTCAAGGAGGTACCGACGGATCCACAGCTCGACTTTGGAAGGCACTGGCGGATCCACAGATCGACTTTGGAAGGCACTGGCGGATCCACAGATCGACTTTGGGGAGGCCAAACCCATGTCGACGAGACAGCCTCCAGTCTAAAAAAAAACGTTGCGCCTTTGGGGCAGCAGTGGATAAAAACCCGATAACTGGGAACCAGCCCTGAATAGGTCTTTAGGGGGTAGGGGGCTTTCCGAGAGCTTTCAAGCAATATTTTAGACGAATCGGAGCAGTAGTTTTCCTTCTGCGCCCTCTCAAATACACCCTACTTCACTGCGAAGTAAAATCTCTTTCAGGTAAAATCATTTCGGTGTTCCACTTCAGCTCAGGGTTCAAGCGAATTCCTCCGACTGGAGGGAGCATGACATATAAATGATTATTATTACTTGACTAGTGCACGGTGGGCAGGTCATGTTCCTGGCTACACAAAACCCTGTATCAAGCAATAAACAGCCAATGATCACCGCCTAAAACAAAGTCTTTTAGGTAAAAGTCAGGTCTCCGTCTACACTCCTCCTTCAGGTTACAGGGGGAAGCCTCCGACCTGCGCGAGTGAGACATGAAGATCACTAGACTAGTACACGATGGGCAGACCACGCTCTTAACTACATAACGCTGTTACGAACGCTCACAATCAAGCACCAAACGGCGATGAAGCCCTCTGCCCAGAGGGTCGTTGCATGGTCCGCGGGGATGGGACCGACAACCAGCATATGTGCTGGTGCGGTGCCCTCCCCGCATGCTCTGATGCAATATGTGTTGGCCCCTGGTTTGAGTGTTTTCGGGGGGAGGGGCGTGAATCCGCCAGCGCAAGGAGGCAGCGCTGGCTTGGACCAAGGTCATAAGATGTGCGCGCAGGTGGTCCGCGCCTGAACCGGAAGCCGCTGAAGCTCCTGCGGAGTTACGTGCTTGGAAGCGCAGGACAGGACGGCGGCGCACCAACGGCTGGCTGCCGCCCCGTTCTGGTCCGCTCTCAGAGAGGTCTTTCATACAGATGGGTTTGCTGAAATAAAGCAGCTATAACTATGAATCGTGTTTTTTATCAAGGTGGAGCGAAACTTTCGAAAACGCCAGGAACACCAGACAGTTCCGGAGGGAGAGGCGGGAGAGTGCACCCTCCCTCTGCATGCAGAGGCATATGGGTCAATCCAGGACAAATCGTCCAGGCGAGTTCACCACTGCCCCTTAGATTTCAACCAAATTTTGTACCCAACGTACCCAATACAAAATAAAAATTTGGGCCCATTTTCAGGCCCCAAGGTCAAAGATGTCACCAGATAGAGGTAACCAAAGTTTCGAGGTCAACGCAAACATTGAGGCAGGAATAATTTTGTATATTTAAGGTGGCTGATCAAAATCAAATAAAATTGATACCAATGGATAGAAGATATCACAGGCTATATAGGAAAAATAAAACACTTTAGCCTCAGGTCAGTTTTTGACCTCGTGACCTCGTGAACGTTCCTTTAAATTAAGGATTCTTTGAAAAGTCCTATTTTCAATTTTTCACTTGGTGGTACTCAGGGTATAAGCTAACCAGCGGTGGATGATTTTCTTTGTGATAAAAAAGCAACAGGTTACATAAGTCATCACATAGGGCAAAACGCTCGTTGCAAGTACCTTTCGTGCGGATACGCTACAACATGGTTCATACGGATGTCAAATGAAAGCTGATTACTTACCTACCACAAATTTCGTACCATTACTTGTGCCTTGGATCTGAAACGACCCTTGTAACCTGACTAAATGACCTAGTTTGACCTTACATGTCATTTAAATTAAAAGTACGCAAATACGTCGCTACCGATTTCATTTCAAGGCTTGGCAGGTTCATGGTGCACCGGATAAGTTGGAGGATTATAAAGTCATGCCGAACTCGGGTGACCTTAGTTCATGCCCTAAAATGACCTCTGCTATTTTATCTCATTACACCATAGTCGGCACGCCTACCATTTGAAAGGTCATTTGGCCACCAGTTTGTTGTTATCAGATGCTTCACACATGTAAAGATCCTGTGGATGAAGCATGACATTTCTCCTTGGTATGATTGGTCTTGATTTGTACGCGTTGCGGCAATAAATATGCAATCATAAGCAATACCAAACGACAAAGCTGGAACAAAAAAAAACAGCAGAGGTCAGAAAAAGTAATTTGGTTCTCCAACGCAGACCAGTTGATGCCCCGAGATGAGAGGAATGTTCCCCAGAGGCAATTATAGCTTGTGGGGCAGAAGCCTGAGCACATGGCCTTTATTTGTCACATTCAGGTAATAAAAATATAGTATGTATAAGGAGATATTATTCAGAATTAGTTTAGATCGTCTTCAGGCCATGACAAATATTTTAAATAGTAAAATAGTGCAAAATTTTATACTACTTTTAAAATCTTGGGGGTTAATTTTTTCTATATACATGTTCCTAAGTAGCCTGGGACACTGATTCAAACAAAACAAGAAATTTGAAATATGTTGGCTATTTCAAAAGTTATGGGCATATAAAGGTCTGACGCAGTCATAAAAGCCTTCATGTATAACCCCATACCTCTCATAGTTTATGCTCAATTGGTTTCGAAGTTTGTTTTTACATATTTTCTGACATTTCGATCCAAATGCTGTGCTTAAAATAAAAATTTGATTAGAATTTCAATAATTGAAAAAAATTGGACCATATGTCTTCAAAAATTTCATTTTGATCAAAGGATGCCAATCGTAGTCTAAACAAAATCAAACACCGCACAAATTTTCAATTCCCCTAATAACTTTAAAAATTATAGGCCGATGCAATGCGTCGTCCCGACAAAAATAAGAGCCGATCATTAATTTCTTTAAAACATCTTGTTCAATTGCAAAGTTAACACGCGCATTGACGGTGGGTGGGTACCCGCCCCCTCTCGGGTTTTTCGGAGATAGCAGAACAACGGCGGCGCGTAGCGCCACTGTACTTGGCATACCCTTTCCCCTTATCATGTTTACAACTTCTCGCGAAAATTTTAAGGTTAGGTCATCTCAGGTCAGGTCACAAGTACAGGTCAAGTGACCTAACCTCAAAAAACGTTTAAGATGGCATAAGCCGGAGTAGGGTGAACTTATCCGATTGAAACTCATATCATATAATAGACCCACCGAGGTCTCTAAAATATATTCCGGTATTTTTAGGTAAGGTAAGGTAAGGTACGAGGACATGACCTCTCCATTGGAAATAGGTACATGAGAAAATTGTTTTTACTGAATAACTCAGTAACGGATGGTGATAGAGCGTTTATTTTAGCTGCATTAGACTCGCCTTGGCTTTGCGGTTCTAATTATATGCATTTTATATAATTTGACCCTGACCTGACCTCAGGTCAGGTCAAATCCTTGATTTGACCTAGCAATGTCAAATTATATCTCATTCGACTCGGCTTGCTGCTAGGATTTATTTAGTTCAAGTCGTTTTGCTCTATCTTTACTTGTTCAAATGTAATAGCCGAAAAACTTAATTTACATGTTATCCCTATGACGGCATGTTTTGACCTCTCGTGACCTTGAATGTGACCTGACAAAAAAATGGTTGAAATATTTTCGATGGAGAAGTGGATGGGCTACCCAACGCCGTTTACCGTTTTTCGCTACCTACCGTGTTTCTTGAGATCTTAGGGGGCGGGTACCCACCCCCGTCAAAGAGAAGGTGGCCCAGACCCCCGTCAACGCGCGTGTTAAGTTTATTCGTCAAAATCATACAAATAAACTGGCCGTTTTAAAAGTTTACCAGGTTTCAGCTTAATGGTATATGGTGAGTGAAAGACCAAGAAAAATTTAACCATACAGGTACTTCCTACACACAGCATGAGATGCTAACTGTAAAAATTACAACTGTGTCCATTGAAACATTTCAGCTATCAATGCGACCATGAGTCTTGCTTGCAGGAAGGTAGGTAGGTACCGGGAGTAATGCATGGTTACCGTATTGGGGAGTTACAAAATGTCTAATAAATCATTTCATCATGCTCCCCCTGTCACCCATTTTGAGCATTGGCCATTCCATACCTGATTGAAATATTTAAAAATTCCCGACCTCAGCCAAACTGGAAAAAACTGGAATTATATGCAACCAGTATGTGGGAAAGCTAACAACAGCCCAGAACCGCCAAGCTCTTGATCCTAGTGGAGGAAGTTCCTTGTCAGCAATACGTAGACTGTCTCCCCACACACTTTTAAGCTTCTAAAGTGCACAAGTATAACTCGGTAGGTATGTTGCCCAACCAGTCCCAGTTTCCTTACTCTATTGCCATGCTCCTATCTTTTAGGCCCTTGCCTTGCTCCTGTAATATACATCTTCTTCATCGCGCGTTTGAAAGGTTCAAATCCACGGCCTAAACAACGATGTAGACGAGTCCAGCACACTTTTTCCATTGTGCTCTATAACAATTTGCAACGCGTGCGCCAGCTTGTCAGCCGAGGCCCAACTGATGCCAACTCTTGCCACCGAGATGCGAACGGATTCACTTAAACACAGTCCCAGGGCTCCCCAGCTCGACCTTTCCCAAATACGCCCCGGGTGCTGATTTGTTTAGAATGGCTGACAGCAGATTTTTTGCTGGTGCTAGTGCCAGTAAAAATTAATGAAGCAGAAGGACTACAGAGATTTTAATTCACGCGATGTTCAAATATAATGATTATGCTACGTAACATTAACCGATAATCGCTCATAATCTAAAGTAATTGAAAACGCCAGAGTATATCCTGGGGTTTAAGAGTATATTCTGGCGCCAAAGAGTATCAATAAACTCTTTGGTGTTTTCAATTACTTTATATTATGAGCGATTATCGGCTAATTTTATATAGCATAATCATCATAACTAGCATGCTCAAAACGGCACTTCCAACGCTTAAAACTGATGTTCAAATAGTCTACTGTTCAAATAGTCCACATTTTCATTCGGCCTAAAGAACAAAGACCCATAGCCAGAACGTCCCAATGAATAGCTATCTAAATGTGCAATGATACAATTGCCCACAAAGTGGGAATAAAAACAGATCAAAAGTGCCTAAGACATAATATTCACATGTCGGAAGAACAGAAATAATGCAGTAGAGGAAGAATGAAAATTTTAGAGACTCCCCGGCAGCTGAAGATCTTCCCCAGCTATGTTGGCACGTTCAGACTTTTTCTGACCTCTGAAAAAAACAGTTTGTTTCAACAACCCATACGATGTCAACCGCCAAAATTGGGACAAAAACTTTGAAAAATGCTTTGAAACTTTTCGCACAAGATTCATCGCAGGGTTTTGATTAAGGCAACCTTCAGTTTTGGGAATACATCCATTCGTTCTTTACACTGGTAAAAGTCAGTAATTGTTTTGCTTTAGTTCTGATTTTCTCGTGTACAACACAGCGGAGTTGGCAACCGTTCAGTCTGTACTAATTCCACACATCTGATATTCTCATCCGGGCATCCAAAAACTACATTAATTTCCAGCTGGTTGCGCCGGACACTAAAAACCAGTATAACATTTCGAATATCTATCACCATCAACTGGATTATGGCACTGAACACGAGTGGCATTTTTTCACCACTTCACATGGGAAAAATGCGTGTTCGGTGGCTCTGAAGTGTGCCGTATACCGTGTGGGTCTTAAAATAACAGTGAATGAATACATTTTATTAGTTGAATAATTTTTTTCTTACCGCTAAATGAGCCTCAAGGATAATATTAAGTTATTTTTGTGACGAGTGCTGCTTTAACCAGTATGGCCAACAAGCTGGAAAAAGTGCTTTCGTGATACGAGGCTGGTAAAAAGCACTAAAACATTTCATCGCATCGTTTCGCTGAGCATGACAACTGTGCGTAGCCTATGTCGTCCGCTGACGAACACTGTATTTGAAGTGTCCAAGGCTGAAGTCTGCGTGGAAGTGAAAAATATTGAATGAAATGACGTGCACATTAGACACTGAAACAAATTGGTTTTTTTTGTTCCAGTTTTGTCGTTTGGTATTGTTTATGGTTGCATATTTATTTCCGGAACGCGTACATCTCAAGACCAATTATTCTACAGGGAAGTATCATGTTTCATGCACGGGATCTTTACATGTGTGAAGCATCTGATAACAACAAACTGGCAGCCATATGGCCTTTCAAATAGTAGGCGTCTCGACTATGGTGTAATGCGATACAATAGCAGAGGTCATTTTAGGTCATGAACTAAGCTCACCCGAGTTCAGCATGACTTTTTAATGCTCCAACATATCTGGAGCACCGTGAACCTGTCAAACCTTGAAATTAAATCGGTAGCGACGTATTTGCGAACTTTTCTTTTAACCCTCGCATGTACTCGGGTTTTCGCCACCTTTGCCCGTACGGGGTGGGGGGTTGTTGCGAACCCCCTCGTGATTGGCCCCTAATTGACATAGAGCTCCGCGGTAAAAACCCAGCGTGTTGATCGTCACGAGTAATCACTATTGATTCCATGTTTTACCTTGGGTCATAAGGTCACCTTCCAGGTCAGGACAATGACCTGATTTTCACCCTGTTGTGGCCCATTTTGCTGTTATGGCTGCTATTGACCGGAATTTTTGTATGGTCATTAAATTGAGAAAATGACATTAACGCCTCGAGCCATATTTTATACATCTATGTGACCCATCTAAATAGTGCCGGAGGTGAAGTTATAGGTCAAAGGGCACTGACCGGCAAAACTCAAAATTGCCCAATATGTCCAATTTTCAGTTCCAGAGAGGTAATTTCGGACGCTGAATCCGAATTTAGCACTTAAAACAACGTCAAAGGTTCCTTTCATCAAAATCTCAGGTCATCAGGTCATATTCCAGATCAAATCAATGACCTGGTTGACCTCAATGACCAGTTAAAAACGTCAAGTCCGGATTGAAAGCAAATCAACTAGTTCAGTATCCATATCATTTAAATGGATTATTCATAAGCTATTCTGCATCATGAATGTCAATTAAGTGCGTGTCTAATCATTGGTCACTGCCTGCACCCCTTCAAGGTCAAATTAGGTCAAAGATCGAAAAAGTCAAGTCTGTATTAGAAGCAAATCGTCTTGTTCAGTGTCCATATCATGCAAATTGACTATTCATAAGACAGCTTGCATCATTTACGCTAAGTGCCTGCTTCACTATCTGTTCTTGCTTGCACACCCTTCAGGGTCAAATAAGGTCAAATTTCGAAAAAGGTCAAGTCCATATCAGATGCTAACCAACTAGTTTAAGAGTCCGTATCATTCAAATTGCCTATTTAAAAGCCATTCTGCATCATTTACGCCAAGTAAGTGCTTACTTCATCATCTGTTATTGTTTACGCCCCTTTAAAGGTAAAATAAGGCCACAGGTCGAGAAAGGTCAAGTCCGTATCGAACGCAAGTAAACTAATTCGGTGTTCATCTCATTTAGAAATACCGGATTGAAACATGTATCAGTAGTCGTTATTCGGCGCAGAGCTATCACTGAGGCTATGCAAGGTCAAATTAAGGTCATTGAAGGTCAACACAGGTAATGAAAGGTATAACTTAATAAAAATGATCCTCGAAGGTTGGAAGACAATATTCTGGGCTTGTTCATGAACAAATGCTGGAAAGAACGATGAGAGTCTGGAGCATTCAAGCGAAAACGGGTACAGGTGCCCAAATGACCCTAACAGGCCTCCAGTCTCGAGGTCATAGCTCTGTGACCTTGAAAGTTAGGGACAAAGCGTTTATTTTACATTTTCTGAGCGCGTTTGGCATCTGCCCCCCTGCCTCCCAGAGGGGCGGATCCAGGTGGTGGGAGAGCAATCCGGCCCCAAAGTGAAATAGAAAAGGAAACATAGTATTGCCCCCTTTGGAAACTTTTTTCTATAGATTCACAAAGTGCGAGGATGTTTTTGCCTTTAAAACGCCTAAAAGTGCCTTTGCTTCCTCGGGAAGTGCATCCACGAAAGTGAAAATCACCCCTGTACCAGTATAATCCTGCCGCCTTACGCTGCAATCGTACAACGTTTGTTTTTTTTTTTGCTCATCGACTCGAGTTTGCCAACATCTCCAGCCGACCTGCTGGATCCGCCCCTGTCCCCTATTAGGTAAAAAGCCTGGGCAACGTCCCTACCTCTAAGCCAATCGTGCGTAGGCTGCCCTAATGTTCAAGCACCGCCATTAGTTCTCGAATCGGATTCTCTGAGAACCAGTATGACTATCATGAGGTTTATCTGAGGTGCCGTGCTTTGCGAGAACCTTCTTAGATTTCTATCATGAGATATGTAAACAGTTTCAGACAATTCTCCCTGAGAAGCTATCGCTGTTTCGGAAACATTGACGGGCTCTCAAATGCGTGATGCAACAAGCCGTTATCAAACGAGCACCACAATTCATGAAGACCGGCGGTGATCTCGGATGCAAAGGATCACATTCGGATGATGCAGTGTGTCTTATTCACGGTGGTCTCTGCGATGATAACTTTTACATGACTCCGAGTCTAAGGAAGGATCTCATATTTTTCCGTGTAGTTTTTCTAAGAGACAGCTCGGGATTAAAAGTGGGAATTGATACAATGGGTGGTGTTTTGAAATTACAGGACACATTAAATCCCGGACGGTCCCAAGCACTACCTCAATGCCCACATTTACGGCTTGCGCCTGTCGGATCATCGTTGACATGCAGTTTGGGGTCTTCCTGGTCAGGGTCTTTTCACCACTCAAAATTAAGGCTATTTTGCCTCCCTTCCCTCGAAAAACCCCGAACTTTTGAGACTGTCAGGCTTGTGTTGGTGCATATTCATGGCAGTCGTGAAAGGGTCTTTTGTTGCTCCCCTTGCGACCGTCGGCCGCCCACGCAGATACGCCCCCAACCAGAGGCCGATACAAAGGGAGTTATGGGGGCTCAAGCCCCCCCATCCCAGAAATGTCTGAGTGCCTATAGTTACTGCATAGGCGGAGGCTGATCCACGGCAATGGTGGGGAGATCGAGCCCCCTAAACCCGCCCCCAAATGAAGTCCTGGATCCACCACTGCCCCAACCACATATCATCTGGTGGTGGAGGAGCATCCTCTTTCACCCCAATACACGCTCGCCAGCGGCCAGAGCTGGATCTGAGTCTAGCTATTGAAACAAACAGCCCTCCCTTTCTCCGCTGTTACCCCCCGATCATAGAAACTTACCTTGTTAGCATAGAAACACAAACTTGTTGCCTCATTACTTAAGGCAAGCTTCAGTTAGTAGATTTAATGGTCTATGCATTCACACATCAGATAGAGTACCGCTTAAGGTAGGACTCTTAGTCAGACTTAAGCCCTGACAAACAGAATCCACGCAGCTCAAAGGAACGAAATAAGCTGCTCCAACAAAACGATTCCAAACTTCCCGACAAGTTTCAAAGTTAATGGTTGGGAATTTCAGTATCCTGTGGCCAACACAGCAAAAACAGCCAACAGAAACGTGGTAACGCCAAAAGTTTAGCCCGGAAGATTGGAGCTGTAATTTTCAGATAAAGTCTGAACCAAAGCTTTGGTCGGAAAGGCACGCAATGTTCTTCTTAAACCTATTTGCTCATGCTTGTAAGATGTTTGCAGTATTTCTTTCTAGTAGTTTGTTTGAGGTAACTCATTACTCATAGCTATTATAACCATGATACGCCCGCGAAGAAAACGTAAAACCTGTAGGTATAAGTGAGAAGTGATCAGGAGGTTATTCATAGATACTTATAATTGAAACCTTTTTGATTCTCTGATATATATATATATATATATATATATATCTATATTATAATATATATATATATATATATATATATATATAATATAATAAATAATATATAAATAAATAAATAAAAAAAAATATATATATATATATATATATATATATATATAGAGAGAGAGAGAGGAGGGAGAGAGAGAGCGAGAGAGAGAGAGAGAGAGGTCTTGTATTGTTGTAAAAATCGATTTGTCGCTTCCACCAATTTTTTGCGTACACCTGACGATTTATACGTATATAAATTGAAAGACTCAATAAAAAAGTCCATTGGCACTTTCCAGCGAGCATTTGTCACTATATCCAGTGTCCAGTAAGGGCTACCACCTGCCAGTTGATGCACTGTTCCCCCAATCTGGCGCCGCGCGGACCTCAGGCTAGAAAAATGAAATATGTTTACCAAGAAAATCCATTTTTACCCCAAGATAAAAAAATAGTTCCAAAAAGAAAATCATTTAAACTTTATCGAGAGAGGAAACGGCTACTGTAAAGAGACAGCTACTAAATACAGCTACTGTAGAGTGGTACCTAACCCCGTACAAGGTGGTCCATCAATGGCTACCAGGAGAAGTTTTGAAGAAAAAAACGAAATAAAATATTGATTCTTTTGGCTCCAAAAGATTTTCCAGTCTATTCCGGAAAGATCAGGCTTATTCTGACCTCTGGTGCGGGCTTCCGACGGTGGCTGGGAGTGCTGAAGTGAAAACAGAGCCGTCTGACCTCTGGCGCGGGCTGCCGAAGGTGGCTGGGGGTGCTGAAGTGAAAAGAGAGCCGCCTGACCTCTGGCGCGGCCTGCCGAAGGTTGCTGGGGGCGCTGAAGTAAAAACAGAGCCGTCTGACCTCTGGCGCGGGCTACCGAAGGTGGCTGGGAGTGCTGAAGTGAAAACAGAGCCGTCTGACCTCTGGCGCGGGCTGCCGAAGGTGGCTGGGGGTGCTGAAGTGAAAACAGAGCCGTCTGACCTCTGGCGCGGGCTGCCGAAGGTGGCTGGGGGTGCTGAAGTGAAAAGAGAGCCGCCTGACCTCTGGCGCGGCCTGCCGAAGGTTGCTGGGGGCGCTGAAGTAAAAACAGAGCCGTCTGACGTCTGGCGCGGGCTGCCGAAGGTGGCTGGGGGTGCTGAAGTGAAAAGAGAGCCGCCTGACCTCTGGCGCGGGCTGCCGAAGGTGGCTGGGGGCGCTGAAGTGAAAACAGAGCCGTTCTGTTTTGCTTGCCTTTCGTGAGAGTCGATGCTGCGCTCTAATAACTAGGGGCGCACAGTTCTGACTGTTCCGACTAGGCATCAAGTAAAACATACGCCAGTGGTGAGAACAACGGCAGAAAAGGCCTTCGGGGAGAGTTCGGCTGTAAAACTATCGCTTCATTCTGCAGCAAAGCTAACAAACATGGCTGAGTTTGAACGGTGAGAGAATTTCTCCACTGGTGCCTTTCTTTTCTCTTCAAGCGTGGCTGGCTGCTATTGGGGGAGCCCGCCGTTTCCAGTTATAGCTCCAGCGGGACTGTGTCAACAGCGACGAACACTGTCTCACTGCTCAGCCAGTAGCACACAGCAGTCCGCTGGCAATCCCAACGCAACAACGGCGCCATTCTTCGCAATCAGAATTGTTCTCGAACAAAGTCTCGGTGCGTTACCTTTAGGGCAGTTCCAGTATTTCTCCTGAACGGGTTCTTACACTTAGAAAAAAGTTAGATTTAAAAAAAGAAGTTGTATAAGCTTAATATATGGATCATGGAAACTCACCACCAGCATCCAGTTTTCCATATACAGGAGTTTCACTATCCCATCCCATCCGGAGGACATCATCAGCCAAAGCTGTGAGGCTGAGCTTTGAAGTTGAGTGCCGGGTCGATGGCCATCTAGCTGGAAGGCTGGCGGGTCGTCAGCTTCTAAAGAGCGGCCTCATTAAAATGTGCAGTCCGGGCGTCAAGTATGCTGGCAAGGCGAGCCAGCTTTAAGCCCGCTGGCATAAACTGTCATTAGCGTGGCTAGGTATAAATATTACACAGGCTCATCAAGTCATAAAACCCAATTCATTTTCTAAAAGCAGAAACCCCGTCCTGCCTCGCACAAATAATCCTATGTGCTAAAGAAAAACAAATATGATAATTCCAGGCATGAAATAAATATCGGGGTTTTGTAAACGCACAGAACGAACACCTGCACTGGAGAGAGGTCCGGCACTAACGCTCACTGGAAGGGGGGCCTGGAAGCCCCCCGAGATATCGGAAACCAAGAGGCTTAGAAAAACACCGGTTAAGTGATGGGTGGGGCTATGATGTTCAACATTATAGCAAATTTCATTTATCTAAGTCAATACCTCCAAGCTCAAATGAGGTTATAAAGGTAAAATATTGGCCGTTCTGGTGACTAACCGGGAAATGACATAGCCAAGTGATAAAATGTATGGAATGTACTAAAAACGGAACATGGCCACAGTAAAAAGAGTCCCCGTAAAATGTTGACAACAGTTTTTCAGTTAAAGTCATTAGCCTACGACCTCACAATATAATATAGTTCCTATGATAACACTATGATTAAGCATGATAGGGACCGTTAGGAATTTGAACTATAAACTTTTACCTTAACCTGCGGCCTTGACCTTGGCATTGAGCTATCTTAACTATGACGTCATAGCACATAATATACGGTACAGACCCCCTTCCAATACACTTGTTAATACAATAATGTCCCACAACAATTATAGCACAAAGTGCATTGCTAGGGCCTTTACAATGCCACTGCATTTGCTCTCAAAGTATAAAAGTTAACAGGAAAGTGATTATAAAAGATCAGTAACGTCTTCCAGAGATCACAACTAAGACCATGGGTCTTTGTGTGAGCTAACTAGGTTTTCCGGATTCCGGCAAGTTTAGCGAATTCTATTTTCATGTCAAAACAGTTGGTTGCATGACAATAAATGGATCCAAGTTGGAGCCAGGCGTCCATGTTCCAAACATATAGTCTTGTTTCAAAATATCCAAAACAGTGAAATTCATTGTTTTTACCATTTGAACCACAAGCTGGATGTTGTTTTTAATAGGACAATCTGAGGAAATATGAGAGTTACCATCACAGAGCTGGATTCTTCATTAGGCCATATGCCCTAATTGAAAACTAACCCAAATGCCTGTTTACAATCATGACTGGGCTACACATGATCCAGTGAATTATCCAGTCCGTCCACTTGCCCATTTTTGAACGATTCTTGCCTCTGGTCTCCATTTCACCAGTCTGTCCTCTCGGTGGTAATTTCACCAGTCTGTCCTCTCGGTCTCTGTTTCACCAGTCTGTCCTCTCGGTGTTAATTTCACCAGTCTATCCTCTCGGTCTCCATTTCACCAGTCTGTCCTCTCGGTCTCTGTTTCACCAGTCTGTCCTCTCGGTCTCCATTTCACCAGCCTGTCCTCTCGGTCTCTGTTTCACCAGCCTGTCCTCTCGGTCTCTGTTTCACCAGCCTGTCCTCTTGGTCTCTGTTTCACCAGCCTGTCCTCTCGGTCTCTGTTTCACAAGTCTGTCCTCTCGGTCTCCATTTCACCAGCCTGTCCTCTCGGTCTCTATTTCACCAGTCTGTCCTCTCGGTCTCTGTTTCACCAGTCTGTCCTCTCGGTCTCTGTTTCACCAGCCTGTCCTCTCGGTCTCTGTTTCACCAGCCCGTCCTCTCGGTCTCCATTTCACCAGCTCTCTCGATTTTTTTTCTGACCAGTCTGCTCTCTTGTCCTACTTTAAAGCCTTTCCTCCCGGCTTCCATTTGCCTAGTTTGCCACTTCGGGTCTCCCTCAGTATCACTTTGAGCACTTTTTCCTCCCAGCCTCCCTTATTCAAAATGTACTGCCACCTAGTCTGCTCTTGAGCCCTTTCTCACATTCCTCTTCCTTTTACCAGTCTATCCTCTCGGCTTTCCGTTGACCAACTTGACCTATTTTGTCGTCTGCTCTCCCTCTTTTGTTTAGTCTGTCCTCTGCGGTTCTCTTTGATCAGATTTCTCTCTCTGCCTACATTTGACCTGTGTTTTCGTTAGGTGCTATTGGCGGATCCAGGATTTCCGATCAGAGGGAGTGGCATATGGTCAGAATGGGGGGAACGCCACTCGGGCGCCAAAAACTATCAGATGGGCGGTGCGACCACTTCAGGAAGCGCTGAGTTTGATCGAAAGGGAAATGTTTCTATTGCCTCATGGGTCCGCCTATACATTAGCCCTGTTCCAGCTGTCAGTACAGTTTTGTCAGCACCAATCAGCGGGTCGCGTTGCGCCTACGTCACAGGATTGTAGCCTCTTCCCGGGAACTAGTTCTAGAGGTTTTACGGGCTGACGGCCTGCTGCTTGTACTGATGAAAAATAGTAAGTGCACGAAGTCGCGGCCTAATATTTTTAATGGTATAGGGTTTAAGTTCCCTTCGCTTAGCACAAGCTAGAGGCGATTATGGCGCTGATGTTTCTTTTCTGGAGGAGTGGTTAGAGGTCCTGCTGACAAAACTGTGCTGACAGCTGGAACAGGGCTATTGTGCCCCTTTGACCAGCCCGTTCCTGCTCCACCCGGCACCTGCCAACCGGCTGAGGTCACGTGACCCGGCTGCAATCGGAGCGGGCCCGTCCGCCCGAGCGGGCGTGTGATGTGCACTAATGGCGGCGCTGTCCCGCCCGCCGCCAATTATCGGCGGGAACGCTCCACTGAGACCAGCGGCCACGTCAGGCAGGAGGAGCGCACGTGACTTCTGGGTTATCACCGTAAGTGCTCCTGGATTTACCTTATTCGGTAAGATGTCAGAAGATGCTCTTTTTGTGCTAATTTCTTTTAAATTTCTCAATTTGGAACCTCGATGAATTAATTAAGGTGTAAAACCATGATCTGCTTACCGGTGTTCAAAGCAGGTTGATTTATTGAGACACTGCTCTCGATCACCTGCGACTTTTCGTTTTCAGTAGCGGAGAGTATGCACACATATATATATATATCAAAGTCACAAACCGTCGTGGTATTCTCGGAGTTCCCAGACATTATTTCTGGAATCATGCGAAGAAACAGTAATCAGTCTCAGGAAAATTCACTTCTATTTTTTATCACAAAGCTGTGGCTCCAGAAAAGTGCAACGTCCCAGTCCGAAATTTTCTCCATATTACGCGCACACGGGGGGGCTCAATGTTTTTCCTACTAATCGGCTGGCATTTTCGACTAGTCCATAGGAAACACATGTTAAAAGCTTGCAATCTAGAGCCTCGGGAGAGGATCTTAGAATCTTCGACCACGCTCAGGTTCACGAAAGGCAATTCAAATGAAAGCCAAAATATTTGTATTTTCATTCTTAGCGTCAAAACCGCCAGCCGTGATGTTATCTAGCGAGCTAGACGGCAAAACCCGAACCCGTGGTTTGGTCCTATTTTCAGGCGTGGGTTCGAATCCTAGGAGCGGCCAAACTTTTTACAGAATCAGTATGTGCAAAACCCAACGTACTCGCTTCGAGTTCATGAGAATATGCGCCCTTCATGCTTTTAGCTTTCAGGGAAGCTTCTGCCTAATGCAGAGGCGGATCCAGGAACAGATACAGTCATGTGCCAGGGGTGGGTCCAAATGGTTGGCTAGCGATGGGGGCGACCTCGCACCATTATTCTGGTTTTGAGCACGGCAAAAGGCACTCGGCAGGGGGCTACTTTTATGTTCAATGGGCGCTCCGCAAGTAAATTCAGGGAGTCAAAACGCCACGGATGTTGGTCTTTGGGCCCCCAATAGCTAGGTCTGGGGTCCCCCGAATGTATTAAACTTGATTGATTGAATTGAATGACTTGATTGAAGCACGTTTAGATAGGCACCTCACAGATTATTCTTTCGAAGGTTTCACAGTCCATAAATGATAAATGAGTACCCCGAACGGGACTTCTACGATTTAAGCCCGAACTTCTTTTAAGGAAACGCTGGATCCGCCCCTGCCATGGCCCTCAAAGTGGCCACGAGGCGGTGCGATGAGACCGACGTTAGGGTGGCGGACGCAGGGGGAAGGGAAGGGCATTCCGGCCATGGTCCCCCAAAGCGCTGGAGGGGTCCAAACTATCTTCTGTCCCTAAGGGCTGGATAATTTTTAAAATGTGATTACACTCGGTCTGTCAAGCTATTAACTATTTGCTCCCTCCTTCTAGGAGAGCGATCATGTACTTGGAGAGGTAGCTTATACTACGTCCGTCGAGCACCCAAATCACAAGTCCCATCCAATCCCCACTCCCTAGGAGGACAGGCAGACATGGGTCCCCCCCCAAAACTCGGCTCTGCGTCTGCCCCTGAACCCTACCAGCTGATATTGCCCCAGAGCTCGCTGGTAGCGCAGCCCTACGAGCCAGTGTGGCAAATGTCTTCATCTGCAACGTGCCCAGTATCAGCCCGCTACCATAGGCGGATTCAGGGTAAGGGGTAGGTGCCCCTGGGCCCCCCGATCAACCCTTGGCGTCCCCTTAAATGGTCACGGCGCTCCTCTGAAGGATCGATGGCACCCCTTGAAATGTCGGTTCTCCCGCCTTCCCCCTCCGCCAACGCGAAAATCGGCGCACCGCTGTAGAATTTGGGGCCCACCTGATAGGTTTCGTCGGCCAAAAGTGGCACCCCTTGTTCCGGATAGCGCCCCTTCCCCAACCTGCCCCCCTCCAATACTGAATCCAACCTATGCCTGCTACGCAGTCGTATTTACCGGTCGCATACCGCTACTGGCCGACGTCACACTTCTGCTCACTACCCAAATGACAAAACTACCAGAAAAGTAGTTCGAATAACCTATTGGCTCCTTTGAAAACATTCAAAAGCGAAGGAATGGACCTCACCAATTTTGACAACAATCAAATCTTCAATCACCAGCATCATCTATTAAAGCCACCTTATTGAGACATGATTAGCATTTGTGCAGCCGAGTGGATATTCATGTTAGCGAACTCCATTTTCATCAGTTATATGCTATTTTGTCATGATTGTACCTACAGCTAGTCATTTTGTTTGATTTCTGATGCTTGTGTCTTCTTAGTGGTATTATTATTTATGCTCGCTCATTGTAAATAACCATGTGTTTTAGCTGCTAGACTTCACCTGTCAGTGGCGCGGCGTTTTAGGGCGCGCCGACATCTGAGGTCATTCGGCACCTGTCAGTGGGCACCGCCTGGTGATATAAATAGATAAATAAACAAATAAATAAATCGTACTCACGTACTGCCCCGCCCTCTTGTTTTGGGCACAAACAAATACCACAATCACCAGCTGCAGCCCTTAGCGTTTACCTTACTGGAATAAACTAGACTGGTATTATTTCTAGCATATTTCTAGTATAATATACTAAAACTGGTACTAAACTATGATTTTGATCACTTTGGGTACGAAACTTTGAAGTACGCATTATTCAACTGCCCTGACGCGCATATACTGCACCGCAGTACAACCTTGTTGTGCGGCACAGGCTAGCGCAGCCTGGGCAGGCTAGTGATAGTGTTTTCCAGGACAAAGCTGCCTGCGGGTCAACCTACCACCTAGTGAAGAGAAAATCAGACGGAGACTGCACTACATGACGCGATAGTCAAGGCATTTTGATTGTTAGGTGACGGATTGTGCTGTGAAATGTAACAATGCTATATTTACATAGGGGACCCACCATTGTGGAAGGTGAGACGGGGATGTGGAATGTATTCCCCCGCTTTTAAGAGAAAGGGACAGTATACGTTTGATCCTTTCACTTTTCACGCGGGGGGCCCATCGCACTGTCCCGAATACTGACAGCATGACGACGAACGACGATGCCCGGGTTTCTCATAAGCAGATCAACTAAAACCACAAGTTCCGTGTGAGCCCCGACTTTAGATACAGAGACCCAGACGTTGTTATATTAGCACAAACATGTGTTGTGAATTTCATTGGGATTGGATTCATAATATTTTTATAGGGTGAGTGTCGAATTTGCTCACCCCTTTCTCGTGCGTCTAAGTGCAAGCGTTTTGACCTAGGATAAAACTGACGTATATCTGGGGTAACTACCAGCATTGCTGCTCCCTTCACACCAAGTTTAAACTTTAGATCAGCTAAACCCGAGTTATGAAGCAATAAGTAAAATAAATTTGAGGATTTAATATGCCCCAATTTTTTCACGTGCCTCTAGCTCCGCAAAACTCCACCCATCCCTGATGTGATCAGTAAGTAATTGAATTGATCAGGCTACAAAATGGTGAAGATTCCGTCAGAGTATGTTGCATCCTTTCAGAGATATCAGCTTTTCGTTAGCGTGGCGGTCGGGTTGGCCCGGGCCGGGCCGTGTCGCCCACATGTGAAATGTTATCCATATGTGGGGGCGGGAGACTCATGCTTTGCTTTAATAGAATGGGCTTTAAAATATTAAAAACATTAAAAATAAAATATTAAATTTAGAAAGCTTGTAGTTCATTTGAATGAGTAGAACAATACTAAATAAACAACAAGTACAAAAATAAACTGTATGGCTTCAGTGCTCTCCAAAATATATACCGTTCTTGAATGACTTGAGCATGTTTAGAAATATCAACCACGTATTCAGTCAGCGTATGCTTAAATTTAGTCATGTTCCCACTTAATCGTGCAGATAACATTTATGTTCTCGCGGGGGTGCCGGGGCCTCCTTGGCTGTGATTTTGTTCGGCGGCAGCCTGGGGGATGGGGGAGCTTTGAATCACCTGTGCCATACCGATATCCATTAGGGACAGCAGATGTTCCAACACCAACAGATTTGGCTCCCTTTGGGTCTGTCAGGTTTTGGTCGGGCGGGTTGCACCGGGGAGGTCCTGGCGCCTTTGCATCTCTCTGGAATCGTAACGCGTTATAACCAACGTATATTAAACATGTTTGTGGCTCAGCACCCAGTGTCGAGTCACATTGTGGTGCTCCCACGCCTGACACACATATCAATTCATGCCTCACTTCATGCTCTCATCTTCAGTCACTCGCACCTCATCTTCTTCTTTTCAGAATAGAAACCGGGGGAGTATAAAAGGGTGAGTATAGGCCTAACTTTTTCTTTTTTCTGACATCGACATCATTTGGATCGACAACCAGACGAGAAAATCCCCATTCCCTTCGTTGCTCCCGGGGGCTGGTGAACAACAGGTTTTCACCTCGCTTGCTGGCCCGGGGGGCAACGGAGGGAATTATATTCATTCATGCTCTCATCTTCAGTCGCTCTCACCTCATCATCACCCCAAATATACAAAACACGTCGTTGTAGTACGGGCAGTAAATATGTCTCAGGCTCAGCACCCAGTGTCAAGCTGCGCACTGGGTGTTTCCACGAGAGACAAACATTATACAAAAATATACTCACTTGCTATAGCCTTTGAAGACGGTGGCGTAGGAACCCTCTCCGAGTTGGTTCAGCTTCAGGTACGCTTCCTGACGCCCAAACGGCGAGTCACCCTGAAACGGTCGAACGGTAAGACAAAGGTCAAATGGCGAGCCACCCTGAAACGCTAAAACGGCGAGTTACCCTGAAACGGACAAATGGCAAGAAAAGGGTCTAACGATGAGTCGCCCTGAAACGCTAAAACGGCGAGCCACCCTGAAAAGGTCAAACGATAATAAAAAGGTCAAGCGGCAAGTCGCCCTGAAACGGTCAAACGGCGAGTCACCCTGAAACGGTCAAACGGCAAGAAAAAGGTCTAACGATGAGTCGCCCTGAAACGCTAAAACGGCGAGTCATCCAGAAAAGGGCAAACGATAAGAAAAAGGGCAAGCGGCAAGTCGCCTGAAACGGTCAAACGGTAAGAAAAGGTCTAACGGCGAGTCGCCCTGAAATGCTAAAACGGTGACTCACCCTGAAACGGTCAAACGGCAAGAAAAAGGTCTAACGATGAGTCGCCATGAAACGCTAAAACGGCGAGTCGCCCTCAAAAGGTCAAACGATAAGAAAAAGGTCAAACGGCGAGTCACCCTAAAACGCTAAAACGGTGAGTTACCCTGAGACGGTCAAACGGTATTAAAAAGCAAATGTGGATGTGTACTGGTGTTTTAGGGCGCTTTCAGCGG
Source organism: Lepas anatifera (assembly GCA_034440635.1). Classification (NCBI taxonomy): domain Eukaryota; kingdom Metazoa; phylum Arthropoda; class Thecostraca; family Lepadidae; genus Lepas; species Lepas anatifera. Next base: position 1,987,619 of record JAOTON010001814.1, on the reverse strand, counting down.
CTGGGCTGTATCGCGCCAAGGCCAAACCGTAAGTCGCCCTGAAAGCTAAAGCGGCGAGTCGCCCTGAAACGGTCAAGCAGTAAGCTGCCTTGAAACCGTCAATCGGAAAGTGGCCCTAAAATGGTCAACCGGTGGGTCGCCCTGAAATAATCAAACAATATTTCGGCTTGAAACGGCTTAAAAACACATACAATTTGTAAATATGTAGGAGTGCTTTTGGGGCCCTGCACTCTACAATGAGCAAGCTGTATTTGTCCTTATCCCTTCACCGCCTGAGTGTCCGATCGGACCCTCTCCCACGGTTTTTCGCAAATTATTCCTAGCCGCTTCAAATAGGACGTGCGTCACCCTAAAATCCTATAGGGTGATTATTTTTTTTTGGGGGAGCGGGTACCCGCCCCCCTAAGATCTCGAGAACCACGGTAGGTAGCGAAAAACGGTAAACGGCGTTGGGTAGCCCATCCACTTCTTCATTGAAAATATTTGGCCTTTTTGTCAGGTCACATTTGAGGTCACGAGAGGTCAAACATGCCGTCATAGGGATAACATGTAAATTACGTTTTTTCGGCCGTTACATCTGAACAAGTAAAGATAGAGCAAAACGACTTGAACTATATGAATCCTCGCAGCAAGCGGAATTGAATGATATATACTTTGACCTTGCTTGGTCAAATCAAGGATTTGACCTGACCTGAGGTCAGGTCAGGGTCAAATTATATAAAATGCATATAATTAAAACCGCAAAGCCAAGGCGAGTCTAATGCAGCTAAAATAAACGCTCTATCACCATCCGTTACTGAGTTATTCAGTAAAAACCATTTTTCCCATGTATTTCCAATGGAGAGGTCATGCCTCGTAGCTGACCTTAGGTCATCGATATCAAAAATATCGGAGCAGATTTTAGAGAACTCGGTGGGCCCATTATGTGATATGAGTTTCAACCGGATAAGTTCACCCCTGCTCTGACTTATGCTATCTTAAACTTTTTTTTAGGTCAGGTCACTTGACCTGTACTGGTGACCTGACCTGAGATAACCTAACCTTAAAATTTTGACAGAAGTTGTAAAAATGATAAGGGAAAAGGTATGCCAAGTACGGCGGCGCTATGCGCTGCCGTTTTTCTGCTATCTCCGAAAAACCCAAGGGGGGCGGGTACCCACCCACCGTCAATGCGCGTGTTAACTTTGCAATTGAACAAGATGTTTTAAAGAAATTAATGATCGGCTCTTACTTTTGTCGGGACGACGCATTGCATCGGCCTATAATTTTTAAAGTTATTAGGGGATTTGAAAATTTGTGCGGTGTTTGATTTATTCTCCTTTCTCCTTTCTCCCGTTACTTTGGGAACAAGAGAACATTTTTGGCGGGGCAAATCTCAAAGTACACTGTGTTTTGGTTTACATCAGTGACATCATCTTGTGCAAGATATTCATCAACAGCCTCAGGACTGGTGAACGGTTCATCGTGGTGTTTGAGCTTGGCCAGGTTAGATATTCTCTGCTAGTCAGGAGCTATGTTCTATACCTCCTTTGCCTTCAGGCTCTCCATCTTGAGCTTCTTCTGTTTCTCTTTCCAACGTTTCACTCTTTGGGGTAGCTCACCTCTGTCTTCATGATCAGCCTCATGAACCGGCTAGCCATTTCCCTGCCTTTAATTAGCCTTCTCTTCCTAGCCTAGCTTCTCTTCACATGCTAGGTACTCGCCTGCTTCAAATGTTTGATTCCCCTATCTTTAGCTCATAATTATCGTATATGCACTATTTTCAGGATGGGGGATGAGGTGGCTTAGTGGATAGCACCCTTGTCTTCTAAGCCACCGGTCCCGGGTTCAAGTCCCGGCGGAGCCTCTGAATAAGTCGATCTGATCCCCCAAATCCCTTCCAACAGGGTGAGAGTTGGCGACGCCGTATGACCCTGGCAGTTGGTGCGTCGTTAAACCCCAACAATTATTATTATTTTCAGGATCCACATTTTAAATCGGCAGAGACATGGGCTTCTTCTGACCATTTTAGGTATCCTTGGTATTACAGCTAGCATCCAAATTGCTCCTGAAATGGGACATGTTGTCCAGCGCAGTGTCCGTTTGGGGATCAGGACTTTGAGAGTTGTGACCAGATCGCTCATGTTTCCCTTAATCAATAGCAGGGCAGGCTCCAAGCGTTTGGCTGAGAAGAGGCAGGCCTTGAATCTATCGGAGACAAACGTGAAGACTGAGCTATTCAGATCCAGCAGAAGTTGTAACTTGACCATTGTTAGGTTAGCTTCTTCAACACCAGCTTCTACCACCTTGTTTTACTGGAGGAAGAGAGGTCGAGGTGCCTTTCAATCAAGTAATCACTTAAGACGACGCCGACAGACGATAAAAGGAGTGCCGGTACTTGATATCCTTGAAGCCCTTGACGATGCAAGCAAGACCATTGGTCACGTCGTACTAGGAGAGGAACACCGGACGTGATGGTCAAGCCAGTTCGTAATCAGGCAGATGTAGGGCAGGCTGTTAAACCTCTCCTTTATCAGATGCCTGCCAGGGATTACCAGTGCGAAGATGAACATGACGAACTCTTCGGCCTTGTTCCACGGCTTTTGGTCGTAGTCCAGTGTGCCAGCCTCGTGGCACAGTCCATCCACTGCTGAGTGATGGATTCGTGCTGTGTATGCTGGTCAGAAACGGAAACTGCAAAGCCAGCAAAAATCTATTCAAGTCCATTGAATGTACTCACTTCTTTTCAGAGGTCGTGGGGCTTCTGGGTAAAGTTAAGGACAGGGTGCACCTGTCACAGCAGATGCTCCGACAGGTTCTCGCTCTTCAGGTGGCCCCCACCTGCAGGTTGTGGGAGGTTGCATCCGTTGTCACAAACCCAATCTTGGACTACAGGACGTCAACCGCTCAGGACTTTAAGGATAATAATCTTCAGGGATTAAAGGTCGTCTCTGATCTCCCTAGGCAGCAAAAAGGTCTAGGAGGTGTGGTACCTACTTCCCCTCTAGAGTGACACCTGAACGGAGTGCGATATAGCCCCTGGGTCTTTAATCTACCATCGTGATACACTACCGGTGACTAGTCCGCTCTTCATCATCTGCTCTACGATCGTCAAGAGGGTAAATGCTTTCAGACATTTGTTTTTACGGTATCATCGGTGCACCGCACCAACTACCAAGGTTTTAGGTGTAACCAACTCGTTCCCTGTTGAAAGGGTTGCTCGGGAGCCAGATTGTTCCTTGTTCAGGGCATCCGCTGGGCCTTGAACCCGGGCTGGCCGCATGGAAAGCGAGCCTGCTAGCCACTCCATCACTGCGCCCCTCACAGAGCCTTGTCTACCTACCTGTTTCTGTTCTGGTCACTCATCGAACCAATCAAGAAGTACAAGGAGCGGTCGTTTGTGTTAAGTGTTGGATCTGTGCTATTGATAGCAGTACAACGTTGAATTTCTCTATCGGAGCAGTCTGTTTTGATTGTTTTTGGAGGGGGGCGTAAAACCGAACCCCTATGTATACGACTATGACAGATAGCAGTACCTACATAATGAAGCACTCCTGTTCCGCTTCCAGCTGATCATTTTTTGAATGTTCAGACAACCCAAGACTAGCGGATCCATAATTGCCTATCGTCGAGAGGGAAGGGTGAAGTGGAGGGGCGGGGTGGGGGGTACAGTCATTGGGCGCCATCAAAACCATGGGGCGGCATTCTTATGCGGAAAATCCTTCAGGTGGACACCAAATCCTATCCCAGGGGCGCCGATACTCGCATCCTGGGAGGGGGATGGAAAGTGACAATTCAGAAGACGCCATTTACTTTTGGGGGACCGCCGTGACCATTCAAGGGAGGGGCCGAGGGTCAACAGGGGAGGAGGAGTGAACACTTTACCGCCCCCCTCGCTGATTCCGCCCATGGTTCAAGCTCATTAAACCAGAGGATATTGTTTTCATTTTTGAAGATTTCAGGCACAAGCTGTCTTTTTGCCTTCCCATTTCCGTAGGGTTTCATTGCACTCTGTCATAGAATGAGGTAAGGATATGTAAACGTATGCACCCCTCCCCTCCAGCACATACATACACACATGACTGTCTGAGAGCACTGAATGTGCACGTATCAGCACTTATCAGCAACGGCCACTGATCAGCGGTATCAAAGCAACTAGCACTGGTTGTTGTGTTTTGGTCCTATCAGCTAGAGGGACCGTCATCTCGGCATGAAAAGGGTAAAAGTAATTTGCCCGGTCGCAGGGGTAAAACGCTATAATTTGCTTAAACGAAATACATTTTCTGGTTCTACGAATGATGGAGCATAGGAAAATGTCCGAAAATAGAGGAAAATTCATTTTTCATGAAATAGGTCCCACCCCTAATGCTCCATAGGCTTACAACAGAGCACTGTACGTTTCCCTCTCTAGACCTGCCCTCAGGGGAACTAGAGCAAATTTGTATGCATCATTGGATTCCTCTTATCACGGCGAATCGAATGATGTATAATATGACCTTGCTAGATAAAATAGTCAAAATGACCTGACCTCGACCTAGGTCAGGGTCACAGAGTGACCTGGTATGGTCATGTTGCATATCAATTGACTCCCCGTGACAATATAACCACAATGCAAGCAGAATGGGAGCTTTATCTCCATTCAGTGAGAAGTTATTGGCAAAACAATCACTCTCTGATCCCGTGACCTGATATGACCTTTGAGAGGTCAGATGTTCAAAAACTCAACTTTTCGGTCATGATCGTGGCAAGAATAGACAGTTTGAGGATTTCCAGCCTTATCTATCTAGTATTTACTGAAAATGAGTCCATTCTATTTTTCACCATAGACTTATAATGGGGTGACAAAAAAATTGACCCCACCTTAGGTCACCAATATCAAAATTCCGAGATAGCAGATTTGTAGACCCTAATAGCCTTATCATAGTTTGGAAGTTTTAAACTGATCGGTTTGCTAATGTTCCCTGGGCGCTGCTTCAAACTCATAATTTTAGGTTTTGAGGTCGGGTCACTTTACCCTGAATAGCTCCTTGACCTGACATGACCTTAACTCAAAAATTTTGTCAGATGTGTAAAATTGATCAGGGATAAGGTACCGTAAGTTTCGTTTTTCCGCGTCTCTTTGTTTTTAAGCTATCTGGGGAAAACCAGGAGGGGGAGAATTTCGCCCCCCCAGCGGGGCGCGTGTTAAACATATTGGCAGGGTTTTAGCACGAGCTTCAGTCCTACAGCACAGTTCAAGCTCAGCTTTCGTACCGATGACGGACCATAATACAATACTAGTGAAAATAGAAACATGGTCTACAAGTTTACCTGGTTCAGAAATATTACATCAAGGGTGCCAAAAAAATTATTTTGCTCTGTAATCCCGCAAAAGCCCAGGAGCACGTTGAATTTTTTTAGCAGCCAAGGCAGTGGCCTTGCTTTTTTGTACCAGGGTATCGACCATCTCAATGATTGCCAAGTAACCAAAACAGCTGCTGCGTACTCCTTGTCTCCTACGTACTCTTATCTGCTCTTACCTTAGTACCAAGACACTGTGCCAGTGCGAGTGTTCAGCAAGCTTATGAGCTTACAGTTTTTTCTAAAAACTTTGGCGTCCGCCTGTATTTGTGCTTTTGTTTTCAATGCAGGAATAAGCTGACACTTCGTTTGTGATCGGCTTCTGACAGTGAAGCCCCTCGACGACTGGGTTCAGATGCTGAAGCCCACTCTGTCCGGAGTCTGTATGGCAGCTGAAAAAGTTTCGCACCATTCACTGGTGTACGGTAGGTGCAAAAGTCAAAGAAGCCCTGCAACTCCTATATAGCTAGGAGATAAGAAGTCCAACGGCTGTCATTTTGTTAGCCAAGTGAATCGAAGTTTTTTCAAGGGAATAGAACAAGAAAGATGCTGAGCCAGACTGCGTCACTGATGGTTCGAAGAGACCTTAAAAGTGACCTGACGAAAGCATGTATCTTGCATTTTTGAAGAGACCACGATGAGCTATTTAGCACCTGGCTTTGCTTTTCCACTACATGGTTTCTGAGATAGTGGGCGGGTACCCGGCACCTAGTTACGGCAAAGCTGGTCCGAAACTCGCACCTGCACCTGCTAGTGTCACAGCCAACCCAAGAAAAAATCGAGGTAGAGTTAGCTGGGAGAGGCTTAAGATTGCTGGCAGGGAAAGCTGTAGTATTTATGTATTTATTCATTTATTGGACATCTTTCGACCCTCGACAAATAACATGGCTATTCTTACTCCAGCGTCAATAGAGATCACTATCAGGTTGAATTAAAAGGATTTAAAACATGCATCAGGCACCCATGCAACACACAAAACCAATGATACAAGCAAACACAGCCGATTCTGTGCTGCACTAAAAACTCAGGTAAGACACATACGAAATTTGACGCATTTCAAATAAAGCCAAAAATCATCAGCAAAAGAGTTCTCAACATGAGATCGAACGTATCAACATGAGGAAGATGTCACTCTCTACTCTTCTGATGGGTTCGCAATGCCCTCTTAAATGTTTGTGCTCTACAACCGGTGATGTCGGGTGGAAGAGAGCTGTACAGCATGGCTCCCCGATAAATCAGCTGACGTCTCCCAGCTGCGGTACGTATTTGATGAGTGCGGAGGAGTCGATCCTGTCGTGTTTCCCGAGTCCGGCAGTCTAAGTTGCGCTGAAAACGGTAGGCAAGGATGGGGTCTTGGATGGTTCGACCCCATCCAAACTAAACCCATCCTAACCGGGGTCTTGGATTCCTGAGTTTCTGGCTCTTAGTCATCCGACCTCCTTATTCCGACGCTTATAATAAGATAAATCTGAGCCAATAGGTGCAGAACTACTTGTCAGCGTGTACAGTACTACTTTTTATTTGTAGCAATTTTGTCACGTTGCCGAGCCGCATGTGTGCTGCACGCACGTCTCTGGACAGAGAAACAACAGCAAAACCGCGTCGACACTGACCTGAAAACTAAAAAAGATCACCCAAAACTACTACAGTACCACCAACGGGGCTTCCGATTTGGTGTTGAGCCTCTGCCCTTGGAATGATCCAGTGCTACACAATTTTAGATGAGGTTGGAAAAAACAACCACACTATCTGCATAGTGTCGTTCCTTCAAGCCCTCTTCAAGAACAGAGTTCAAAAGAATCGCGCTGCAAAAACGATATTATAAAAACCAATGGAAAGAAAAACGAGGCATCAGGGTGAGATTTTATAAAAGAACAAGGAATACCTATATCTGAACCTTAGAATCAAGCAGTGTTAGAAGTTACGGTATACAAAATATGGAAAATAATTGTTAAATTTAAGTTTTGCCGAGGGTGCCGTATATCATTGATTTAGTATCTCGCTAGTCCGACAACTTGTATTTTGTGTAGCAGTGAAGGTTTTCACGACTGAGTTCAGTCCGAATTCGTATCCACTACGCGTCCAGCCTGGACAGCATTCAGCGGACAGCATAAAGCCCCGGGAAAGGGCTGCTTTCCGCTCACCATACACTTACTATGTGCAACTGCATGGCTTTGGATATGCGAAATATTTATTAGGTTATGCCTTTAATAATTGTTGGGTTTAACGACCACCAACTGCCAGGGTCATACGGCGTCGCCAACTCTCACCCTGTTGGAAGGGATTTGGGGATCAGATCGACTTATTCAGAGGCTCCGCCGGGACGAACCCGGGACCGGTGGCTTAGAAGACAAGGGTGAGGTTATGCCTTTCAACGACATGTGTGTTACATTTAAAATGCCGCGAAGGGCTTTGTGCCGAACAAAATCTTAGTTTGTAAATATTTAGTCTTCTGGAACGTTTTCTTATAACATAAGTGCTTGGTGTCATTTTCTGCCTTTAGCTGCCCCCCGCCCTGCTGTGCCGGTCCACTGTGAGGCTCTCGGGAGCACATCTGGGCGGCAGATGTGCGGACGGTGTGGGTATGGGGCCGCCATTTCTTTAGCCTGAAACCTTGCCTGTTACTTTATATTTTTGGATGGTGTTTTACGAATCGTCGCTATTTGTTTACGAATTTATGTTTCCAATTGTTTATGTTATTCTCTCGCATTTCGGTTTACGTGTTTGCTCTCTGTGAGCTTGCCTTTTTGGGTCTTGGAGCATGAGCTACGCACCATGTGGTGATGGTAGTCCTGCATCGTCCACGCCTCACGACGGAGGCATGGACAGTGGTCCGTGGACAGTGGGCGCGTGCGGATCGCGGACTCACGTCGTCCCAGCATCTTAGTGCTGATCACTCACGGGGATAGGCATTGTGGCCAACCCCATCGTTAGCCTCGTCGGCTAACCCTACTGCGTCGCCTTTGCTGACTTGCTCACTCGACAGTGATTCGTGGACAGTGGGCGCGTGCGGATCGCGGGCTCACTTCGTCCCAGCATCTGAGTGCTGATCACTCATGGGGATCTGGCATTGTGGCCAACCCCATCGTTAGCATCGGTGGCTAACTCTGCTGTGCTGCTCTTCACTGGCTTTTGCTCTTAACTCAAAAATAGATCTCAAGCACTGAGTGAAGCTTTTCAATGGTCCTCCGAGTTTGGACTTTGGCATGCATTTTGAGACTTTAGACTGGAACAGGCTTTGTTCTCTGGAAATAAGAACAGTTCACACAAAAATGTATAATTATAGCAATATATTTTTAAGAAAGGTAATTCTAGAAAAAAATTTATAACGGGGATATTATTCAGCAACTATAACTACTCAAAAGAGAACGGGCCAAACCATCTTGGGGAAAATGTCCATCAATTTCAGCTGTTTATTTGCCGCTCTTTTTTACGGTCATGCTAACGTTTTTCCTTAAAAACGGTTTTTGCTTTACCCGTTTTACTGTAGCCCCTAATTTGAAACTGTTTAAAATTAGCGTCTCTGATATTTTACATACACCTTCAGTTATTTACTTCAGATAACATGCCTCGACAACGATGGCCAAATTTTAACGCCTATCATTTTCAGCGATCACGTGCCGGTCCACATTAGGTCATGGGAGGGGCTACACATGAGATTGAAGTTTCTATATGAAAGATATATTATATCTGACGAAAACTAACCTAGTGGATTTACAGGTAGGCTTTGTGAGTCTATGAAAAATCTTACAAACTTGAAGTTTCTTTCCTAAAGCCCGGACCAAGCGCCGCTTCAATGCTATCGCCGATTTAAGGGAGGGGGAACCTCAATGGTGGTGCCCCCTGGTCCGGCCAAGGGGACATGGTGCCCTGGTGCCCCCCCTCGTTCCGCCGCCTATGGTACCATTGTTATGAAAGCACATGACCTGACCCTAGGTCACAGGTTAACTTATGTCCTGAGTCTTAAATTTTGAATTTTGACTCCGCCACATTGTTATTTAGGTATTAAACATTCTGAGGGCGTATGTTTTATAAACAAAATATCATAATCGGTTTTGGAGGTATAGCTATTGAAAAAAGGTTTTGCACTTTATCAAAACATTTTCAGAGGCAATAACCCAACAACCGCTGGAAGGATGAGGCTAAAAATGACACAGTATGAATTAGCGCCCAAGATATCGCCTTGGACAAAGTGTCATCAAAATCTCAGAGGTAGGGTCTTATTTTAAGATGTTTTATCGTTTTGTCGTGGAATGCTTCACCTACTAAAATAGGTTCAATTCCTTCTAAAATCCATATTTCCTGCCAAAAGTGCATTAACAAGCGCCCCGCTGGGGTCCCAAGCATGATGCGTCTCGCTGGGGGGCGTTTTTCACCCCTTCCGCCATGGGTGGAGATCCGGGGGTTGGGGGTCAGGACCCCCTGATTTGGAAATTGAGAGAACCTGGGGTCAGCCTGGGTCCTACACCTTATGCTCTCAAAAATACTGTCGGACGTATGAGTAACAATAGCTCAATTCGCGGCAGTTGTGCGAGCGGCTGAGTCATAATTTGACCTATTCTGTCCCTTTGCATCTTTGTAGAGGGGTACTAAAGACCAGGGGCGGCGCCATGGCTTCCCGTCACGACTATGCGTCAGGAAAAGTACGGGACCCCGAGCTGGTCTAGGTTCCCTCAGCTGAACTAAGCAGCACCCTAAGTCGGTCTTTCACAGAGGATACGTGATTTAGTGTTGGGCCATGTTCTTACTTTAACATGCGCATTGGAGAGGGGTCTGGCGTCAACGTGCAGTGGAGGGTCCTAAAGTGCCAAGAAGTTTTTGACTCGGTTTCATGTCCCCTAGCTGGTTTAGTGTTCGTTGAGCTTACAAGTGCCCCTGGGTTGTTATCGGTTCTCTTTAACAAATGGACCCCTGCAGCTTGTTTGCGACCCCCTTGTGCTCATCTTGGGCTTCGTGAGTTCGTCGAGGCACCCAACTGATCTGGCCCTCTTAATTTGTATGGGCCTCCTGAATTGAGTGTGTTGGCCTGGGCCTCCTGAATTGACATTGGACCTCTTGAGAGAGGGTTTCGCAAAAGGCCTTTGGGCTGTTCTGGGTTCCTTGGGAGAGTATTGCTCAGGAGCTTACTGGAGTGATATTAGGGCTCAAGCTGGTTTGGGGGCCCCTGAGCTAAAAGGGGCCCCTGAGGTAGAATTCTGAGCTAGCCTAGGGCCCCTTAGAAGAATTATGCAAAAGGTTCCTGACTTGGTCTTAGGGCCCTTAACTGGATTGGTGTCTATTGAAGTGGCATTGGGCCTGTTTAACTAGTATGGATCCAATTAGTTTGTCTGGGCACATTGTGCTGATCTGGGGCCCCTGAGCTTTTTAGAGCCCTTAGCTCGTCTGGCACCCTGGGTTGGTGCTGGGTCCATTTAGCTGGCCTTGGGCCCACTGATAATTATATTTTGCAGAAGGTTTCTGATTTGATCTTGGGATCCCTGAACCAGTGAAGGGCCCCTGAGAGACAAAATTGGGCGTTTGGACCACAGTCATGTATCCGAAAGAAATTGTGGTGGTAATTGGTGTTTGTAGGAGGCTCACTCTTTGTTATTCGCTATGGTTTCAGCACTCGGGACAACGTGACGAAACAATACGTGAAACGTGGTGGGCGGAAGGGGACAAAACATACTCCGTCCTCTCCCACTCTCAAAAGTGGGGGATGCGTCTCCCCGTACCCCTAGCGGCGGGAGCCATGATTCTTTGCACGAAAAAGTATTAAGAATGTGGTTTAATAAAAACTATTAAATTTTTCACACATTCAAGGAACGAATGTTTGTGGCATAATTTCTTTTTTAATTTCCTTTGATGTATGGTGCATTTTTTGTCATGGAATTTTAGATGGCAAGACCATCAATTGAGAGAGAAAGAGAGGGAAGAAAGAGCTCAGAAGCTAAGCCAATTTTACGGAAACAGCATACTGGACCTAGTTATCGCCATACTGTAGCATGCCTCAGAATTTTCGGTCATCATGTCATCAAAATATTTACATCGTAGTAATCGTTTAGGGCTATAATGATGCATCCACTGCTGGGGTCGTAAGACTTCTCAGAAGGGGATTACGCTAGGCTTGAGCATTGAAATGTATTTTGATTTCACACGCTAATGTTGTCTGCTGCTAACACGTTTTCGTTGAGGACTAGATTAAAAAACGCACGCTACGTTATAATTGCTACTCTTCCACAGACCGAGTCAACGGCAGAGGCTTAGATCCGTATCGCATTTTGAGTTTCCGGAAAAATCTGATTAAACGCTCGAAGTGTGTTGAAATGTGCATATTGGTCCGAGAAAGTAATGATCCGGCTCGTGTAAAAATCCTATCATCCTACGGTTTTATACTGTATTTATAGGCAATGCCCGAATTTTAGTGTCTTCATTTTCTTACGAAAAACATACACTCCTGCGGGCCCGACCGGACCGGGACCCGCTGGTTTGAAAAGAGATCTCCACCCCTGCCCTCCGCATCTCATTTCCCAGAAAAGCTAAAGGAAAATTGATAACAGCGTTCGAAAGCTCTTGAGACAAAAATAAATTATAAGAATTATTTTATCTCAGGTCAAAATTAAGGTCAGCAAAGGTCAAAGAAGGTTCCATAGGCTTACAACAGGGTGGTGTACGTTTCCTCTAACTTTTTACTCAGCAAAGCTACAGCAAATAGTTATTCACCATTAGGTTCCTCTTATCATGGCAAATCGAATGATGTATAATATGACCTTGCTAGGTCAAATGGTGAACATAAACTGACATCGAGGTATGTCAAGGTCACATGGCGACCTGGTATGGTCATGCTGTATATCAATCGACACCCCGTGACAATATAAGCACAATGAAAGCAAAATTGAAGCTTTATCTTAACACGCGCCCCGCTGGGGTCCCTTGCATGACGCGCCACGCTGGGGGCGATTTTGGCCCCCCTCCGTATCTCGTTCCCCACGAAAGCTAAAGGAAAATTACGGGCGGCGTTCTAAAGCTCTTGACAAGACGAAGAGAATTTATGAAAATAATTTTTATGTCAGGTCAACATTGAGGTCAGCATAGGTCAAAGAATGCCTCATAGGCTTACAACAGAGCAGTGTACGTTTCCCTCTCTAGATCTGCCCTCAGGGGAGCAAGAGCAAATCTTTATGCATCATTGGATTCCTCCCATCGCAGCAAATCGAATGATGTATAAAATGAGCTTGCTAGGTCAAATAGTCAAAATGACCTGACCTCGACCTAGGTCAGGGGTCACAGAGTGACCTGGTATGGTCATGTTGCATATCAATCAACTCTCCGGGACAATATAAGCACAATGCAAGCAAAATGGGACCTTTATCTCAATTCAGTGAGGGGTTATTGGCAAAACAATCACTCTCTGCTCCCGTGACCTGATATGACCTTTGAGAGGTCAGGTGCTTAAAAACTTATTTTTATGGTCAAGATCGTGGTAAGAATAGACAGTTTGAGGATTTTTAGCCTTATCTAACCAGTATTTCCTGAAAACGAGTCCATTCTATTTTCACCATAGACTTATAATGGGGTGACCAAAAAATTGACCCCATCTTAGGTCAACAATATCTAAATTCGGAGATAGCAGATTTGTAGAGCCCCAATGACCTTATTATAGTGTGGAAGTTTCAAACTGATCGGTTTGCTAATGTTCCCTGGGCGCTGCTTCAAACTCGTAATTTTAGGCGTTGAGGTCGGGTCACTTGACCCTGAATAGCTCCTTGACCTGACATGACCTTAACTCAAAAATTTGGTAAGGTGTGTAAAATTGATCAGGGATAAGGTACCGTAAGTTTCGTTGTTCTGCGTCTCTTCGTTTTTTGAGCTATCTGGGAAAAACCAAGGAGGGAGGCGAATTTCGCCCCCCAGCGGGGCGCGTGTTAACCCGCGCCCCACCGGGGGTCCAGCGCCACCTTCGCCCCACCGGGGGACCATCGATGGCCCCTCTCTAACTCCGAAAATATGGGCGTTAGCGCAAATCTGCAAAGTGAAATAGAAAGCTCGCGTGAATTCAGTAAGAAATTACTTCACATGTTTTAGTGCTCAGGTCAATGGTTTGACCTCCAGAGGTCAAATTAGGTCAAGATCGGCTATTTTCACTCAAATATGCAATGCTTAACCAAACTGGGCATAACTCTTATGCCATTAGAGCTATTGAGGTCTGGTAAAGTACATTTGATAGGAAATTGTCAGTACTTTTTCCGCTATGTGAAACGTAAAGACCTCCCGCCAGTGGTTTGACCTCCAGAGGTCACCTCGTGACCTAAGATGACCTGAGGTCACAAAAGGTCAGAAAGTGATCTTGCCGTATATCAAATGAAAGCCAATGATGAGACAAACACGATGGTGTTTTTAACTTAATTAGGTCAAAAGTTATTGTCAAAATTCTGTTTTTGACCCCTGGTAACTATGGATGACCTTGAAAAAGTCAAAGGGAAAATATGACCCCTGGAATCCGTGAAAGGGTGTCCAAGAACGCTTTTCTGAACAAGCTGAGCATTTTCAATCGCTTTTGTGACTTTTAGATCATAAGACAGCTTTTCTCCGTGCTTTTTCAATGGGAGAGGTCACCTCGTGACCTGACCCCAGGGCACGAAATCGAAAAATCCCGGATATACACCTTTTAGATCCTAGAGGGGCTATAAAGTGTAGGGAGTTTCAAATCAATCGACTTCGAAATGTAGCTCTTACAGAGCTCTAAAGTTGAAGTGAGGTGACCTTGGTTGACCTCGTCTGGTGACCTGACCTTGGATGACCCGGGGTAAAAAATTCAGGGATGGTGGCAAAATGATGCAGTGAGAGGTAGAGCCCTCAACCGCGGTGCTGTGCCTCTTCGTTTTTCTGCTATTCCGGAAAAACCTTAGGGGCCATCGATGGCCCCCGGTGGGGCGAGGTTTAATTCAGTGATACGCTATTGGCAAAACAATCACTGAATGATCCTGTGACCTGACATGAGCTTTGAGAGGTCAGACAGTCAGGAACTCATCCTTAAGGTCAAATTGTGGCAAGAATACACGTTTTGAGGATCTTCAGGTTTATCTATACAGTTTTTACTCAGAGAGCGAGCCCTTTCCATTTTTCACCATAGACCATATAATGTCTAATATAATGTCTAAAATAATGTATAATGTATGATAATAAAATTCCATTTTCACCATATAATGGGGTGACCAAAAAGTTGACCCCACCTTAGGTCAAGAATATCGAAATTCCGAGATAGCAGATTTGTAGAACCTAATGACCTTATCATATGGTGAAAGTGTGAAACTGATCGGTTAACAGATCTTTCCTGCGCATTACTTCAAACTCGAGATTTTGGGTTTTGAAGTCGGGTTACTTGACCTTGATTAGCTCCTGACCTGACATGACCTGACCTAAAAATTTGGTCAGATGCCTAAAATTGATCAGGGGATACGGCACTGTAAGTTTCGTTGTTCTGCATCTCTTTGTGTTTGCGTTATCTGGGGAAAACCAGGAGGGGGGACGAATTTCGCCCCCTAGCGGGGCGCGTGTTAAATCAACTGCACCTGCTTGCTTATTTGTATCATGAAAAACCACCATTGTTTGCTCAAAATTTATGAAGGTTACCTACTGGAAATTACTTATTTGACCTAAAATGACCTCCAGAACATTGCGGGTCAAAATTTTCAAAGCCAACCTTAGTAATGGGCCGCGGACACATGATCCTGAAGCTTTGAAGTTGACCTGAGCCGTGCAGACTGCAATACTTTGAACCGTGCTGACTGAAATGCGATAATTTCCTAATTTTCCACTGGGCTTACAATGGGGAGGAAAGACACGTACATGACCCTGGGACACCGATATTGAAAATCTCGTTACCACGTATTGTGTACTCAGTGGCATTATAACGTGCTATGAATCTCAGATAGTAGATGAAGCATACTCTCACTGGTAACACTTTGAATATTTTCGGAGGTGTGTTCACTTGACCTGACCTGGCATAAAGTTTTCAGGAACTGCGCAAAAAGAACGTTGAACAGCTATGCAAGGTATGGTAAAGCTGCGAACAGCTAAGCAAAAACTGTTGGCCACCGTTTTCTTTTTTACCATCCCGGTAAAACCTTAGGGGGTCAAAGATGACCCTCTACCAGAGCAAAAGTTGACTGGCCACTGGAGCCAGAATTTTTATGCTGATAGATCAAGTAGATCACTGGATGCCGTAAAAGCGGTGTTAGAACGACAAAAAAGTAATGGAGTACATGCTCCAAAACTCCAACCGCAAATATGTGCAACGTGCACACTGTTTTGCAGTGTTGCTCTAAGACAAGGGTCTTAAAGCAATGAGCAATGAGCAATTCTCCAGTAGGATGCGAACTCGGCTTCCGAAAGTGTATTTGTTTTGCACAAAAAGTTCAAAGACAAGTGAATCCTACATGTAAACTTTAGCTGTTTTGTTTTCTGCTTGGGCACTTCTGACTCCTGATACCTCCAAAACATAGCTGTCTCATTTGCATATCATTCAAGGTGCTAATTAATCCAGAAGCAGTCAATTTATGCCTATACCCCAGATCGCTTAGGAAAGCGGATTGTTATTTCTGTTGTACCCTTGATAGGCATAGTGCTGGATAAAGAGTGGTGTGACCAAGACATCGTACATATTGTGCGAATAAGATTTGAAAATATTAGGCTAAAATTGTTTTTGCTCGTCGTTATTCACAGTGTTTTTCGCGTGCTGTTTCCATGATTCAGGCAATACTAATTTCTAGAATACAATGTTAATAATGAAAGACAGTTATGAACCATGCTGAGTATAAAACTGATATTCGCAGCGCTGCCTATCGCCGAAGCAGGGAGGCATTCCAGAGAGGAGGGCGAGGTGTCACCGTGAAATTATTTTAATTGCGAGTCCCGCAGGACGGAGAGCAAGCGTCCAATCTCGCTTTAATCTACGGTGAGTGCGGTACAGGCTGCATAATTTATGCAATCTGCCGGGCGAGCTGCGCTGACGTCTGGTGTGGCGCCGAGGTGTCGCGGCCTTCCGCCTCTGCCCTGTCCCACCCCGCCCCTGCCCCAGCCAAGGCTGGATCCTGCCCGAACGTGCCAGACCAACCCCGGCAAAAACGCGACAAAACAGTGCTTTTGAAGAAAATTGGACACAGAATAACAAAAAAATGGGTGAGTGTGACCGCTTCAGGGAGCCGTAGCTGAACTGGCGCTAGTTCCGGCGATCTCGCCAGCACATCTGGAGCATCGTTCCGCTCCTCCCCTGCGGCTCAGCTCGGCTGCCACAGCACCGTAGCTTGAAAGCCTTTTTATTGAATAAAGGCAGCTCCCGAAAGACTATTTTCCCCGCAGCGATGCTCTTCAATAGGATTGAGTGGTCTGTCCCAAGCTTTAAAGGAGATTTCAAGCATATGCACAAAACATAACAGTTGCGTACAAATGCAGCGTTTGCAAGATATACCAGGGATCAGCCAGGAGAACGTTTGTCAGGCTAGTGATACATTTGTGTTGACACCCTTTCCAGGCAGGCCTGACGTGGGCTCCGTAACCATATTCACAAGGGCCGCTTCCCATTTACACGTGCATATTACCATACGCACGGGGCCGCAGGGAAAGTGATAGGCCTTGTGTCACACAGGCTAGGAGACAACACCATTTTAGCGACGACGATGCCGATCGATTAGGTACACAGCTCTGCAAGAGGAAAGTGGGCCACCAGACTTCCCACAGGTCGGAGAATGCCCCGTAGGTTTATGACACCGTATCATGGAGATTGGACTGCAGTGTTTAGATCGGAGATGTTTCCAACGCGGCTGTTTCATATTTTAACACCGGGCCTGTAAAAATCGTTCCAGCTCCGACCGCGCCATTCCGAGCTATGAAAATACATACAGCGGTCGGCTCCAGCGAATATCGGTCGTCCTGGTGAAGGCTCCTGAATAAATACTAAACTGATGCAATCCCGTAATCGACGTCAGAAAATAAAAACTATGGCACATTGATTTAATAACTTTTATATATTAACTCTTGAAAATAATTGTATTATTTTTCCAACGAATATCATTCTGATTTTCGCAATTTTCATCGAAATCAGAGGCGTAAGCTGATGCAGGAAAATGGCGAGCAGCCTATCGGTCTTTGAGCACCAAAAAACTAGGAGATTGTTTTTATCGAGGGTTACCTTGCACTGGAGGGGAAATTTTTTCAACACTGCCTCTCCCGTCGGGTTTTTCCAAGGCAGCCAAAAAACAGGCATCGGGCCCCATGGTCCTTGGCACACTCTAATTGGCATTAAGTGGCATTAATTCTCACCACTAACACCCACCCCGATGGGCCTTCGAGCCACCTTCGCTATGGTGGTGCGTGTTCAAACATCCCCCCCCATGAACTCGGTTCCTATGCGGGACAACGAAAAAACGTGAAGCTGTTGGATAACTCATAAAAATTCATGAATAAAATACATTGGTAACTTTTTGGCTCAGGTCAATATTGAGGTCATGACAGGTCAAAGAAAGTGGCATGTTTGGGAAGAATTTCCGGACTCAAGTGGCTGGCAGAGCTAAGTTAGAATCATGCTTTAGGTACCATTCACTTCCTCTCGTCACGGCAAATCAAATGATGTATGATATGACTTTAATAGGTTAAAAAATAAAAATAACCTGACCTAAGGTCAGGTCAAGGTCACTTTCCAGCCTAGCATAGTCAATACGCATATCAATCGACTCGTAATAGCAATCCAAACGTAATGGTATCAAAATGAAAGCTGTATCATCATTTCCTACACAGTTATTGATACGAGTCTGAAACCTGTCTAAGTAGTCCCAGATCACCTCTGGAAGGTCACAGATCAAAAATTGCGGCATGAACCTGGAAAGGGGCCCAGGATACTACGATTTGGAGAATATGAAGGAGTTTGCAGCTGTATTTACACAAATACAGTCAAATCCTATTTTCCCCGTGCATTTCCAATCGAGAGGTCATAGTCCGTACCTGACCCTAAGTCATCGATATGAAATATTTCGTAATATGTTTTGTTGTACTCGGTGGGCCCATTATGTGGTATAAGTTTCAATCCGATAGATTGACCATTTCTTACTTTTGCCACCTTAAGCATTTTTGGAGGTGAGATCACTTGACCTGCACTGGTGACCTGACCTGAGATGACCCAACCTTAAAACTTTACGTTAAGTTGTGGAATTGATCAAGTATAGTGTGTGCAAAGTACAGCGGCGCGAAGCGCCGCCGTTTTTTCGTGCCGCTGGAAAAACCCTGAGGGGGTGTTCAAACACACCCAGCCGGGGCGAGGGTTAACAGTGATCTCAATATTGAACGGACCTCAAAACAGCCAAAACACCCAAGATAAGACCTTGTTCCAGGATTTTCCACTGCAATAAGCTGAAGATCCTTGAATTTGAACGCTAAAACTTCCTGATAATTTGGTAGGCATTCTTTCCTACTGTAATGAGCTGGCAGTATAGTGTTCACACCATGCCTGCTGCAATTGGACATATTTGGCATACAGCCATTCTTCATCCACAATGTTGTGGCGCCTGGAGCAGAACAAGAGCAAACCAAATAGTTCAGAAAATAGCATCTAGCCGACGATGTCATATCTGATAAATAAAACATTTTGCGTGTGAGGTCAACCGACATCACAGGAAAGTTTCCATGAGTACGTTAATCAATCATTTTCTCTCCACTCTTCGCTAAGGAACGACATTTCCTGTGACGTACGACCCCCGCACGAGCCCGCCATCACCAGGGACCACGTGCGCAGGCGCGGCCGTCACCAGTGGACCCGGCTGATTGCCGTTATTACCCAGCTGTTTCTGGCGGCATTAATCTGGGTAATAGCCGGAGGGCCTGCGCGCGACGCGGCGGCGCTCCGGCCGTTGGCCTGTGGCGATGCGCAACCTGTGACCCCCTGAACTCAGCCATCGCTGGCAGCAGCGTCGACCGCGACCGACACTCCTCACAGGTCAGCAGGGTCGGAGATGCATGCCTGATCCCTGCGAGGTCGGTGGATTCTGTGACGTCTGAGACATCCACTGAAGCTAAGGTCTGAACACGCGCATTGACGGGGGGGGCGGGTACCTGCCCCTCCTAATTTTTTTAGAGATAGCATAAAAACGGCAGCACTTCGCGCCGCCGTACTTACCCTACCATTTTCTGATCATTTTTACAACTTCTGTCAAAATTTTAACATTAGGTCATCTCAGGTCAGGTCACCAGTACAGGTCAAATGACCTGACCTAAAAATGTTTAAGATAACATACGTCACAACAGGGCAAACTTATCCGATTGAACTCATATGACGTAATTGACTCACCGAGTTCTCTAAAACAAGTCCTGGTATTTTCTATATCGATGACCTAAGGTCAGGTATGAGCCATGACCTCTCCATTGGAAATACATAAGAGAAATATTGTTAAATTAATAACTTGGTAATGGATAGTGATAGAAGATTTACTTTAGGTTAATTAGATTGGCCTCGGTTGTTGCAGTTCTAATGATATGCATTTTGACCAAATTTGACCTTGACCTAGCCTTAGGTCAGGTCAAATACCATATTTGACCTAATTTAAACTAGCAAGGTCATATTATATATCATTCGATTTGGTTTGCTGCGAGGATTGCAATGGTTTAAATAGTTTTTCTCAATCTTTACTCGTTCAGATGAAATGACCGAAAACTTTTATTGATATGTTATCTCTATGACGGCATGTCTAGACCTCAAGTTACCTTAAATGTAACCTGACAAAACATGTTCAAATATTTTCGATAGAGAAGTGGATGATGGGCTAACCAACGCCGTTTACCGTTTTTCGCTATCTAGCGTGGTTTTTGAGATCTTAAGGAGGGGGTGGATACCCGCCCACCCCTCCCCGTCAAAGCGAAAGTGGCTCAGACTTTGAACACGCGCACTTTTTGTATTCATCCCTATGTGTACGATTTCAGCATAGCTTGAAAAATGTATCTAAAAATGGTGGCCTCCCGTTTCATTCCGGGATTCTTGTGAAATTTTCGGAAGAAATCTCCTCGTTTCGTATCATCCAGCATAAAACAGAACACCGTCCCATGCCGCCCTAGTCTAGCCTGGTCCCGGATTCCCATTCCGCCCCAGTCTAGCCTGGTCCCCCGATTCCCATTCCGCCCCAGTCTAGCCTGGTCCTCGATTCCCATTCCGCTCCAGTCTAGCCTGGTCCTCGATTCCCATTCCGCCCCAGTCTAGCCTGGTCCTCGATTCCCATTCCGCCCCAGTCTAGCCTGCTCCCCGATTCCCATTCCGCCCCACTCTAGCCTGGTACTCGTTTCCCATTCCGCCCCAGTCTAGCATGGTCCTCGATTCCCATTCCGCACCAGTCTAGCCTGGTCCCCGATTCCCATTCCGCCCCAGTCTAGCCTGGTCCTAGATTCCCATTCCGCCCAGTCTAGCCTGGTCCCCGATTCCCATTCCGCCCCAGTCTAGCCTGGTACTCGGTTCCCATTCCGCCCCAGTCTAGCCTGGTCTCGTATACGTATACGTATACGTATACGTATACTTATGACTGGTTCACCGCCTCAGCTACTGGCGACCATAGGCCCGCCAGCCTCTAATTTACATTATCACGACACGCGCCGAGCGGGTCTTTTCACTCTTCCACAGATTCGAACAGAGAGTGGTCGCCGTAGACTCAACTTTCGTGGCGTTCAATTTCTCAATTCCACTGGTCTGAATGTTAATGACCCACTTTTTGCAAAGCACTAAAGCAAATGATTTTAGCCAGAACCGACATCACTTGAATTTTACACTTAACTGTTAGGAACAACCAGCAACTAGTCAGCCGTTTTCATTGTCTAGTCATGGGTGATATGTTTCGACGAAGTTTTTGAATGTTGTATGATGTTTGTAAGTGAGTGAGTGGACATGTGTGTGTTCTAGGTGTGTTTGTTTTCTTGCTATTTCCCTCTTGTTGCATGAGCGCGGATTTTTACTTCAATGACGTGACAAGTGAAAAGCCCCTGTAATGGCGGACCTTCGTCGAATACACTGATTCTGATTCTGATTTTGATTCTCCAATTCCCATCCCGTTTTCCATGTCATGCAGATATGTAACCCAAAGAAAATGTCCGATACATATGATACTGCGAGAAATGATGATTTCTTATGAGAAATTATGAAGGTTATGTCTTAGCATTCGCTATCCTGATGAAAATATGGAAAATAGGTATTGTAAGAGTTTGCATCTTAAACACAAGCTAATGCGATTAGGGATACACAGCTCACAAAGCATGTTTCAGCCACCGCTCAAGCAGTCAGCACAAATCATCCGATGAAATACAGCACAAGTCGAAAAGATCATCCGGCACGGCTTGTCGCGATGACGTGGCGTACTTCTGCTTTAACTTGCGAACTTCCAACCCCATATGGTGAAACTCGGATAGTTTTCCAGCTCTCAACGACTACAGCGCCGGCGTCGGAGCCAGCGGGACGTCTGGAAACAAAACGAGTGAGCATCTGGGGAGCCTGACTATGGACGCAGTGCCCAGCCATGTAGGCCGTCCACGTACTGGCAGAATGAAGCAAATGTCCAGGTCATGCCTCCAGAGAGGTGCAACATCAATTTCTGACGGCAGCCTGTTATACAGCCACCAAATAAAATAAACCATTCTTCGTATCCGTGAAAAGGCCAGAGGGCAGGCTTTTACATTAATTTCCGGAACTCATTTTTTTAGAGCCACAGCTACCAATTTCTCATTACTGTAGCATCTTATCTAACTCCAGGGATGTTAATACGATTTTTTTTTCCCCCCTCCCCCCTTCTAAGGGGTGGGGGGTTTTTTTTTTTTTTTTTTTTGGGGGGGGGGGGGTTTTTTTTTTTTTTTGGGGGGGGGGTGTTTTTTTTTATTGGGGGGGGAAATGTTTTTTGTTTGGGAAGGAGGGGGGGGGGGGGGGGGAAAGAGCCCAAGGGGGGGTTTTTTTAAAATTTTCCCCGGGGGGGGGGGGTTTCCGGGGGTGAAGCCTTAAATTTAAATTTTAAAAAACAGATTGTTCACTTACCATTAACCTTCGCCCCACCGGGGCCATAGATGCCCCTAAGGTTTTTTTCGGAATAGCAGAAAAACTACGAGGCGCAGCACCGCAGTTGAGAGCTGTACCTCTCACCCCATCATTTTCCCATCATCCCTAAAAACTTTTCCCCGGGTCACCCAAGGTCAGGTCACCAGGCGAGGCCAACCAAGGTCACCTCGCTCCAACTTTTGAGCTCTATAAGAGCTACATTTCTAAGTTAATCGATTTGAAACTTCCTATACTTCATGACCCTCCAGGGTCTAAAAGATGTATATCCGTGATTTTTCGATTTCGTGACCTGAGGTCAGGTCACGAGGTGACCTCTCACATTGAAAAAGCATGGGGAAATCTGCCTTATGATCTAAACGTCACAAAAACTATTGCAAATGCTTTTTTCTTAGAAAGCGTCCTTGGAGACCCTTCACGGATCCCAACGGCAAAATTTTCCCTTTCATCTCCGAGGTCATCCAAGGTCACCAGGGGTCAAAACAGTATTTTGACAAAACCTTGACCAATAAACTAGAGCCCGGAAATAAACGGAACTGTGTATCTCTTGTCACTGGCTTTCATTGATTAAGGCAATGTCATTTCGACCTCCTGTGACCTCAGGCCATATTAGGTCACGACGTACCTCGGAGGTCAAACC
The DNA here is from genome assembly GCA_034440635.1 of Lepas anatifera. Lineage (NCBI taxonomy): Eukaryota > Metazoa > Arthropoda > Thecostraca > Lepadidae > Lepas > Lepas anatifera. The sequence goes on along the minus strand of JAOTON010001814.1, from coordinate 1,964,613 downwards.
ACTGGTGGGGTCATTACGTTCCACATAGCGGAAAAGGTGGCTGTTCCTATCAAATGTACTTACCAGATTTCAATAGCTCAATGGCATAAGAGTTATGCCCAGTTTGCTTAATCATTGCATATTTGAGTAAAATAGCCTATCTGACCTAATTACCTTGGAGGGCAAACCATTGACCTGAGCGCTTAAACATACTAAGTAATTTTGACTGAATTCACGCGAGCTTTCTAATGCACTTTGCATATTTTTGCTAACCCTGATATTTTGGGAGTTAGAGGGGGAGCCATCGATGGCCCCGGTGGGGCGAAGGGGGGCGCCGCACCCCTGGTAGGGCGCGGGTTAAAGGGAATGTGGCACCTTGGAAGAATCTAGGAATTGAGTGTAGTTAGGGGGATTTTTAACCGAAAATCATGGAACCGTCCATGATTTCTTTGAAAAATATACAATAAGCTCAATATTTTGATTTTTTTAAATGCGCCTCTAGTGAAAAAATAAATATCTGCCTGTGGATGATGTCATGATCTGGCAACCACTACCATATTCAATAGGCTTCAAGGGCTTCGATTGGCTGATACTCACCGTGACGTCAACATATGTCGTCACACCAACAACTGAAACTGTGGCCTGCTGCTTAGGGTACATGAGGGGTACATTTCAGGTAGGTTTGAGCTTTTATCTACGGAAACTTCGATTTTCAAGACAAATGATATATTGAGTACCGGGTTTGTTAAAATCATGTTATAAAGGTGCCACATTCCCTTTAACACGCGCAATGGAGGGGGTCCTAAAGTACACCCGCACCTATTTTGTCGAGGTAGCCGGAGAACCGCTCCCGCCGGAAAACATCATTTCGCCACATTTGAGAGAATTTATGAGCACATCGATTGGTGGATATATTTTGAAAGTAGTAAAAATTTTGTTTACTTATGGGCTTTGAAAGTCAGACCTATATTTTGAGATTGTCACAAGCGCGCGGTTGCACCAGTTGGCCTGCACTGTAGACCGAGTAGTGACGTCATAACGGCATATAATCAGGTTATATATCAAGTTCAACCCACATAAAGGTGAAGGTCATTGACCCAATTATTCCGGTCAGATGATATTATTCATTATGATGTGTCTTATACTATGACTTCGTGGTTAATGCTACTTAAGGTGAAGGTCAAGGTCACAGGTCAAGGCCAAAGGTCATACCAAATTTAACACTGTATCATGTTTTGTTCGTAATCGTTTCATGTTAACTTTTAAGGTCAAATAATGAATTTTCAAAGCCATGTTGGCATAGCATTCGAATTCTTGAGGCATGCTCATTACCATGTTACAAATTTAACATCCGCCCCGATGGGCCTCCGAGCCACCGAGCCACCTTCGCCATGGTGGAGGGTGTTCAAACATCACCCCTCGAGCTCGGCACCTATGCGGGATAACGAAAAACGCGATGGCTGGAGGAGAGCTCATACAAATTCATGACAAAATTTATCGATCACTATTTGGTTTAGGTCAATGTTGCGTCATGACAGGTCAAAAGAGATGAAACGTTAGAGAAAAGGTTTTGGGCTCTAGTGTCTGATAGAGTTGAATTAGAATCAATTTTTGGATACCATTTGCTTTCCTCTGTTACGGTGAATCGAATGATGCATGATATGACTAGAATAGGTCAAAACATACAAATGACCTGGCCTGAGGTCAAGTCAAGGGGACTTTGTGATCTAGCATAGTCAGCAGGCATATCAATGGCCTTTCAATGTGAATTCAAACCTAATGGTATCAAAATAAAATCTTTCTCGTCATTTTCTGCAAAGTTATTAGCCCAAGCCTGAAAACTTGCTTACTAGCCCAAGATGACCTCTTAAATGTCACAGGTTAAAAATTGCAGCATTAGCCTGGAAAAGAGCCCAGGATACTACGATTTTGAGAATAATGAGAGGTTCTCAGCTGTATCTACATAAATACAGCCAAATTTGTGTTTCCTCATGAGTAAGCTATTTTTTCCAGGGGTCGGAAAACCGCAGGGTTTAGATGGGTCAGGCTGCACATTGGACTTTTACTTTCATACGGCTCAGAAGTTTCATAGATTGTAAGGCCTGCCTTTAACCATTGACTCATGTCTCTGGGAGCTGATCTCAAATGTCCTCCCTCTAGACTACCGCCGAACATTTCATGCTTTTGTCGGAAGCGGTAACTTTATTAGGCAGGGCAGCGCAGCCGTTCCTGGGCTGGCATCCCATAAACCGATCCATCAACGTCCCACCAGACATATCTCAATCGTGCCGGGCCTAGGAAACGGAAGATGGGAATTTCCGACTTTACTGAGCCGACGTATAAATTCTGGAGGTGCAGAAAGTCACGAATTTACGCGCGGTTATCGAAGCAAGTAAGGTCAAAATATCATGTCACATGCTCGTGCAAGGGGATGAAAGAGTTCGAGGTAGAACCTGGATGATGGTGCACCTTATTCCAATTTCTCTCCACAAGATAGCGGCAGCCAAAGGTGCTTATTGTTGTTGCCTTGTTGCTTCGACAACATTCCTTCATATCCCACTAGCGCAATATCAGAGGCTCCGTCGTGTAAGACTTGGGCGTAATTTTTTTCAACGGGTGTTTGTATGGGTGCTTATTTATCCACGAGTGCGCCGGTTCAAGTTTTCATCGCCGGTACTGGACAGTTTTCATCCAGCTTCTTTAAAAAAAAATGAGAAAGGGACATGAGAAAGTGATGCAAGCTAGTGGTTAAGTATGTTTTCGTATTTTTTCATGTGTGAATTCATCCTGTGCCCCCATCAGAAATTTTTCAAATATCTATAAACTACCTACAGCACGGAGATGCTTGAGATCGTATAGTTTAAAAAATTGCAAATGTTGGAAGAATCTTATTAAGATTTAGAACCCAGCTTTTGCTTTCTTTTGCCTGCACCTTTCAAACTTAGTGGTGAGCTCATTGATGGCTGGTGCTTCATGTAGTGTGCGCAGTCGGAAGGATGCCAGAGTCGTCCATTCATCTCTCGCCTTGTTCCAAGCAAAGCAAAAGTAAAGTAAGATCATGCCTCCAGTGTTCACATCGGCTAATAAAAAAAGCGACAACTACTGACACTAATGACCAGCTTCACACCCAGAAAGAAAAGTGCTCTTCAAACATGAGTTGAAGTCAAACACCAGTTTTATGCACAGGGGTACTCACCCCGAACGCGGAGTATCGTTTCGAAGTGCCGGTCTCTTTACAGAGGTAGAGTTCAGACTTGGGTCTCGGCGGCCGCCGGGGTCGCATCACCACCTGTGCCTCCTCCCTCACGTCGTCGTCCAAAAGTTTGCTGTCCGATGAGATGGAGAGCTGACGACTGACCAGGTCGTGGTCCACCAGGCGCTCCCACCCTGGCGACCATGTTAGCTGTTAGTGTTTTAATACCTGCCCCGGTGGGCCTCCGAGCCCCTCCGCCCTGGTGGGGGGGTTCAAACACCCTCCTCGAAATCGCCTCCTATACGGGATAGCGTAAAACGCGAACTCTGGTGGATAGCCCATACAATGTCATGAATAATTATGTCTGACACTTCTTGGCTCAGGTCAATATTAAGGTCATGACAGGTCAAAGAAGGTGACATGTTAGGGAAGAGTTTCTGGGCTCTAGAATCGGATGGAAGTAAGCTAGAGTCAATGTTTAGACACCATTCGCTTCCTCTCGTTACGGTGAATCAAATGATGTATAATGACTATACTAGGTAAAAAAACAAAAATGACCTGAACTGAGGTCAGATGAACGTTAATATCCAACTTAACATAGTTAATAGGAATATCAATCGAAAAGCAATAACAATCCAAACGTAATGGTATCAAAACGAAAGCTTTATCATTATTTCAATCAAAGTTATTGTCCCAAGTCAGAAACCTGCATAAGAAGCCTCAGCTGACCTATCAAAGGTCACAGGTCAAAAATTGCCACATGAACCTGGTAAGGGGCCAGAATACTATGATTTGGAGAATATAAAGATATTCGCAGCTGTATCTACACAAATATAGCCCAATTCCTGTTTTCCCATGCATTTCCAATGGAGAGGTCATGATCCATACCTGACCCTAGGTCATCGATATGAGAAATCCCGGAAGATGTTACAGTACTTGGTACGCCTATTATGTCGTATAAGGTTCAATCCGATAGGTTCACCCATTTTTACTTATGCCACCTTAAATATTTCTGGAGCTTAGGTCACTTGACCTACACTGGTGACCTGACCTGAAATGACCCAAACTTAAGATTTTTAGGGAAGTTGCGGAATTGATCAAGGATAAGGTGTGCCAAGTATAACGGTGCTTCGCGCCGCCGTTTTTTCGTACTGCCGGAAAAACCCGAGGGGGTGTTCAACCACCCCCGACCGGGCGAGGGTTAACATGTGCTGCAATGTGCAATGTGGTGGCGGGGGAAGAGCATTCAACTTTCACGTCGCTGACCCAGGTTTAAATCCCCGGTTGGATATTCTGCGTAAGTCTTTCCGATCCTCATAATACCCTCCCAACCGGGTGCGAGTTGGCGACGTCATATGAACTCAGCAGCCGGTGTGTCGTAAGGCCCAAAGGTTGTGTCGCAATCAATATTTATTGCTTCCTATGTCCTGAACAGTCAGTATCTTTGCAACTCTTCATAATGGTCTGAGGGAGCGAGCAGGGCAAGGAAGCGAACAGAAGTTGCACGTCTGCGTCTTAGTCGTGATCATGCACTTTTGAGTGAAACAGTTCACTCTGAAGCCATACACGTTTTTTCGGACATTCACAAGAGCATGCAAACATGTGTGGATGAGATACATATTGCTGGAAGGTTTTGAGTGAGTACTGGGAGGGTCTGTGGTGCAGCCAGCAGGGGACGGGAAGACAACCGCTGTGTCCGTCTTCGTCCTCTGTTGACAAGTAAAGGTTATACATTTTATATTGATGAAAATAGTGATAACAGCTTTCTTTTGGCGTTGAATGTACATTTGCTCTTACATGTAACGAGATAAGACACTAGAGGACTGTGATGCACTTATTTATTTGGATGAGAAACAGCATAATCCGAGAGGGAAAACAGGTCTACGAACAACTTATAATAATTGTTGGGGCTTACCTATCAACAACTACAACGGGATATGGAATACACCACACACACAAGCACACGCACACACACACACACACACACACACACACACACACACACACACACACACACACACACACACACACACACACACACACACACACACACACACACACACACACACACACACACACACACACACACACACACACACACAGTCACAGTCAAATGAGGAGAACAACCCGCACATGACGCTCAATCACACCTCACCAGACCTAGACCAGGGTACTTTAACTACGGGTACAACCAAGTTTCCTACTAAATATAGTCCTCCCCTGATGACGTCACCGCTCTTTCATACTAAGTTCTAGGAGATTCTAATAAGTTTTTGGAGGGATCAGCTGGAACATACCAGCTTTGGGCGTATTTGGCAGCAATCTAGTATAAATCGAAATCGACTTGTTTCACCCATTTGAGAGTAACCTTGATATCAACGGCGAGCAGCGTATTTTACGTAAATCTAATGAAAGAATCACAACACTTCAAAGAATTTGTTGAAAGGGCATGCATTTATCTAATCAACTCAGCCCTACTTAAATTTATGCAGCCGTGAACAGTGATTTTGACAAATATACAGACACAGATAAATCAGCAACAACATGCAACTAAGTACCTATCAGCAATTTCTAGCTTCTCAATCGCTAATTTGGACACCCTTCATCATGTAAATTCAAATTATCAACACCCACACGCTAATCAAATGACTGCATAGTAAAGAAATGCAGAAGCGTCGTCGAGCGTGAAGGATGAAGCCATGTACCTAACATAGCACACGCGACCACCTGAAGCTTGATGTTACGAAAACCCGCTGAAATTTCTTCTCATGTCCATCTGCATGGATTAAGAGAAGTACCATAAAACTAACGTCTAAAAATTACCTGCAAACTTGTTATAATCCATCCGCTTATATTAATAGCCAAGAGAAATAAGTTTACCTTCGCTCAACAGATCACCGGTGTTTATTGTCTTCTGCTGCAGGTGCCACCAACAGCCAATCGAAGGTCAGAAATCAAAAGCCAATCAAAATCGAGATTAGTCTTACTGCAAACAGCTGTTAGTGCTAAAGCTGCCATTATTTTGACACGCTCTAGAAAATTTGTAAAAAATAATATTCTTCGCTGAAGTTTTCACAAAACGTCCGATGGTTTCACAAATAAAAATTTTTCAGCTTTCTGTTCAACCATATAAGTTGTGTTGATACTGTTCTAAAATAGGTCATTTAGAGCTTCGAAAAAGTGTAATTTCTCCAATGCCCTGCATAGTAACTGTTGTGCCTCTCCAGCCCTGATGACGTAATGCTGCCCAACAACTTGAACGGGGTCTGACCTAGACGGCCTGCAGTACGCGTGCGCTGGAGGGTGAGCCAACGGCAACGGGAGGTCATCAGCTCCGTGTTAAACGAGAGAAAAAGGGACATGTAAAACATTTAACGATAAAGGAGGCGTCAAGGAGAACTGAAATACATAACTATCCCTGAGGAATAAACAACAGTAAGGTAAGGCTGGAGCCTCAGCAAAAACTACATTCTTGAAGACGGGCTTATTACGAGGGGCATCAGATAGGTTTCTGATTTTACTAACAATATTTTCATTCCAAATCCAAGGAGCAGAGATGAATAAGGAAAACATTCTGTGCACCATGAAAGTGAAGGAAACATTGATATGCTTGGGATGTCCGACAGCCCTGTGTCTTACCTGATCTGACAGGGTAAATCGTTCTGCAAGTGACCTTTGAAGGTAAATGACCCTTGGAAGTGAGTAGTTCAGAAATCTATGGAGAACTATTATTTGGAACAGTATCACTAGGCCATTTTTTACAGAATGCGATACTTTTTGAAGATGGGGCTAGATGGAGCTAACCGAACTGGAGAGCCAATGGTACGGACAATTTTCTTTTTCAGAATCTTCAATCGAGTCAGTTTTTAAGGATAGGTAACTCCACCAGGGGCGCAGCCAGGGGGGAACAGGGGGCACGTGCCCCCCCTCCTCGGGGGGCCGGGGTGCCCTTTTGATTGCCAGATGGTGTACCCTTTTTGGGCCGTGCCGCTCGAAATTTAGTGCCCTACGCCGTTGAGCCTAGATGGAACTAGACTGCATTTAGCGATTTAAACTATTGTTTGACAATTAAGTGCCTTTTTGGACAGTTACGACATTCTGTCGCCTTTCCAAGCACCCGGGAAGAGAATAGGCACGTAATCCGTTTCCAGATAATGCCTCATCGTCGCCAATAATCGTACGGGCAGAGCTAATCTTGTGCCCCTTGGGCTCATCTGGTGCCCCCTGAGGGCTGGTCTTGGCCCCTGGAGCTGATCATGTGCCCTCTGAGCTGATCTGATGCCCTCGTCGTCAATCTGGTGCCCCCTGAGAAAATAATTGTGCCTTCTGAACCTGTATAATGCTCTCTGAGTTATTCTGATGCCTCCGAGCTTACCTGGTGCCCTATTAGCTGTTTTAGTGCCTCTTGAGCTGATCCGGGCCGCCTGAACTTATCAAATGCCTCCCCCATCGGTGCCGGGTGCCCTTTTGATTGCCAGGTGGTGTACCCTCTTTGGGCCGTGCCGCTCGAAATTTAGTGCCCTAGGCCGTTGAACCTAGATAGAACTAGAGTACATTTAGCGATTTCAACTATTGTTTGACAATTAAGTGCCTTTTTGGACAGCTAAAGCATTTTGTCGCCTTTCCAAGCACCCGGGAAGAGTATAGGCACGTAATCCGTTTCCAGATAATGCTTCATCGTCGCCAATAATCGTACGGGCGGAGCTCATCTGGTGCCCCCTGGAGCTGATCATGTGCCCTCTGAGCTGATCTGGTGCCCTCGTAGTCAATCTGGTGGCCCCTGAGAAAATAAGTGTGCCTTCTGAACCAATATAATACTCCCGGAGTTAGTTTGATGCCTCTGAGGCTGCCTGGTGTCCTTTTAGCTATTTTAGTGCCCCTTGAGCTGATCCGGGCCCCTGAGCTTATTCAATGCCTCCCGGATTTGATCTTCTGTCCAGGGGTGCAGACAGGGAGCACGGCGGGCACGTGCACCCATCACTGCCGGGGTGCCCTTTTGATAACCAGGTGGTGTACCCAATTTGGGCCGTGCCGCTCGAAATTTAGCGTCCTACGCCGTTGAACCTAGATGTAACTGGACCGCATGTAGTGATTAAAGCTATTGTTGGACAACTTAATACCTTTTTCGGTCAGCTAGGGCATTCTGTCGCCTTTCCAAGCACCCGGGCGCCCAGTATGTGTCCACCTAATGCTTCATCGTCGCCAATAATCGTACGGGTGAAGCTAACCTGGTGCTCCTTGAGCTCATCTCATCGCCTCTCATCTGGTCTTGGCCCTTTGAGCTGATTACTTGCCCTCTTAGCTGATCTGGTGCCCATGAGTCAATCGAGTGCCCCACTGAGCAAATAATTGTGCCTCCTGAACCTATATTATGCCCTCTGAGTGAGCCTAATGCCTCCGAGCTTGCTTGGTGCCCTAATAGCTGATTTAGTGCCCCTTCATCTGATTCGGGCCCCCGAGCTGATCTCATGCCTCCCCAAGTTGATCTACTGTCTCCTAAGTCAATATGGTGCCTCTTCAGCTGATTAGGTGCCCCTCAGCTGATATTTGATGTCTCCTTAGATGGTCTGGTGCCCCCTGAGCTGGTTTGGTGGGCCCTGAGCCCATATTGTGTCCCCTGAGCTGTTATGTTGCTCCCTGAGCTGATTTAGGCTCCTGCCATTGTCTGGGGGGGGCTGGGAGCTGGTCTGGCCCCCAAGAGGATCGATCTAGTGCCACCTGAGCTGCAGTAATGTCCCTGAGTCGATCTGTTGCCTCCTGATTCCATCTGATGCCCTCTGAGCTAGTCTGGTGCCCCCTGAGCTAATATGGTGCCCTTTAAGCTGATCTGAGCCTCCTTACGTCATTTCATGAGCAGCTCTAAAGCCCTGAGCTGAGCTGGGCCCACAGAGGCTGGTGAGGGCCCCTGAGATGGTATGGGGCTCCTGAGCTGATTAAGTGCCTCCTGACTTGATCTGGTATTCCCGAGCTGCGGGACCACGATCTATTGTTGACCCGAAGCATCGGGCCCTATGGGCATCTGGTGTCCCCTATGAGCACTCTGGGGCTTTGAACAGATTGGGCCCCGAGCGGGAGGGATCCCGCATTTAGTGCCCCACTGAACTTGCCCCCGCGCTTATCGATTGGGACCCTGAGCAGATATACGCCTCCGAACTTAACTAATGCCCCTGAGTCGGTCTGGTGCCTGCGAATCATCAGTGTGTCTCCGAGCCCATTTCATTCCCTCTGAGCTAGTCGGGTGTCCCATAGTGGTGGTATATAGGTGCCCTTTAAGTTGACCCGGGCCTCCTGGGTTGATTACGTGATTTCTGAGCAGCTCCCGGGACCTGAGCTGAGCTGGACCCTCAGGGGTTGGTGAGGACCCATGAGATGGTATGGGGCCATGAGCTGATTCAGTGCCTCCTGACTTGATCTGGTATTCCCGAGCTGATCTGGGCCCCGAGCTGGTCGGGGACCACTGATCTGATTGTTTGTCCCCGAGGCTGATCTGGTGCCCTATGGGCCGATCTGGTGTCCCCTGAGCAGCTCTAAGGCTTTTGAACTGCTTGGGCCCCGAGCTAATGAGGGATTCCTGAGCTGAATTAGTGCCCCTGACTTGATCTTGCCCCCTGACCTGACTTGAGGCCCCTGAACTGATCTGGGGCCCCAAGAGCTGATCTGGGGCCCAAGAGTGGATCTAGGTTCTGAGGGTACCCTGAGCTGGTCTGGGCGCTGAGCTTGTGAGAGCCCCTTAAGTTGGCTTGAGGCCCCCTGAGGTGATCTGGCGCTTTAAACTGTTCTGGGACTTCTTGAAGTGGTTTAAGGCCCTATGAGCCTATCTGTGGCCCATTGAGCTAGTCTGATGACCTCATCTCTGGGACCAATGAGCTAGTCTAGTCCCTGGGTGAAGCATGAGCTGCTCTGTGGCCCTGATCTACATCAGGGGCCCCTGAGGTGGTCTTGAATAGACAGATAATAAGAACACAAGGCCAACTCCCATCATCTCGGGGCAGGGTCACTGAGCTAGTTTAGTCCCTGGAGGCACAACTGGGGGGATGGAGGGAAGCTGCTCTGGAGGCCTCTGATCCACACTTGGGGGCCCCAAAGCTGCACTTGAATAGATGGGGAATAAGAACACAATGGAAACTCCCTTGTAAAACGGAGCTAACGAGGAATGAGGAATTTCTAAAACGGCTTGTGATACCTAGGCACCCCTGGTTATATAAATTCCTTATTATACTGGTGGATTCTGGGAAGGGATGATAAAAGGCATGTGCCCCTGAGCTCAGAGCACAGTCCCCTAAACCAGGATTTCTACTAATTAAATTTAAAGGAAGAACTAGTTTTCATAATTTTCAGCCCTGTCACACCATCCCCATTCAAACCACCAGTCTGTTCACCTTTTATTTACTCTTAACTGGGACCGATCCTTGAGAATATGGAACTTAATAAACGCGTACAAAAGGTATCTCCTAATTTTTTCCGGCAGCAAAAATGTGTTCTTCCAAATACACTATGCTACTCCTCGTCCCGCAGCGATTGTGGGAGGCAATGAACTTAATCAGCGTTCAGGCAGGGCTCACTCGTCACGACAAAACCAGTGGGCATAACAAATGAATTTTCGACTCCAATATGCCTTAACCTGCACATTTTAACAGATATCACATGCTCCGCTGATTTCTCTGATGTTAAGTACTTGCATGAGTTGGCTGATTTGTCCTTAAATCTATCCAAAACAGTCGTGTTTTGGCTACTTCCATGACATTTTGGTGATATTTTTACCTTTTTCGGTTTTAATCGAGTTTTCCTTCTCCGTCAATGATTTTTTTGCACTTTTATTGAACTAAAGATGCCCAAAAAATGATACAAACAAAGATATAATAAGTTTTTTTTAGGTTACGTTAAAAAGTGCCCTTTTTCCCCGGGGTGCCCCTCAAAATTGGTGTGCCCCCCATACCAAAGCTCTGGCTGCGCCCCTGAACTCCACAGACTTGAATTCCGTAGGATAGATGGGAGAGTACTAAAGAGTTGTGGGGAAGAACAATATGGTTGGGTCTTAGGAATTTTCTCATTCTTGTTATTAGACCAATGTTTTGAGAGATGGTGACTTCAATGCTTCTAATGTGGTGGTCCCACTTCAGATTCCTGTCAATGCGACTAAGCTTTGCACCCATTAAGAATATTTTTGTATTAGGATGGTGCGTGTTTTTAGTAAAAATCTGGTACGTGTTTTTTTGCGTTTACTGTTGGTCGGTTTCTAATTAGCCACTTTCCAATCTTTGGTAGGTCATCTTGTATGATTGTTTGAAGCTCATGAGTATTTTTAGCTGAGTATGCTAGAACAGTATCATTAGCAAATTGGAAGAAACGGCAGGTGGAGTAGCTAAGAGTTATGCCATTTATATAAATCAGGAAAAGTAGGGGGCCTAGGATAGATATTTGTGGCACTCCGTGCTGTATGCCCTGTGACATAGGGGAAATAACAGAGTTGTATCAGACTATTTGGAATCGATTTTCTAAGCATGATTTAAATAATTCTATGAAAATGTCATTGATCCCGTAGAAGTGCAATTGTTTTCAGGAAAATATCGTTAATAACCGTGTCAAAGGTTTTCGAAAAGTCCAGGTGTATGGAAGCACTATTTCTTTTCTGTGAGAGGGCAGACGTAATATGGTCATGAAAAAGAGAGATTGGCATATAGGTGCTGCGGTCTTTCCTAAATCCAAGTTGTTCGTCACTTAGTATATTTTCTGAAGAGATAAATTCCGAGACTTGTGCGAGCACGATTCTTTTCAGGACCTTGGAGTTGAGGCTGAGCAGGCTAATTCGTCGGTAAATATTAAAGGAAGAACGGTCACCAGATATACAAATTGGCGCAACAACTGTTTTTTAAAGGTGCTAGAAAATAATCATTAGCAATACATATATTAAATGCGCACTCGAGGAAAGGGGCTATGCTCACTAAGATGGCATGGGTTGTGTTTTAGGTGAGACAGTCTGGTGAAGCCGCGGAGGATCCCAGGCTGTTTATGATTGATATAATTGAATGGCATCTGTGGGATGGAAAAAGTAAGGTGCGCAGGTTGTTGGAGTTAGGAAGATATGTCATAGGGTCAGTATCTGATGTCAGTACATTATTGTTCAGATTAGTAGCCACTAACGCAAAACAAAACAGGTTGAACTTGTTGGCAATGTCTGTGTGTGGGGTGATGGTTCAGTTATTCAACGTGAAATTATCTGGAAGTTTGTGGTTGGACTTATTTTTGTAGATCATTGAGGACAGGAGCTCCTTGGATTTGAATTTTTCCAATTTTCTAGAGAAGTGTCGCTTGTTTGCTGACCAAATCAGGCTGGAAAGTCGGTTTCTATATGTAATAAAGTTAATTTTAAACCAACACGGCCGACAGATGAACGCGTTTCGACAAATAGTCTTCTTCAGCATCTATGGCATGAGAGATAAGGAACCTGTCACCAAGACATGCAGCAGTTCAATCGTTTGGATTTTTGGTGCAAAATTATCATGCGACAGAACTATAAAAGCACCCTTCTTGAGGATGTTCAAATAATGTTTCTTGAATTATTCTAAAATGTATACAAGCAAGCTTTGATATGAGATATGGTAGACGTATCATTATTTTAAATAATATTCTTTTTTATTTTATCATTATTATTATTTTTGTTATTATTATATTATATTATTATTATCCCTCTCTCTTTGCTGAACCAACTCCTAATACAGCTGCAGATTTTGCCCATTTCATATAACCCGGCCTAAGGTTAAAAGTATCATTTTTAGCTATATGTGCTGCTTCTGTGGCTTCATATTATCTTTGTTTTTACAAACTGCTATAATTTTAGCTCTATCCCAGTTTGGTAGATGATTTGTTTTCATGGAATGTATAACAAATGCACTGAATTCTGAGTTGTTTCTAAGGTCTCTTCTATGTTCCTTTAATCGTGTTTTTAGACTCCTTCCTGTTTCACCTATGTACGATTTCGTACCCGACCCGCACGGCACCTGGTACACTACACTTTTTGGTTCTGGGTCATCTGATCTTTCGTTTTGATAAGATACTACTAACTTTTTTACAGGGACAAAATCCTACTTTGCAACCCGTTTCTTCAAGTTTGCTTGCAATAATTTCAGCTGGTTTGAAGTAAGGTATCGTAATATATCGTATCTGTTCCTTTTTGTCCGATTTCTGGGATCGTTTTCTTATATCTAGAGCTTTTTTCTTCACATTTATCAGAAATCCTCTCGGATATTTTAGCTTCGTGAACGATGTTATAATATGTTCTATCTCTTCTTGCAGGTATTCATCACTACAAATGCAGAAGGGCCTAAGAAAAAATCCTAATACTACTCCTCGCTTCACCCTATCACTATGACCTGAGTAATAATGTACATAGCATTCCTTGTTCGTTGGCTTTCGATATACTTTCAATTAAATTTCGTCATTCCTAACAATCTCTTTGTCAAGGAAAGCTACAAATCTCTGATGTTATTTTTTTAATGCAAGAAGAGATTATAACTTTCTCTTCTGCAAGAAGAGATAGAACATTTTATGACATCGTTCACGAAGCTAAAATATCTGGGAGAATTTCTGATAACTATGAAGAAGAAAGCCCGAGATATAAGAAAACGATCCGCGAAATCCAACAAAAAGGAACAGATACGATGTGTTACGATACCTTACTCCAAACCAGCTGTAATTATTGCAAACAAACGTGAAGAAACGGGTTGCAAAGTAACATTTTGTTCCGGTAAAAAAGTTAGTAGTATCTTAGCGAAAAAGAAAGTTCAGAAGACCCAGACTCAAAACGTGTAGTGTACCAGGTGCCGTGCGGATCGTGTACGAAACCGTACAAAGGTGAAACAGGAAAGGGTCTAAAAACAAGTATAAAAGAGCATAGAAGAGACCTTCGAAACAATTCAGAATTCAGTGCATTTGTTATACATTCTATGAAAACAAATCATCTACCAAACTGGGAAAGAGCTAAAATTATTGCAGTTTGTAAAAACAAAGATAATAGGAAAGCCACAGAAGCAGTACATATAGCTAAAAATAATACTTTTAACCTTAGGCCGGTTTCCATGAAATGGCCAAATCTGCCGCTGTATTAGGAATTGGTGAAGCAAGGAGAGAGAAATAATAATAATACAATTTAATACTAACAAAAACAATAATTATGATAAAACACAAATAGAACATTTAGAATAATGATAAATCTAGCATGTCTCATATCAAAGCTTGCTTGTATACATTATAGAATAATTCAAGAAACCTTATTTGAATATCCTCAAGAACGGTGTCTTTATAGTTTTGTCGCATGACAATTTTGCACAAAAAATTCAAACGATTGAACTGCTGCATGTATTGGTGACAGGTTTCTTATCTCTCATGCCATAGATGCTAAAGAAGACTTTTTGTCGAAACGCGTACATCTGTCTGCCGTGTTGGTTTAAGTGATATAACTGTCAACCAGTGTTCTACAAAGTTAATTTTGTTTATATAAGAAGGTTCTTGAATTAACTTTTTGTACAATCTAAGAATTTTTTGGATTGACTTTTTGTGCAACTTATTTTTTGTATTTATGGTTTAGAGAAGACCATGAGAAATCCAGGGTTGGGCAGTTATATTTCTTCCATCTTTTATTTTTGCTTAGTTTGGTTATTTTGAATTGGATGGTGTTAGCCAGAAATAGTGCTGCTCATCGGAGTAGATTATATCTTAGACGTGATTCAATTTGTGGGAAAGGACAGTTTAAGGGCTTTAATGTTTTGGAAGTCTAAAGCAAGTTCTGGTTTACAATAGCTTTTCCTTTTCGCATTTTTGTAGGCAATGTTAATGCTGATGGAAATGGGCAAGTTATCATTCTGTCCGAGATGAGGATGGTCAGACTGTTAGTTGTGGTTGGGTCATCATAAAATTAATTGTCTATCAGTGTGCTTGACTCTTGAGTGATTCTTACTGCTAGTGAGATACACGGGAAAATGCCAAGCACAGCGAAACCATTGAGAAAAAGTGTTAATTGACCAACGGAATTATGATTCAGAATATCTACATTAAAGTCATTACCAACTATACAGCTCTTGGCTGCTAGATACAATGCATTAACTACTGGTTCGATGTATTCCAAAGAGCCAGATAGTGAAATTGAGGGCGATCTGTAAATGGAAACAATTATTATGTTTTCATTTTGCCGTGAATTAAGTTCAATGAATACAGATTAAAATTTATGTCTGGAAGTTTCAAGATCCTCTGTCCCGCTGTCACTTCTATTCTATATTTGGAATATTCAAAACATGAATTCTAATACATATTTCTGGCAGGCTATGGCAGGGTATTTCTGGCCCATTTTTCGTGAACAGACAGCACGCAGTAGCCTAACGCTGAGAGTTTCTCGTTATCTGTAACGGCAGCCATCCGGTCCATGCCCCGGTAATGGATGCCATTGGCGAGTCGTCGTCGGTCTATTTCTATGTGGAGAGGGTTGACGCACGACGGTACTTTTGCGACCGAGGTGGATGCGCGCATTCGGTTAGGTCGGCGTATTACCATGGCAGTGGCGACGATACAAGCAAAGAATGACAACACTACATGTCGGACTCCGATATTGATTTCATGATTAACTTTGGGAGTATCTGATAGACCTTGACAAAGTTTTAAATGAAGCATCAAATATATTTTCCACTTGATTTGCTATTGATCATTTGGGCTTAACCACTTCAATTATTCCAGTTTCGGGTGGGCACTACACACAGAGGGAGTTCATTTGCACGCAACCTCTGTTGGTGGCCTTTGACATCATGATCGACAGAGACAAGGAACCCAGCAAAACAACCTCCCCCATCATCGAGTTTTAGAAGATTGAAGCAATCAGAAGTACTAAGACTCTAGAAATTCTGAGAGTGAAAAAAGCCTATCGTCTAAGTACTCGCACCAAATAAAACGGAAAGGAACGGGGGAAATCCAGAGTCGTTTTTCCAAGTACGAGGAAGTTGAGAAAGAAAGAGGTCCAGGATGAGGGTTCGCAATATTGCAAAAGATGAACGCATGCATGCTTTTGTTTGGAAAGTGCCGGGATAGCAGCTCTATACAAGCAGCGACACATCTGTTCAGAGCGATGATGGTGGCACTCTCATTCCCGCTGCTCTTACCTGAGAATTTCGGTAAAATAATTGGTATTGTGGAGTTGGCTGCATTTTAGGCCCACTTCTGTGTACCGTGTCTCTCCCAGCAGTGCCTGAAAATTGCAAGCACGTGTGTTCCCAGAGATTTTAAACGTCTTACTGCCAGGGGTGTGATTGTATATCTCTTTTGGGGTGCCCGAGCACTCCCAATCCTAATTTGAGCGCCCCCATTCATGTGCTGAGCACCCCCAATACATGTGCCGCCCCTGGCCAATCACCGCTGCCCTGAACAGTGTTACCCTATCTCATCACTGCCGCCCTGATTCGTGCTGCCCCTGGGAAGTTTTTCCCGCACCGGGTTCATTACTTCCACCTTGATTGGTTCCACCTCTAGCTGTTTTCAATAACCACACCTACCAATGGGCCGGTGCTGTGAGGAAGCAAGAAGCAAGCAGCTCAATTGGTCTTGAGATGACCGGAGCTCTGGCATCTCTCCTGTCCTGTGACACTGACACTGTGACACAGCTCCTGTCCCGCCACAGCATGACCACACGTATGCTGTGGTGGGACAGGAAGGTCCTATCCCTTGCCAACGCTAACGCCATCACTATATACCTCTACTCCAGGTATGTACATACATGGACGATGAAAATATGGTAGGAAAGCCACTGACCCCTGGGACTAGATGGGTGGTGGGACCCTGGAGCACTGGCATGGGAGGAAAATGGTCATAAGGGATGACATGGTGCAACAGGACAACATGCTGCCGGCAAACATGAGCAACATGATAGTAATAAAGCAGATGGGCAACTCCATCCTCCCGGTGGTTCAACTGGAGGAAGACTACCTGACTAAGAATAAAGACAACAAACTCCCGATACCAGCTCTCTCCGCCATGCCCACCACCATCAAACGCACCGCCCTGACCCAATATGGCCTTAGGATACTACTGAATTGTGAACTGGAGCTGGAGAAGGAAACCAAAGCAGAAATGCTCACCGTCTTCAGAGAGAATGCAAGACTCCAGCTACGGGAAAAGTTCAGGATGGAAGTTATCTCGAGCATCTTAGTTGGGTGGAAGAGAATGGTACAGGCCCAGCAACAAGGGGTGAGACCAATCAACAGGCCTCCGTCATGGAATTGGAGGGAGAGAGAAGAGAATAAGTGGCAGAAGAAGACAAGCTAGTATAAGCAAGGTGACTATTCCACCGTTATCTTCTGTCACCACACCCCCAACTCCAACCTGGCTAACAGATGGAGAGAGGCAGAGGCTTGCGGGGCAACCAACTGCGGGTGGAGGTACAGGGTAGTAGAGCTGGGAGGCCGGAGTATTTGCTCACAGTTCTGCCGTTTCCCTTGGGAAAATCCCTGTACCAAAACTGGCCGTTATTTTGTGTGATCCATGCACCCGGCGGGGTATACCACAGAGTACAGTGGCTGGCCTCTCGAGACCAGGGGCCTGGCACTGCCTCTGGAAGAGGAAGAAAACGGGGAAAGGAGGTCTGGCCAGGCCAGGTGGGAGTGCCCTACACTGCCCTATACAGCGAAGAGGGTGGCTACAGCGCTTACACCGGAGGGCGTGAACACCAGGACGACCTGGAAAAGAAAAACAAAAAAACAACGAGTTTTGGCGACACTCCCTTCCTTACCATCAAGGAAGGAATGTCAGCTACTCCATGTTTGTGGCCTCTACCCACATGGACCCACTCTCCACGAAGATCAGAGAGAGTGTGACTATCATTGCAAACAAGCAAGACATCCTGCTAAATTCCAAACAAGATTTTCTATAAGGGGATGTCCCCAGTACTAGAACGCAGCGGGGTTTTAGAACGTAAACATGAAGAGATGGAGAACTAATCTAGTATCCTCCCCTTCACCCTTCCCTGCTACCCCGAATCATGACACGCAGGGCCGGACGCAGACCCAAACTTGGGGAGGGGCAAACCCATATCAGCCTCTCCTCCTGGAGGGGATGGAACCGGTGATTTCATAGCTTGACAGGCCTAGTGTAAACCATCTACCCAAGTACATTATCGCTCTCCGGGGAGGGGGCACGGTATAGGGAAGCGTTGATTTGATTGCCTCGCTGAACTAAGGTAATCCTGTCTCCACCCGAAGTCAAAATTGTGAATAACGTTCGAGAAATGATATGCAAGAGAAGCAGCAGGAGTGGGCCGAGACAGCGGACGGACGCGGACGGAGTTGTGAAAATGCCAGCTTTTTGTAGCAACTACACCGAAGATAATTGCGAGCGTTAGTCAATTCTGCACTCTAGTCGGGTGCGTCCTTTCTCTAAATAATTGAACGTCTCGCTGCGACGCAGGCGTCTCCTCAAGAGATAAGAGCTTGGCACCCAGGAATTTCGTTGGTAGTCCTCGGAGATTTTAACATACCCGATATCCAGTGGAACCGAACTACAGCGGGATGGGCGCGAGCAGTCCCGGCCCGTTCCACTCAGCGGACTGCCGAATTCATTGATGGGTGCACAGTGAGTGAACTTCCACCAGGGGGGACAATACGTTGGACCTCATCCTCTCGACTGAGTTGAACATCAACGTGGATGTGAGAGACGGAATTTTTAAGTCTGACCACCGTGAAATAGTGTGTTCAGTGAAAGCAGTGAAAATTGGGGTGCCCCTCGTCAGTAGGAACACTGCTTTTGACTACAAGCATGCAGACTTCAACGGACTAAGACGAGCTCTCCAGTTAGTCTCGTGGTCTGTGCTTGATGTTGATGACGTTGACGAAGCTGTTGAAATGTTGTATTGTTTACTTCAAGCTGCAATAGCCGATTATATTCCTGTAATTCAAATCAAACGAAAGTTTCCCCCTTGGTTTGATCGAAAGCTCAGGTAAGCCCTTAAGGAAAAAGAGGCTGCGTTCAGGCAGCTAAGGCGCAACAGAAATGAAACTGTGGTATCCCAGTTCAGCCAGGCAAGAAGTAATTTTAAAAACTTAGCAAGTTCTAAATATGGTGAATACCTTGTAGGACTCACGCATGATTTCAAAACAAACCCTAAACGGTTCTGGTCGTTTTTGAAGTGTCTAAAGGTAGGAAATAGGAGTCTTTCTGTCTTAGCGAAGATGTTACTATTACTGACGCCAAAAGAAGGCCAATGTGTTAAATCAAGTCTTTGCTAAGAAGTTTGCTGACCCTCACGTCGCACACCCGTATCCAGAGCCACCAGTGTATGAATTACCCGTCTTGTCAGAGATAGAGTGCACAGAGGACATGGTCCGAAACATACTGAATGAAATAACCCTAAACAAAGCACGTGGGCCTGACGGAATTAGTGCACGGATTATTCACGAGTGCTATGAGGAACTTGCCACGCCTCTGAACAAAAGTTTCCATTTGTCTTTGGCCAAGGGTGTATTTCCAAAAAAGTGGAAACAGGCAAATATAGTACCCATCCATAAAAAGGGCAGCACTAAGAACCCGACCAACTATAGATCAGTTTCGCTCATTCCTCTCTTTGGAAAGACTCTAGAAAAAGTTGCATGTACGTATCTGCTTCGTCATGTACGGCCAGCCATGTCCGATCATCAGCACGGGTTCAAGGAGCGACGGTCCTGCGCGACCAATCTCGCTACGTTGATGGCCGATGCATGGCAATCAATAGAAAAAGGATTGCAGACGGACTGTGTGTACACAGATTTCACCGCAGCCTTCCAGAGTGATAATCATTCGCTTATGGTTCATAAATTTAGTCATTCGTATCATATAACAGGATCGGCTCTGAATTGGCTATCTTCTTACCTTCATGACCGACAGCAACGTGTGATAGCCAATGGGAAAAGCTCCGAGTGGGCAGATGTGCTCTCGGGCACGCCGGAGGGCGGATTGTTGTCTCCACTCATGTTCGCCATGTTCATCAATGACCTTCCGGCCCGAATGAATTCACTGTCTCATGTTTGCTGATGATGTCAAGATATTTCGAAAAATTTCCTGCAAAAGTGATGCGGCTATCTTGCAAGATGACCTAAATCAGCTGTGTAGATGGTCCCATTCCTGAAAGCTTAATTTAAACCCTACAAAATGCAAGTCATTCAGAATGACCCAAAAAAACAACCAATTCAGACGACATATTTCGTTGGAAACACGGCTCTTGAGCACGTGGACACCATCAGGGACCTCGGTGTCATTCTGGATCAAAAACTCATCTTTGCACCCCATATAGGTACAGTTGTGAAAAAATCGAACAAATTTCTCGGTCTTTTGATTCGATCATTCCAAAAAGCTCGGGGTGGACGTGGCGCGGGTGGAGGAATCAGTCCGTCCTCCGTGCGGGCATCTTACTGTGCGCATGTAAGGTCGATACTGGAGTATTGCAGTGTTATATGGGCGGGGGCTGCACGAATTAATTTGAACCGAGTCGAGCGTGTCCAGCATAAATACCTTATGTGGCTTAACGCAAACGTTCCTCGTCGCAGTGCATGTGGCTCCCTTGCTTACAATGATTTATTGTCACACCATGGAGCAACATCGCTCACCGCCCGTTTTTTACAACATGACATGTTCGCCTTTAAAGTTCATAGATTGAACGTTTTCCTCTACATGTGCCGGCAAGAAGAGGGAGAACAAACCAACTATTGAGTGTGCCCTACGCTAGAGTTAGCACGGTGAAGGAGGGGATATTCGACAGAGTACCACGGTCTTTTAATGAATTCTTGAGGAGATGTCCTCGGATAGATATGTTTAACGAACAGGTGGCCAGTTTCAAATCTGTTGTGATACTCTGTTAGGTCCGTATAGTTGATTCTGTTCCCACTGTACGCATTTATTACAGTTTTAAACACGAACTATAGCTTTTAACAATGCTCGCGCGTGTGATTGTGTTTTTAGCTATTGAGTTGTTTCAGTTGTTAGATGTTCAGATTAGGTTTTTAACTCTCTCGACTTCGTCTGTAAATGGGATCATGTGCCCGTAGACGATAGACCAAATAAATGAAATGAAATGCTGGGTCTTCTGATACGCTCACTTCAGACAGGCCGAATGGGAAGAGATTTCCAGACAGATCCTATTTTGGCTGCATATTTTGGAAATGTTATATCAATTCTTGAATATCGTTGCGTCATCTGGGGCGGAGCTACAAAGTGCCAATTGGATCGGATCGAAAAAGTTCAGCACAAATTCGTCATGTGGCTGGCTTCAAACATTCACTCATCTCGGACATCGAATTCACTGTTATATCACGATCTTCTAAATGTTTTTAAAATCAGTAACCTGACCCAGAGAAGGGTCCAGTATGATGCATGCTTTGTTTATAAAGTTATTTCCGGGAAAATTGACTCCGCCCCCCTGCTCGAGGCGTTCCCCTTACATGTACCTCAGCGGCGAACCAGGTCTATGAGAGAACAATTGCTCCATGTTCCGGTGGCACGCGTGGACACTATAAGGCGTGGTTTGTTTTCTCGGGCGGAGCTGTGTTTTAACAGACATGTTGCGCAATATCCGGAAGCCGACCCTTTCAATTCAACATTAGCAGCTTTTAAAGGGAGATACGCGAAAAAATTATTATTGTGGTTTCCTGCTATTTGAAAAATCTTGATAATGAAACTATCAATTATTTTTGTATCTTCGGCAAAATTTTGGGAGGCCACTCACTTATTATCGAAATAGATTAACAGTTTCAATAATATGCCCATCACTTACCCATGCTCATACCCATCACTTACTTTTCGAAAACTATTTAAAGTTAAAAAGTAATGTTTTTTTTATATTACAAATGTCTGTTCTCCTGTATTTGTATTTGAATTAATTTTAAAAAGCTTTTAAAAACTACAAAATGAATTAGTTTGCCCTAAAAACGGAAAAAAACATAATTACTCAAGTCTTCAGCGGTTTCGTACCGCGGGTCTTGAGTCATTTTCTGCTTCAGCCCCAGGATGACAAAACTTTTGCGTCAGATAGGTCACGTGACCCCGGTTTGAGAATTCCTAGGCTTCTAATTGGTTAATTGTGATTTCTTTTAAGCCCTATATTTCTGGTTCAAAAGAGTTTTGGAATGTTGTTTTTCTAAGGTAATTTTTTTATGTAGTAGTCCAAAGTTCTACATCACTATTTAGGATAGATATGACCTAATTCTTAGAGAAATTGATAGCCTTAGCCGTGTGTACGTCATATACATCGATATGAGGTGTACCGGTAAAGTCGTCTAGAAATGTTGACTTTGAGAGCAATTTTAAGGCATTTGCAGGCCGAACTCGCAAAAATTAGAATAGGACTTCTGAAACAACTTTTTGTAACCTTTTCATATAGCCAATAAAAATTTTTTCGCGTATCTCCCTTTAAATCGAGTGTCAAGAATCATATACGAAGCCATCCATTTTAAACGTTTAAAGGGATGTATATTTATTTGTTTCCGTGAGGTGAAGTGCAGTGTTTTTCCTGTTCATTTTACATTTTTAGCCTGCACAATTTTACATCTTATTACCTTACAGTGTATAATGTTGACTGCCATTCATCCGTTTACTTCGACATCAGCTATAATTGGGTGCATACCTGTTGCTGACGATGCTCAATAAACTAAACTCAATAAACTCAGTAACCAGAACATTGATTCAATTTTTTCGTTTATCAGATTCCATCTAAATGCCAACACACAGCACACTAAAAGCATGCAGGCAAAAAACAAGACACTCATATGCAATAGTTTGAAGTTGTTGAGTTCTCGGAGGGCTTGTTGCAGATAGGGCACCATGCTGAAAATGTCAAGGGAAATGACCTAAGGCCCTAGATGAGAAAAGAGAAAAGTAAAAGGCGACAGGGAGGAAAATCCTAAAAAAAATAAAAATACTTGGAATCCCACATCAGATCCCTGCGGAACACCACGAAAGTAAAAATAGCATAAAACAGCTTAAATGAACCTAAAAAGGGTGCAAAAGCACAGGTGTGAGATTTGGAATGAACTAAAAGGCTGCTAAACAAAAATACAACCTCGGTCGAACAACTAAGATTATGTGCGTAAACTAAAACTGTATGTGTGAACTAAAATACAAAGTATACACTAAAACCGCAACGGAAGCCTCAAGAACAGTGCAGAAACAGAACAGAAATTCAGGTCCGCACTGTTCTTCAGGCTTCCTTTGCGGTTTTAGTGTATACTTTGTATTTTAGTTCACACATACAGTTTTAGTTTACGCACATAATCTTAGTTGTTCGACCGAGTTTGGATTTTTGTTTAGCAGCGTTTTAGTTCATTCCACATCTCACACCTGTGCTTTTGCACCCCTTTTCAGGTTCATTTAAGCTGTTTTATGCTCTTTTAATTTCGTGGTGTTCCGCAGGATCTGTTGTGGGATTCCAAGTATTTTTAGTTTTTTAGGGATTTTCTCACACCTGTTCCTTTTTACTCTTCTCTTTTCTCATCTAGGGCCTTAGGTCATTTCCCTTGACATAATTTGAAGCGATCCAAGTCCGATCAATAATGACTAACAGGTCGTGATTATCTGATCGTCTTCCTAAAGCTAGCTAATGATGTGGCGTTTATGGCCACAGGTGGCAAATTATTCCAAGCCTTTACACCTTGGTAAGCGAGCGACCGTTGTGACACGGCAAGATGAAGGGCCGGCTGTGTCAAAGTCAGCTCGACTGGTTCTTGAATAAGACTTGGTCTTGAATTCAGATGATTTAGGTCACAGGTGGAAATATACAATAACATGAAAAGCAGCCCCCTTTTTCAATCCTCTGCAGCCGCCATTGACAAAAAATGCTGCACTAGAATGAGAATAAGTGATATTTTGTTATTATGTTATATAGCCCAGCCCAGAATACTTAAAAAATATAGTTTGCAATGGAAGAAAGCTGACCTAGTTCCCATACCATGCGGTTACCTATGCCAGCTTCTGCAGATTTTCATGATTTCAGTTTTTTGGAGGTGGGAGGGGGTAATTTGGAAGGAACCCCCAAAATTTATGTATGGATTTTGCTCTGATGGCCAGACAAACAAGATTGGAGGGGTACTTTTTTGATATTCGAAAGTGTTTTTAAGGATCATGGCTACTTGTAGTTGAATACAAACATGTAATATTAGCTTTCCATGACTTTTAAATGCATGTTTACATGAAAAATCCTAAATTTTAAAGCTGTTGGCTATTTCAAAGTTTTTCATGCATTGCCGTGCTCATTTCCATGAGGATACGTGGTTTGGGATCTGAAGTTCATGAGGCTAATAAATAACCTTAAGTCAGTTAGATAGTAAATGTCAAATAAATATAATGTTTCCAAGGAAGTTAAGAGTAAAAGGAATGAGTAAAGGTTGCACTAGGCTGTGTTTTTGTTATATCTTTGTCTCCCTGACATAGATCATGGGCATATTTAGGTAAGTGAATAAAATGAAATGGGAGAAATAGTTTGGTACTTAAAACTCAAATTAATGTGGAAAGGTGAAGATTTTTGTTTCTTTGGCATCTACAAATCCACTGATGAAGGTATGCAACTTTTGTGGTTAATTCTGGACAAACAGGCATTGGATTTAAAAGAAGATGGAAGGGAAAATCAAATATTTTAGTCTAATTTGACCAGTCTGCTGGTAAAATTCATTTTTCCCTTATTAATATCATTTAAAATTATTGATCAACAGTGAGCATAACATACTGTGTGGAAATAAATGTAGGCTGCCGAAATTACAACGAACACCACATCACTTACTTGTTTGTTTTCTCCCCACACTGTTCTGATCTGCCCGCTGTTTGATCCATGCTTCAAAACGACCTCCTTGGCCAAAACCGCTGTTTCTGAACTTGCAGGGCAGCCCAGAATGCTTGATTCGCTGATGCTCCTTAAAAAAACGTTTTTCGCCAAAATACCCACATCCCTCAAATCCACATTTAAGCTTGACACGGGACGGTGGAAGGGGCTTCAGCTTAATCGGAGCCATTTATCAGCCCTTCAACTATGGACGATGAAATCCAGGCTCAACCAGTTTACTCAATATGTGTACCAAAGTAATGCAAGAGAAACATAATCAAAAACACAACTTGCAACGTATTGCCTCCACCACACCACGGGATTCTAGGGCTTTGGCCTCTGCCATATCCACAACGCAACACACCAAACCGCAGGGCTGCTTTTCAAACCAAAGATACCTTTTATACCGGCTTTGCCGCAAGGGCGCTGTTCAAACAGCGCCCTTGCGGCAGCGTCGAGCGTACTTCCAAACGAAGGAAACGAAGGAAAAAAACTGTTTTGCCTGTCTAAAGGCCTTTACGGCGGCCTGTCGGGCCAAGCTGTCGCGTGCTATGGAATACAAATCGGGCCCGACAGGCCGGTGAAGGAATTTTTCCAGCAGAGGATTTTCTGGGTGACGTTTAAAAGGCCCTCTGTGCATAAGGCCCTCTATTCAAAGGTCCCTCGATTCATAAGTCCCTCGAAAAGACCCTCTGTGCATAAGGCCCTCTATTCAAAGGTCCCTCGATTCATAAGTCCCTCGATTTCCTATCGGTTCTTGCCGCACACTGGCTTGATATGGGAGAGGTGCAAATTCATGAAAAACTTGTTGAGTGAAAGAGGTGACAATTCTAATATTGAGTTTTTTTAGAACAAACAATATTTTCTGTTTCCTTTCAAGATTTTTTTCTCACAGATTGTAAGATCTGTCGCAGGACCATACCGTGCCCTAAAATCTGTCGGGCACTTTATGACCCGAGAGCCCGACTTTTGCAGCTCTGGCTGAAAGGAACGAATCGTAATCGACAGCGTATGGAAAGTCATTACTGAACTATTCCAGTATTTTTTAGCTTAGATTAATCATCAGAGGTTAAAAAATTATAACAGGGTTAAGATGGAAATGTTACTATTCAGAGCTTTCTGTCGTATAATTAATTATAATTTTTAGGCACCAATTTTTTGACACCCTATAAATTTTTTCAGACACCATTAGACACCTCTCGTCACGGGAATTTGCATTATGTTTAAACATAGTGCAAATAACTTGATAAGTTGGCCTGATCTCAGCCTGATTTCAGCCAACCCAAGGTCAGCTTAACACGCGCCCGCTTTTTTCTTCTTTTTTTACTTTTTTTGTCAGGCCACATTTAAGGTCACTAGAGGTCAAGGCATACCACCATAGCGATAACATTTAACCCTCGCCCCACCGGGGGGCCATCGATGGCCCACCCCCTAAGGTTTTTCCGGGATAGCAGAAAAACGACGAGGCGCAGCACCGCAGTTGAGGGCTCTACCTCTCACTGCATCATTTTCCCATCATCCCTGAAATTTTTACCCCGGGTCACCCAAGGTCAGGTCACCAGACGAGGTCAACCAAGGTCACCTCACTTCACTTTAGAGCTCTGTAAGAGCTACATTTCAAAGTCGATCGATTTGAAACTTCCTACACTTCATAACCCCTCCAGGGTCTACAAGGTGTATATCCGGGATTTTTCGATTTCGTGCCCTGAGGTCAGGTCACAAGGCGACCTCTCCCATTGGAAAAGCATAGGGGAAAAGTTGTTTCATGATATAAAAGCCACAAAAATGATTGCAAATACTCAGACTGCTCAGAACAACGTTTTTGGACACCCTTTCACGGATCCCAGGCGTCATATTTGCCCTTTGACTTTTCCAAGGTCATCCAAGGTCACCAGCGGTCAAAAACAGTATTTTGGCAATAACTTTTGGCCTAATTAAGCTAGAGCGGTGAAACAAACACCATCGTGTTTGTCTTGTCACTGGCTTTTATTTGATATACGGCAAGGTCACTTTCTGACCTTTCGTGACCTCAGGTCATATTGGGTCACGAAGTGACCTCTGGAGGTCAAACCACTGGCGGGAGGTCTTTACGTTCCACATAGCGGAAAAAGTACTGGCAATTTGCTATCAAATGTACTTTACCAGGCCTCAATAGCTCTAATGACATAAGAGTTATGCCCAGTTTGCTCAATCATTGCATATTTGAGTGAAAATAGCCGATCTTGACCTA
This sequence comes from Lepas anatifera, assembly GCA_034440635.1. Taxonomy (NCBI): domain Eukaryota; kingdom Metazoa; phylum Arthropoda; class Thecostraca; family Lepadidae; genus Lepas; species Lepas anatifera. The sequence continues at coordinate 1,937,403 of JAOTON010001814.1, read as the reverse complement.
ATTTGACCTCTGGAGGTCAAACCATTGACCTGAGCACTAAAACATGCGAAGTAATTTCTTACTGAATTCACGCAAGCTTTCTATTGCACTTTGCAGACTTGTGCTAACGCCCATATTTTCGGAGTTAGAGGGGGGCCATCGATGGCCCCCCGGTGGGGCGAAGGTGGCGCCGGACCCCCGGTGGGGCGCGGGTTAAGATAAGGTTTTTAGTCATTACATCTGAACTAGCAAAGATAGAGCAAAACAATCTAAACCATTGGAATCCTCACTGTGAGCCCAAGCGAAATATTTATAGTATTATCTTGATAGGTCAAATCAGGTCAAATATAAATTTCGACCTAACCTGAGGTCAAATCAAAATCAAATTAGGCCAAATACATTTAATAATTATTGGGGCTTATCGACGCACCAACTGCCAGGGTCATATGGCGTCGCCAACTCTTTCCCTGTTGGAAGGGTTTCTCGGGAGCCAGCTTGCTCCTTGTTCAGGGCCAAATACATTTAATCAAAACTGCAAGGATGAGACGAACCCAATGCCGTTAAAGGGAATGTGGCACCTTGGTCGAATCCTGGAATTTAGTGTTATTAGGCGTACTTTTAGTAAAGAATAATGCAACCACTCACGATTTCTCTGAAAAATGTACAATGAGCTCAATATTTGGTTTTTAAAAATACTCCTCCAGAAAAAGGAATAAATATCAGCCTGTGGATCATGTCACGATCTGGCAACCACTACCACTCTTGAAACGCTTCAAGGGCTTCGATTGGTTGATGCTCATCGTGACGTCAGCATATGTTGTCACGCCAGTAGCGCACAACAATGGCCGCCGGCGACGGGGGGCTGAGGGGGCCTGGTGTCAGGAAGGTTTTAGTTTTTTTTTCTACGGAAATATCGAGTTCCAAGACAAATGAAAAATGGAGTACCGGGTTTTCCGACTTGCTTTACAACTTGGCTATCTCAGTTAAAATCACGTTGTGAATCAATCAATCAATGGCTTTTTATTAGGCGTTCTGTGCATGGCACCTTTGCCCGCCTCTAAAGGAGTGCGTGGGAGAATTTTAGAATTTTGTGTGAGGGCAAGCTACGTTAGTCTGTTAAAGCAATGGGAGTTATTTCAAGTAATGGGTTGCAAGATGTTTTAGCTTGCGAATGGACGGTCGTGGCAATGGCAGAGCCATGCCAAGGGAGGTCTTTTAATAAGTTTAGACCCGCAGAGTGCGAAGGTTATTTCTGTGGTTGAAGACCTTAAATTTAGAATTTGGAATTTAGAATTTAGAATTTTGTGTGTCAGCTACTGATGTCCGCTTGTCTACGTTACTCGAAATCCTCCGTTAACTCAATAATTTTCGTATTTTAGAAAGTGCGCTAAACACCTGGCCAGGGTGCCGCGAATTTACCCTGCAACCCCGAGGTGAGGTTGCAGCTCCCTCTCCGGCTGGGCAGCCGCCGCGCAGAGGAAAATAAGTGTGAGAGGATAGTTAGATTGTTAGTAAGAGTATAGGTGTGGTTAGCATAGACCCGCAGTGAAAGGTATCACTGCGGTGAAGAAATCTAACCTATTTAACCTAACTTGATTTCAAAGCTAGCTTAACATAACCTATCCTTAGCCTACGATAAACCATTTAAAGGTTAAACAACTATTGCTTAAATTTTGCGGTGGATCATCTATGATTGGAAAATAGGCAAGCCATATTTTGGGGGTGCACCATGCACCCTCCATTATATATACTGGGAGGGGTGATTTATAGAAACTTCTCTAGCCCAGAGTCCTTTAGAAATGTAAAGACTTTTTCGAGTAGCTCAGGATGGTCGTTACCGAGCAGAGTTTTTAGGTCTACAGGGATGTTTTGGATTCGGCAGTAATCTAGCATGGGTTGCCGATGGGTATTGTGCTGGGGACAATCGATGAGAATGTGATAGGGATTCTCCATTGCGTCGCAGGTACCACAGGTACCCGCGTTCCAATAGGCATTTAATTTTGTGTGTCCATTTCTGAGTCTGGTTAGAATAACCTCGCGCCGGCGACTCTTTTGGTTGGAACTGGGCCAGTAGCCGATGTTAGGCTTGATATAGAATAGGTGGGCGCTGTGGTTTGTGGTCCAGTTATTTTGAATTTGCTTTTGGATGCTGTCCTGGAGGAGAGCTTTGCTATCATCTCCAGACCACATTAAGGGTGCGATCTCTCTAAGATCTAGGGACTTTCTTGCCTGCTCATCGGCCTTTTCATTTCCTTGAATTTTGCAGTGCACTGAAAAAAAGTACGCCAGAAAGCGGATTTTATCTACGGTGCCAAAATCCACTCTTCTTTCGGCGAATATTTTACACCCGATATCAACGCAAAATGACATGAAACAGGAATAATAAAACCCCAACCCGTGGGTCGTGAAAATATCAACTAACAAAAAGTACACCATTTTCAGGATTCTTTCTACGGTGCCAAAATCCACTCCTCTTTCCGGCATTATTCCACAACCTATTTTACACCGGTGTAATGCAAAAATGCATGTGTTTTGAGGGAATATTCCTACACCACTGGAGTAAAAAGATTATCAGACAAATCGGAACAGTGTAAACTAGAATTGGGGGAGTAAAACTAGATTAAAATGTGAAATTTCCGGCGTAGAAAAATCTTTGCAAGGTGCAGAATGAACCCGCGTTCAATATTTCATTGCTGCTGAAAAGAAACAAGGATTAAAAATAACCCAGTTTGTTCTCATTAGGCACTTAAGATTAGTTTACTCTGATAACAATGATTAATATACACTTTGATGAACATACACTCAAACGGACAGTTTAAATCACTTGTACTTATAATCACTTCCAATCATCTAAGTACCTCTAATTAGCACTTTAATCTTGAACCATATTGAAATTAACTATCAATCACTACAATAATTTCGTTTGTCTTTGCACAGGCATGGCTTAGGCTTACAACTTTCGCCATGCCATAGGATTCGCTGGTTTTGCTCCTCGCAACGTTTCCTGTTGTATCATTCATTAACACCAGACAATCACCACCCATCACCGAAGATCACTTCTTTGAGGCGCAGCACACTTTTTGAGGGGATCACGAATCCCCCTGAAAGGTCGATGGCGCCCCTTGAAATGTAGTTTTCATACCTTTGCCTTAAGAAACGAGATTTGTTTCCTCGCAATGGGATCTGGTGGCTCCTGGCAGGTTTTGGAGCCCACAGGAAGCCGGTTTTCCCCAAAATCTGAGCCCCTGGTCCGGATACAGTTACCCTGTGGGTCTATAGGGCTAACCCCGCCACCCCTCTCCGTTGCTGTCGGAGATGAGGAGACCGGCTCCCCACCTTTGGCTTGTAATATCATCGAAAAAGCCTAATCCTAGTGGCCATAAATCCTTTATGACAGACCCTGCCCTACCCCCACCCACCGTGGATCTTGCCCCACACTTGAAGCTCTGTAGCCCTTAAGTGGCTTTATATATATATGTATATATATATATATATATATATATATATATATATATATATATATGTGTGTGTGTGTGTGTGTGTATATATATATATATTCGAATAGTTCGGAAATATGTTCTCTTTGAGGCAATCACAGTTAAATTGTATTACTCCAAAGAAAAATATCCAAGGGCGCGAGTGCTATACAATTTAACTGTCATTGCCTCAAAGAGAATATATATATAGCCACAGGGCGTTGCCACTGGGGACCTGGGGAAGGACTGGGCCCCCTCTTTTGGAGAGAAAGTGAGAAGGACGCCAGCTCTTTTGGCCGAAAATAGCATTGAATATGCAGGGTCTAACTGATGTAGGTAGTGTTTTATCAACATCCCTCCACTCGAACATCTAGGGCGACGCCAATGGCGGGGCGGGGGCCCGGCTGCAGTCACAGGGGGCCCGGGTAAAACACAGGGGGAATGCTCTGCAATTGCTGAGAATAGGGGCTCGGCTTCGGCAGTGGGTCAGGGGTAAATTCTGAGAGGTCCAGTCGCACACTCAGAGGCTCTAAGTGGACTACAAGGGACCCGGGTACGCTACATTTGAGTGGCATTTTGAAGGCAATTTGCGGAGCTGGGGTACAGCCGTAGCCGCCGGGCCCCTTTGCGGGGGGCAGTGGCTGTGGCGAGGAGCGTTTCTTTTCATTGCTTAAGGTGAGCCCAAGGCGAGGGCGATCGCCTTATCGCCCCCCCTCACTTGGATTCGTACATGGTGCTGGGATTGGTGAAATGTCGCATTTTTCATCGATAAGTCCGCCATATTGAACTTATGATCTGTATACTGACCTCGATTTATAAACAACGGGCAGGGGCGTAGCCAGAGCTTTGGTATGGGGGGCACACCAACTTTGAAGGGCACCCCGGGAAAAAGGGCACTTTTTAGCGTAATCTAAAAAACTTACTATATCTTTGTTTATATCATTTTTTGGGCATTTTTGGCTCAATAAAAATGCAAATAAATCATTGACGGAGAAGGAAAACTCTATTAAAACCGAAAAAAGAAAAAAATCATCAAAATGCCATGGAAGTAGCCGAAACACGACTGATTTGGATATATTGAAGGGCAAATCAGTCAGCTCATGGAAGTACTTAACATCAGAGAAATCAGCGGAGCACGTAATATCTGTTACCATGTGCAAGTTAAGGCATATTGGAGTCGAAAATTTATTTGTTATGCCCATTGGTTTTGTCGTAACGAGTGAGCCCTGGCTGAACGCGGATAAAGTTTCTTGCCTCCCACAATCGCCGTGGGACGAGGAGTGGCATAGTGTCTTTGGAAGAACAGAATTTTTGCTGCCGGAATAATTTGGGAGATACCTTTTGAACGCGCTTATTAAGTTCCACATTCTCAAGGATCGGTCCCAGTTAAGAGTAAAGAAGAGGTGAATGGGGTGGTTTGGATGGGGATGGTGGGACAGGGCTTAAAATTGTGAAAACTAGTTCTTCATTCAAATTAATTAATAGAAATCCTGGTTTAGGGGACTGTCCTCTTAACTGAGGGGCACATGCCTTTTATCATCACTTCCCTGAATCCACCAGTATAATAAGTAATTTATATAACCAGGGGTGCCTAGGCATCACAAGCCGTTTTAGAGATTCCTCATTCCTCGAAAGCTCCGTTTTACAAGGGGAGTTTCCATTGTGTTCTTATTCCCCATCTATCCCAGGGACTAGACTAGCTCATTGGCCCCATAGATGAGGTCATCAGACTAGCTCAATGGGCCACAGACAGGCTCATGGGGCTTTAAACCAGTTCAAGAAGCCCCAGAACAGTTTAAGGCGCCAGATCACCTCAGGGCGCCTCAAGCCAACATTAGGGGCTCTCACAAGCTCAGCGCCCAGACCAGCTCAGGGTACCCTCAGAACCCAGATCCGCTCTTGGGCCCCAGATAAGCTCTTGGGGCCCCAGATCAGTTCAGGGGCCTCAAGTCAGATCAGGGGGCAAGATCAAGTCAGGGGCACCAAATCAGCTCAGTGATCCCTAACCAGCTAGGGGCCCAATCAGTTCAGGAGCCCCAGAGCTGCTCAGGGGACACCAGATCGCCCCATAGGGCACCAGATCAGCTTCGGGGACAAACAATCAGATCAGTGGTCCCCGACCAGCTCGGGGCCCAGATCAGCTCGGGAATACCAGATCAAGTCAGGAGGCACTTAATCAGCTCAGGAACCCCATACCATCTCAGGGGCCCTCACCAGCCCCTGTGGGCCCAGCTCAGCTCAGGGCCTGGGAGCTGCTCAGGAAATCACGCAATCAACCCAGGAGGCCCGGGTCAGCTTACAGGGCACCGCATTAGCCATGGAGCACCAGACTAGCTCAGAGGGAATTAGATGGGCTCAGGAGACACAATGATGACTCAGGAGGCACCAGATCGACTCAGGGGGTATTAGTTAAGTTCAGGGGGCAGTATATCTGCTCAAGGTGCGCCAGATCGATCAGCTCAGGGGCAAGTTCAAGTCAGGGGCACTAAATCAGCTCAGGGATCCCTCACCAGCTCGGGGCCCAATCAGTTCAAAAGCCCCAGAGCTGTTCATCAGGGGACACCAGATGCCCATAGGGCACCAGATCAGCTTCGGGTACAAAGAATCAGATCAGTGGTCCCCGGCCAGCTCGGGAATACCAGATCAAGTCAAGAGGCACTTAATCAGCTCAGGAGTCCCATACCATCTCAGGGGCCCTCATCAGCCTCTGTGGGCCCAGCTCAGCTCAGGACTTTAGAGCTGCTCATGAAATCACGTAAGGAGGCCCAGGTCAGCTGAAAGGGCACCAGATTAGCTCAGGGGGCACCAGACTAGCTCAGAGGGCATCAGATGGACTCATGAGGCACCAGATCGAATCAGGGGCATTAGTGCAGCTCAGGTGGCATCAGATCGATCCGCTCGGGGGCCCAGATCAGCTCCCAGCCCCCAGGCTATGGCAGGGGCCTAAATCAGCTCAGGGAGCAACATAACAGCTCAGGGAACACAAGATGGGCTCAGGGCCCACCAAACGAGCTCAGAGAGCACCAGACCATCTAGGGAGACCTTAATAATCAGCTAAGGGAGCACCTAGTCAGCTGAAGAGGCACCATATTGACTTAGGATACAGTAGATCAACTTGGGGAGGCATGAGATCAGCTCGGGGGCACGAATCAGCTCCAGGTGCACTATATTAGCTATTAGGGCATCAAGCAAGCTCGGAGGCATTAGACTAACTCAGAGGGAATTATATAGGTTCAGGAGGCACAATTATTTGCTCAGTGGGGCACTCGATTTACTCAGGGGCACCAGATCAGCTTAGAGGGCAAGTAATCAGCTCAAGGGGCCAAGACCAGCAGAGAGGCCACGAGATGAGCTCAAGGGGAACCAGATTAGCCTTACCCGTACAATTATTGGCGACGATGAGGCATTAGGTGGACACCTACCAGGTGCCCATACTCTTCCCGGGTGCTTGGAAAGGCGACAGAATGCCATAGCTGACCGAAAAAGGTATTAAATTGTCCAACAAATCGCTACATGCGGTCCAGTTACATTTCGTTTCAACGGCGTAGGGCACTAAATTTCGAGCGGCACGGCCCAAATTGGGTACACCACCTGGACATCAAAAGGGCACCCCGGCAGTGATGGGGGCACGTGCCCCCTGTGCCACCCTGGCTGCACCCCTGGACAGTAGATAAACTCCGGGAGGCATTAAATAAGCTCAGGGGGCCCCAATCAGCTCAAGGGGCACTAAAACAGCTAATAGGGCACCAGGCAAGCTCGGAGGCATCAGACTAACTCAAAGAGTATTATATAGGTTCAGAAGGCTCAATTATTTTTTTCAGGGAGGCACCAGATTGACTACAAGGGCACCAGATCAGCTCAGAGGGCACATGATTAGCTCCAGGGGGCACCAGATGAGCTCCGCTCGTACGATTATTGGCGACGATGAGGCATTATCTGGAAACGGATTATGTGGCCATACTCTTCCTGGGTGCTTGGAAAGGCGACAGAATTCCCTAGCTGACCAAAAGAGGCACTTAATTGTCAAACAATAGTCGAAATCGCTAAATACACTCTAGTTCCATCTAGGTTCAACGGCGTAGGGCACTAAATTTGGAGCGACATGGCCCAAACGGGGTACACCACCTGGCAATCAAAAGGGCACCCGGCACCGATGGGGGCACATGCCCCCTGTGCCCCCTGGCTGCGTCCCTGGACAGTAAACTCCGGGAGGCATTAAATAAGTTCAGGGGGCCCGGATCAGCCCAAGGGACACTAAAACAGCTAATAAGACACCAGGCAAGCTCGAGGCATTAGACTAACTCAGAGAGCATTATATAGGTTCAGAAGGCACAATTATTTTCTCAGGGGGGGCACCAAATTGACTACGAGGGCATCAGATCAGCTCAGGGGCATATGATCAGCTCCAGGGGCCAACACCAGCGCTCAGGGGGCACCAGATGAGCTCAAGGAGCACCAGATTAGCTCCGCCCGTACGATTATTGGCGACGATGAGGCATTTTCTGGAAACAGATTATGTGCCTATACTCCTCCCGGGTGATTGGAAAGGCGACAGAATGCCCTAACTGAGCAAAAAAGGCACTTAATTGTCAAACAATAGTTTAAATCGCTAGATGCAGTCTAGTTCCATCTAGGCCCAACGGCGTAGGGCACTAAAATTCGAGCGGCACGGCCCAAATAGGGTACACCACCTGACAATCAAAAGGGCACCCTGGCACCGATGGGAGGCACGTGCCCCCTGTGCCCCCCTCGGCTGCGCCCCTGACCACGGTAGAAGAAAAAACAAGTTGATGACCATGATCTCTCTAGCTAAAAATACGATACAATCATATTTCCATCAAAGTACAAATATGTAGGTACAATCAATCCAAGTACAGAACAAGGATAGGCTGGACAGCAAAGGGAGAAGCGGGACAACTTGTCCCAGTTCTCCCCAACCCGCCATTTTTCAGCATTGCGATGTCAGCAAAATTAAAAACCCCTTTCGTTGTTCGAAGCTGGGACAGATCGATGGAGAATGCGACACCAACTTTATTGCACCAAAATAAAGAACTTTTCGGTTGCATATTTAACAGAACATCCACTCAAGAAAACGTAAAAATTAGCTTTTAAGGAGCACTCACCTCTCGCTTCCAGCACCCACCGGAAAAGGAAGTTGACGCCCTAGTGATGTGCAGCGGCACGTATAGTGCGGAAATCAGCTGAAAATTATATTTTTGGCTCACTCGTGGATTCAATAATGGGGGTGTCCCACTTCTCCTGCGTCCCAGTTCTCATCACTCTCTCCTACCTGTACGAATCGTGATCAATCCTCTGAATGCGGAACTGCGGTGGGTAGTTCAAGCTCAGAATTGAAGCAGAAAGGAAATGGCGCGATTCCACCCACGTGTAAACTGTAGTAAAAACATACCTTCCTCCATCATAGAAACACACCCAAACAAAAATCAGAAGAATAAATACCTTCCTCTAGGGTAGTTTAATCATTCAAGAACTTGTTTTAATCTATTGGCAGGATTGTTTCACCACAGGAGAGTGAAACTATTCTTGGGGCAGTTTGTGAGTTCCATAGAAATACTCTGAGGTGATACATTTACACCTTTGCATTTTCAGTAAGAATGGAACTGCACTGTGCTAAAAATGAAATAGTGATTAATTTACCACATGCGTGTAATATTACACCTTTTCTTCTAATATTAAGCTGGATGTCGGAATATATTTACCAAGAATTCTAAACAAATTCTTGATAATGGGGTAATTTTAGGAGCAGACAAATTGAAATTCTACGCTTGAGGTGTTGTTTTTTTCAGTGTGGCCCGGGATCCAAAGAAAAGAGACATCAGGGGTATCATCGATACCTTTCTGAATATCTGCTATAACGTGGTGGCTGGGGTTGACTACGTTACTGACGGCTTGCAGGACAGATTTAGAGTCTGAACAGATGACGGCTGAGTTGATATTTTGGGTTCTGATTATGGCTAATGCATTTAGGATGGCAACAGCCTCGGCTGTGAAGATAGAGCAGTTGTCCGGAAGTCTTTTCTGTAGGCAAATATTTTGCCCCCAGATGCCGAGGCCTACTTTTTCGCCTATTTTGGAGCCGTCTGTAAATATAAAAGTCTTGTCCGCGTTACAAGATCGGAACTCTAGGAATTTCTGGAAGACTTCTTCCTCTGAGAAGTCCGTTTTACGGGAAGTGAAAAGAAATTCCACTTTGGGCTCTTTCCGAGTCCAGAAGCGGGAGAGTGGGGGTTTGCCTATTGTTGCTGGCAGTGCAAGATTGAGGCTTTCCAGGGTTTCGCTACTCTGTGCTTAAATGGGGGCCACTTCTGTAGAGTGGCTTTATTTGCTCGTCTGGGATGGGCAAAACATTGTTTTGCCGGGTGGTTTTCGGTGGATTGGACCTTAATGTAGTAAGAAATAAGCTGGGCGTCGCGTCTTGTCTGCAGTGGGCATAGCCCGCTATCAGTTAGCAGGCTGGTGATGGGGGATTATCTGAGCGCGCCTGTGGCTGCCCGGATAGTGGCATTTTGGACTCGCTCTAGCTTTAATTTATTTGTCTTGTTCGTCGAGTCAAAAACGAACGAATTATATTCGAGAATGGACCGTATCAGGGACTTGTAGAGCATAAGCAGGGTCTTTCGATCCCCGCCATACTCTGTGCCGCCGAGCATGCGGAGAATGTTGAACGTTGTGAAGGTGCCACATTTCCTTTAATATAAATTCTCTACCACCATCCATTACGACGTTATTCAGCCTAAACTATTATACCCATGTATCTCCAATGGAGAGGTCTTGGCGGCTCGTACATAACCTTAGACAATCCGTATAGCAAAAACTAGAATGTATATTTGTAAAACTTGATGAGCCTATTATGTGATACGGGTTTCAGTCCGACCTGTTCACCCTGTTCTTACTTATGCTATCTTAACCTTTGTTTGAGGTGAGGTCACTTGACCTGCACTGGTGACCTGACCTGGAGATGACCCAACCTAAAGATTCTGGCTTAAGTTGTAAAAATGACCAGAGAAAAGGTATACCAAGGACGGTGGCGCTACGCGCTGGGGTTTTTATTCTATCTTCGAAAAACCCACGGGGGTGGGTACCCGCCCTCCCGTCATTGTGCGTGTTAACACGTGCATTGATGGGGTATTAACCACCTTCATTAAGTGGTCCGACCGAAGCTCTATGTAAAGAAACGTTCTATATTTTTTCTACTCAAATCCAAGGTCACCATAGGCCAAAACATGTCACCATTGGGATTTAATGAGCTGTAATGGAATGAAGGTATTTTAGTCATGGCATCTGGCGTAGAAAATCTATAAAAAACTACCTACACCTTTGAAATCCTCTTAGCAAGTCGCTTCAAGTGATATATAGTGCATCAAACAGTTTATTGACAGCAAATAGTAAAATTCACCCTCAGGATACAATGTATGTACACCTTAAAAAGTTTTGGTCATTACACAATAAATGCTGTTTAACATGGGGAAAAGGGATAAAAGCATGGCTTGGATGTATGTAATTAGAGCACTGAGTGGCAGTTGCGCCGTCTTGCCAACCCTAGACAAGTGATGTAGTACGACTTTGATAGGTCAAATTTTGGCTTTTAACTTAGCCTAGGTCAGGTCAGGATTAAATTGGGGCAAAACGCATATCATTAGCATCGTAGGGATGAGGAAATCCAAAAGAAACAAAATAAGCGCTGTATCTTCATTCCCACTAAGATTATTGAATTTACACCATTTTAACCATGCATTTCCAACGGAGAGGCCATGGCGCTCGTACCTGACGTTGCGTCACTTATATCGAAAATCCCGAATGGTCGATGTATTCAATCCCATTACTTCTTACGCCATTTACAATTTTATGAAAGTGAGGTCTCTTACCTGCACTGGTAATCACACCTCAAATGATCTGAGCCCAAAATTTTGACACAAGTTGGAAAAAAATCAAAATGGTATGATAAGAATGGCGAAGCTGCGTGTCAGTTTTTAGGTAATTTGTTAATACCGGCCCCGATGGGCTTCCGAGCATCTTTTGCCCTGGTTTAAGCTTATTCCCAATGGGACAATAAGGGCTTGTTCCAGCGCCTCCTTAGAAAAAAGATGAGAGTAGTTTGGAGTAAGTCGGAGCAGGCGCAAAAACCGGTGTCCGCTGGACCGATTTCGGATGAGATTGGATGAGATATCAGCTGATTGCGCCTGATCAGCGCCAATATGGCGGGCGTGGCGCAGCTAAGAAACTAATCGAATTCGATTAAGGCCTCTGATACTCATTTAATGTATTTTAGTGAAAGTGGAATGCAGAAAAACAACGTAATCAAAACCTTTAGCTGCCCACAAACGTCGTTTCTCACTGTAAAGCAACTTATTTTAGTTTCCCAATTGAAATTCGTGCGCCACAGTTGAGCTCCTCCAACCTACTCTGAAAAACCACCTTTCGTTTGAGAGGAGGTTGGATTAGATTTGAGATGAGCTTTGGCGAGCTTGGAGGAAGTTTAAGGAGGCGCTGGACCGGGCGAGAGGAAGTTGGAGAAGCTTTGAGGAGGTTGGAGCAGGTTTGAGGAGGCGCTGGAACAGGCCCTAAATTGAAATTCAAAACTTGGGAGAGTGGTCTCCTGTTTGTTTCAATACTATGTAGCCGGCTTGATTTTGATTGTTCCAATATTTTATTTCACACTTGCAAGCTTATTTGAGCATGAGTTACGCTAACAGTTCCTCAGTGCCCCTGGCGTCAGAGTCGTAAAGCTAAAAGTAGTATATGCAGCTCAAAAGCTATGACTTTCAGTATTTTATATGAAAGTCTATTGCCACACTTCAAAATTTTTCAGCAAAATTGTTGAATTACACTGTACTGCATGTCATAGTCACCGTTAACAAACCAGGTCATGAAATCGCAAGCAATTTTTTCTTAATTTAAAAAATGGTGATAGTCAAAATTTTACATGTATTTTTTCCATCAGAAAAAATACAGAATACCTTAAAAGGTTTGGAGCTATAAACATTCTATATATATATATATATATATATATATATATATATATATGACATTTAAAATGTCTTGAGACTTTGTTTCTCACATCAAATTTCAAATATTATTGGCGCCATGGTTGGGTTCTACGCCCTTGTAAGGCTTCATACACCATTTTGGAGAAAATGAAGTAATAATATAGTAGTAGCATGTCTTGGTTGACTTAATGTGACCCTACCACTGATTTACTATTAATATTACTACGCTGATTATCATTATTCATGCTGTTACTACTACTCAAACTACTGTACTAATCCATTCATGAGCAATAACTCCTTACGACCTATGCACAGTTGGCAGAATCGGTCGACATAATCTGTCAATGTTCATCTGTCTACAATCTCCTCACGTGATTTGTAATTTCGTACGGCAGATTCCGCCAAGTGTGAATATACTCTTTGTAAATATCCTGCTCAAACCCTCTGAAAACAGCCATGCTGACACTTCACGCACCACTGAGAGTGGCGTGGGCAGTGGCCGACACAAGGGGGCTAGAGGGGTCTTAAGCCCCCTCCCCAAATGTTCCAGTGCCTAAAGTTAACACATAGACGAAGGCTGTTCCGGGGCAATGGCGGGGAAGTTCGAGCTCCCTATCCCCACCCCCTCTCCCTACCCCGAAATGAAGTCCTGGATCCGCCAATGGACATGCGAATCAAATATTTGTATAACACTTAGGCAATTCCACAATACCAATCAGCTTACGGAGCTTTTCAGGCAGGCACAGCGAAAATTAAAAAAAAACATGAGCAGCCCAGGGTTTGAATTTCCGCCTCGCTCTCACGAGCCGTGGCAGCCGTATTCATTTCACGAAGAGGAGTAGGCAGCCGGTGCCTGCGGCAACAGCGGGAAAACAATCGCGCGCGGCGATAACGGGCCGGGAGAGCGCGTCCCATTTCCGGACACTGTTTACCGCCAGCGCCGCATCCGACGGCGCCGCAGCTAATGTGCGTGACGAAACTGCCCAGCGCCGAGCACCAGCAGCAGAAACGGCGGAGGCAGAGGGCACCGGAGATACGGTGCACCTACCCTCCCGTATGGCACATGCGCGAGTCTGCCGATGTTCAGGTTTTACCGGGGCATCCACTGTGATCGAAATCCATAGCCATTGTTGATGGTTTGTGGGTGTAAACTTCGGCACCTACGGAAAAACACTGCGGGTTGGAGGATATCCGTTTGTCAAACAACCGAGCCGATGTGCTTGAATGAATTCTGGAAATTACCTCGCCAGGTAAACCTACGACAGAATGAGCACGCTTGGTGTAAATAAGCTTATTGGCCGACTTACGGAATCAGGATTTCGGACATTGGCTCTTAGAGGTAACAAGCCTTTTTCTGTTTAATACGCACACTGGAGACGGCCTCGGAGACCCCCACCTATTTTTCCAAGGTGGCCGGGGAACCGCATGTAGACGATATAAACGATAATCAGCCACATTTAACAGAATTCAATAACGCGTCGGTTTGTGCAAGAATTTTGAAAATCAATAGAAATTTTTTGACATATATGCTTTCAAAGTCAGACCTCCATTTTGAGATCGCCACAATCGCGCGGTCGGACCAGTTCGCTTGCATTGGAGATCGAGTGATGGCCTCATACCGCCATATAACCGGGATGATATGCCAAGGTCACCTCACATGAAGTTCAAGGTCAATTTCAAAGGTCACAGGTCAAGGTCATATCTGAATTTTCAAGGTTATTGACCTCAGTGCTTCCGGTCAAATGGCGTTACCCAGTCTGACGTCTATTACGTTATGACGTCATAGTTAACACGCGCATTGACGGGGGTCTGAGCCACCTTCGCTTTGACGAGGGGGGCGGGTACCCACCCCCCTAAGATCTCGAGAACCACGGTAGGTAGCGAAAAACGGTAAACGGCGTTGGGTAGCCCATCCACTTCTCCATCGAAAATATTCGAACCATTTTTTGTCAGGTCACATTTAAGGTCACGAGAGGTCAAAACATGCCGTAATAGGGATAACATGTAAAATAGGTTTTTCGGTCATTACATTTGAACAAGTAAAGATAAAGCAAAACGACTTGAACTACATGAATCCTCGCAGCAAGCCAAATCGAGTGATATATAATTTGACCTTGCTAGGTCAAATCAAGGATTTGACCTGACCTGAGGTCAGGTCAGGGTCAAATTATATAAATGCATATCATTAGAACCGCAAAGCCAAGGCGAGTCTAATGCAGCTAAAATAGACGCTCTATCACTTCAAACTCGTGATTTTAGGTTGAGATTGGGCCGCTTGTCTTTGGATAGCTCCTTGACTTGACTTGACATGACCTGACCTAAAAAAATGGTCCGATGCGTAAAATTGATTGGGGATCAGGTACTGTAAGTTTCGTGGTTCTGCGTCTCTTTTTGCGTTATCTGGGGAAAACCAGGAGGGAGGCGAATTTCGCTCCCCAGCGGGACGCATTTAAATCTTGTTTTGTATGCAAATTTAAGCCTGTTCGTACTTTTCCATAAAAAAGCTGCCGGGGGATGCAAAATATAAGTATGTAAATTCAACTGAGTTTAAAATGCTAGAAATAATTACAGAGGCGGCCACTTCATTCGATGTGGTCTCACTGCATTACACCTTTTCTGAACATTCAGCTCTCACCATCACCTAATAATGTCCCAGAGATACTCATAGCTTACGAGCCTTTGTCAGTAATTACATCCACGTCGTGTCATCACCAATTTGTCACCGCCAACGACCGGCGAAGGCTATTAGGGGCGCACACTGGGCGACACCCCTGGGCATCACGTTGGTTTAATATGAAATGATTAATAGATGGACGACCCAAATGGTAGATAACGGAGTGCGAAAAGGCTAGATAAGGAGCACTTAGAACCCACCTGAAAGTCTAAAGAGAGCCTCAGGGCGTTTCAGTGGCAAAATCGAAATTCATTATCCCTCTATAGACTTCTTAAATTCCGGCTAAATAACCTCTGCAGGAGTTGAATAAGGCCAGAAGCTATACCCTATACCAAAGCATTGAAGGGAATGTAGTACCTTTATAACGTGATTTTAACTGAGATAGCCAAGTTGTAAAGATTGCCGGAAAACCCGGCACTCAATATATCATTTATCTTGAAACTCAAAATTTCCGTGGAGAAAAACTAAAAACCTACCCGAAATGTACCCCCACATCTACCCCAGCCAAGCAACCACAGTTGTCAGCTGTTGGTGTGACGACAGCGCTGATGTTACGATGAGCAATCAGCAAGTTGAAGCCATTGAAGCCTATTGAATATGGTAGTAGTTGCCAGATCATGACGTCATCCACAGACATAGGTTCATTTTTCTCGCTGAAAGAGCATTTCAAAAATCAAAATATTGAACTCATTGTACATTTTGTTTAGGAAAAATCATGGACCTTTCATGATCTCCGGCTAAAAGTGCCCCTAATTGAACTAAATTCCTGGATTTGACCAAGGTGCCACATTCCTTTTAAGAAGCAACTGTACCAAAACCATTATTTTGGTAATTTTCCTTCTTTGTATTTTTTTGTATAGCTTAGAGTTAGGTATAGTTTTGTTTCAACCGCGAGCCAGCGGTGGCAGCACTGGCAAAAAGTGGTGGGGTTGTCAGTGGGTGAGAGAGGACACGAGTGGTGGGGTTGTCAGTGGATGGGAGAGGACATGGGTGGTGGAATTGTTAGTGGATGGGAGAGGACACGAGTGGTGGGGTTGTCCGTGGATGGGAGAGGACATGGGTGGTGGAATTGTTAGTGGATGGGAGAGGACACGAGTGGTGGGGTTGTCCGTGGATGGGAGAGGACACGAGTGGTGGGGTTGTCAGTGGATGGGAGAGTACAAAAGTGGTGGGGTTGTCAGTGGGTGGGAGAGGACATGAGTGGTGGGATTGTCAGTGGATGGGAGAGGACATGGGTGGTTGGGATTGTCAGTGGATGGGAGAGGACATGAGTGGTGGGATTGTCAGTGGATGGGAGAGGACATGGGTGGTTGGGATTGTCCGTGGATGGGAGAGGACACGAGTGGTGGGGTTGTCAGTGGATGGGAGAGTACAAAAGTGGTGGGGTTGTCAGTGGGTGGGAGAGGACATGAGTGGTGGGATTGTCAGTGGATGGGAGAGGACATGGGTGGTTGGGATTGTCAGTGGATGGGAGAGGACATGAGTGGTGGGATTGTCAGTGGATGGGAGAGGACATGAGTGGTGGGGTTGTCAGTGGGTGGGAGAGGCAGTGTCCTGAAATTGAGAATTTTGCGTGGAAACCCACACCTAGACTTGATCAATTTTGACATCCTAAATCTTGAATTTTGACATTCTAAACAACATCATCAGAATCATCTGCTTACAACATCATCAGCTTGTGAAGTGATGGCTTCAATGACATCTTTTTAATGTGCCCTTATTTTCATCTTCTACTGGATTTTAGCCTTGTGTTAACATGTACTGATATGGTCTTTTATTGCTTGTTGCTGTTGTCGCAAATACATGTATGGATCTAAATGAATAAAAATGTAGCATTATCAATTTCCTTGTTTCAGAAGTTGAGGAATGGAGGCAGTGCCAAACCAGCAACTCAAGCCAACATACCATTCGATAAAGATGCTGCAACCCTAGCTTTGCAAACCTATTACCGTCATATGGAATGCAGCATTCTTTAAACAGTCCCGCCAGGACTGATTCCATGTCAAAATAGAACACAGCATTCATCTTTGGAGAAGAGGAAGTTTTTTTTTTAAATTCTCTGCTTTTTTTTAACCCACTACCCATTGATTAGGTAGGCAGGAGTGCCCTTCCTTACCCGTGCGACCCAATAACTAAGGCTCCATAGGATTAGACAGTTAGGTATTATTACATTGTTAACGGGTCGCACCACTCCCCGCTCCAACTTTTTTATATTTTCCATGCCTAGGTTACATACATTGTTTAGAATATTTCCCCGTGCGCCCCCGAAAAGAATAGTAACACTAGTAACATTCAGGGAGTGCACGGGTACTACAGAGAGGGTATTAGTGGGTTAGTTATTAATAGGTAAAAACCTCTAGTGTGTTTTTAGAAGAGAAGAAGGTAAAAGTGAACATTATTTGGAGAAAAAAGTTAGTGATACCAACGGCCCATGCGTGCAATCTCAAAATTAATATCAGATTTCCTGCAATGTTTTATAGGCATCAATGAAGTAATTTCGTAAACATTTTTTTAACTGAATCTTTTCTAAAGGTACATCATTAATATCTGGAAAGATAGAGCAAATTACTTGGTTCCAAGCCTTTGGCGCCGAACATGAAAGTGAGAAGGATCTATAATTTGTGGTAGATAGTGGCACAGAAAAATGTTGAATGAGACGAGTATTATTGGAATCATGAAGCTGGAAAAGTGACAATATAGATATTGGCAAAGAATGCTTCAAAAATTTGGACAAAACTATGATTTTTTGCTCAATGACCAAGTCTTGTAGCTTCAGTAAGTTTAATTCAACAAAAAGTTCATTAGAAGGATGAAAGAAAGGTTTTTTCAAGATGATTCTTAAAGCTCTCTTCTGCAGCCTGACCAGTTTCTGTAATTTAGATGGATAATTACTTCCCCAGATAACAGCACAATAGTTGAGATACGGGAGCACAAGAGCATTGTAAAGACAAAGAAGTTCTCGAGAATTTAAATAGTATTTTACTCTACTCATAATCCCAATATTTCTACTTAGTTGTGTTGCTATTTTGTCTATATGTGCTTCCCATTTCAAATTTTCATCCACGAGAATACCCAAATATTTCACTACTGGTTCCCTAGCAATTTCTACCCCGTTAAGTTTTACCTGAATATCATTTATCACATTTCTTGAGTAAATTTGGAAGTGGGATTTGTCAGGATTGAGTGAAAGACGATTTGAAATGAACCATTGGGTTACTTTTGACAAAACAGCATCAATTTTATTTTGAAGAACCTTAGAATTTTCTCCTGATATGATTATAGCCGTATCATCAGCAAAGTGATAAAATTTAGCAAATTCAGAGACTCGATACAAATCATTTACATAAATAATGAACAGGAGCGGGCCAAGAATTGAGCCTTGTGGGACTCCCATCAAAACCTTTTGGAAATCTGAGCATTTCCCATTAATTTTTGTTACCTGATTTCTGCTTTTCAAATAAGAAGACAGAATGTCATAAAGCTTACCACGGATTCCAATATGGTTCATTTTTGTCAAAAGAATTTCGGAGCTAACGGTATCAAATGCCTTTTTAAGGTCCAAAAATATTCCACATGAAATTTCTCCCTTTTCAAGTCTTTTGGTAACCGTGTCATACAGATGAGAAATTGGCATATAAGAACTATGCTGTTTTCTGAATCCAAATTGTAGGTTGTATAGAATGTTATTTGATTCCAAATAGTCTACAATTTGTTGATGTATTAATTTTTCAAGTATTTTTGAAAGTATTGGAAGTACAGATATTGGACGGTAGTTTGTAAACCTATCCCTCTCTCCGGACTTATAAATTGGTACAATACATGCAATTTTCAGTAACTCTGGAAAAGTTCCTGTAGATAAACAAATATTAAAAAAATAAGTTAACTGATGAATACATCCCTGGTAAGTACCTTTCAAAATTTCAGATGAGATATTGTCTACTCCTCCTCCAACATGATTCAAGGATTTGATAATATTTTCAACTTGCTCAATATTTGTTTCTAAATTCCTATCGAATATTTCATATGAGGGCGGATCTAAGTAGTCTATTGCGCTGATATCTGGAGAAGGAATTTTACTTTCCAAAGCAGTTGCAATTGAGCAAAAAAAGTTATTAAATCCATTTGCAATCTCCTGTCCCTTAAAGGCGACATCGTCCCCATTCTTCAGTACAGATGGAAAAAATTTGACTTTTGCTATGTTTCTTATTTATTAAGCTATTTAGGAGTTTCCAAGTTTCATTTCCATTTCCCTTATTTGCTTGAAACGAGTCTCTATAATATTTATGTTTTGCCTCCTTTATTACATTGGTTAGCATGTTTCTATATCTTTTATAAGTTTGTTCCATTTCATTCAATTCATTATTATATTCATTACTATGCTTAGCCTTTTTTAGTATAAGTTTTTTGAATAGCTTGTTTTTATGATTTATTCCTGCCAAAATCTGTTGAGATATCCAGGGTTTCATGGGAGTTCTTCTTCTTTTAGGTGTAAATGTTTTAGAGAAAGCATTTATCCCTTTCTTATATGTATCAATTAAGATCCCACATGCAATATTGGGATCAGTTATAGTATTAAAGTTTCTAAGATTAGAAGCAACAAAATCTTCTAGCTGATTAATCTTGGTTTTGTCAAAGAATGTTATGTTTTCTTGGCATTCATTTTTAGTTCTTGGCATGCTTAATGTCATAAAAATTGGAAGGTGGTCTGAAATATCGTCAATAATTACACCAGACTGATTAACGCGAGCGATGTCATTGATAAAGAAATTATCTAATAGCGAGGGTTTAAATACAAAGTTTAAATACAGAAGGCTTCTAGCACAAACATTTTACAATGAATGCTCAAAAGGACAAAACCTTGTAAGAGAACATTCCTAACAATTGCTTCTTCACAAGCACACTGAGATCTCACAGAATGCGAAAGATAATGCCTGACCCAGAGATGCAATAAGCTGAATCAACCATATAACGAAAATAAAGTCAGCCATCGACCCCTCACGTCTCTTAGCGTACTAATAAAGTACGAATACTAATAATATAACCCGCATTATAAGCCACACCAAGGCAATAGAGTGCAGCACACTAACCCTCGCCGTTTCTCTCCTCTCTCTCCTCTTTCAACAACAACAAAAGCTCCCACACGCCTCACGCGCTTGGGATGTACGCTTTCGTCTTAAACATATAGCTGAATTCAAAATAAACGCAATGACTACCGGCAGCGCTGACTCGCGGTATCGTTCCATAATTGAAGTTCAGATACAAATTAAAAACCCGAAATATTGCTCGTAATTTTGCTAGCCGAAACTGATACTTAAAACTGCCTGAGGCTAAAACTGGTATGAGACATCATGACATTCACATTGCTCGAAACCCAAGCAATCATCACCACATCGTTCTTGGATGCTACTGCTAGCCAAGGCCCAAGGCCTTGAAATGTAGTGCTACTGACGTAATATATTGTTTGATGACGTCAGCTCCTTCCGACTGAATTTCGACATCCTTAGAAATCGCGCGGGTCATGGTGAATTATAACATTTATTTTTGAAGTTTCTGTGCAAAAGAAACTTTTGAGAGTACCCCAAATATGAAATCAGAATATTTTCTATTCGGAAAAAATATTGCTTATTAATATTTTGGTTCATGTCACTCGAAAGTTTGAGTGGAACAATGCAAGCATTGTCAAATAATTTCGACATCCTTGACTTTAAAGAGTAATGCTATAGTTTAACGATGTTTTTGTGGTTTAACATATATGAAGTTAAAAATTCTGCTGCCTTAGTTTGATAAAACGATCCCAATAATGGACATTTGTTTTACAGTTTTTAAAGAAGTAATACCTAAAGAGGGAATCTTCACGGATCATGAAAATTGCACCTCTATGTATTTCTCGGAATATCTCCAAAGGCAGCCAAAATATTTAGATGAATTTCAGGATAATTTTAGAAAAATAACGAAAGATTAAGGTAAAATTAGATTTTTCCATTACTAACACCAAATCTCTGCGTGATTTAAAGGTGGAGAATTTCGACATCCTTTTCACGCTCAGGGGCCTGCCTGGTCAGTTTACTCTCATTAGAAAAACCGTACTTGCAACCGGTGTCGACAGGCTGGCCTGAATTTGACGCGAGATGTCTTTCTAGCATTGTGATATTTAATTTTCCGCAGTTGAGATTAGTGTTTGCCAAACCGTGGTATTTGTGTACGTTTCTGGATTGCATGCAGGGTATCGAAGCTTATAAGTACGTTTGAGAGTTGGTAAGTTTTAAGTAGCCAGTGTTGGTATGTCTTATGGCTTAAGCAGGGTATTTCTGAACCTCAACCTGTTGTTCATTATTTATTTCAATGAGGGTAGTATAATTTAAGTTTAAGAAATCCAGGCACCTGGGTAAAGGTAAGTTAATATTTCCATGGGGGCCATTTGACTAGGTATTTTTATTGTGTGATTGCATGCCGCAATTTCTAAATGAATGCAAGTGAAAACAGAGGGAGTGAATCCCGCCGGTGTAAGTATAATTAGAAAATAAGTTTTTTTTGAAAATATTCTGTTCAAATGGACAAGTTTTGGAATTTTCCCTGCCTTTTAAACATTTCAGCTTGCTAAAGGTTCTAAAGCAAGACCTACCTCACCCGAGGTATTGTTTTGGTAGGTAGGTATTCCAGACTTTGCTTTATTTACATCTTAATGCTGTAGGTTTGCGGCTTATTAATGTATTCACTTGTACGTTTCTAATGCTTTTATTGGGGAAAAATGCTGAACTCGGCAGGAGTTGGATTTGTGGGTTTCTCAAGTTGGTTTAACTTCTGTTAATACAATTGATTTTAATATCAATATTGGTCATCCCTTATTTGTTTTTGTATTTCACGTGAATATGATGTTTTAGTACACGTATTTTTAGTGCATGTTCTTGTTTTCCGAGATGTTCTGATACTACATTTGCTTTTTCCCCTATTTTGTCAAGTAATTTTGACCTCTTTTTTCCCTGAATTTTGACATCCCACACTGTGCAGAAAAGTAAGTTCAGGACACTGGGAGAGGACATGGGTGGTGGGGTTATCAGTGGATGGGAGAGGACATGGGTGGTGGGGTTGTCAGTGGGTGGGAGAAAACACGAGTGGTTGGGTTGTCAGTGGGTGGGAGAGGACACGAGTGGTGGGATTGTCAGTGGGTGGGAGAGGACACGAGTGGTGGGATTGTCAGTGGGTGGGAGAGGACACGGGTGGTTGGGATTGTCAGCGGATGGGAGAGGACATGGGTGGTTGGGATTGTCAGTGGATGGGAGAGAACATGGGTGGTTGGATTGTCAGTGGATGGGAGAGGACATGGGTGGTGGGATTGTCAGTGGGTGGGAGAGGACACGGGTGATGGGATTGTCAGTGGGTGGGAGAGGACATGGGTGGTTGGGATTGTCAGCGGATGGGAGAGGACATGGGTGGTTGGGATTGTCAGTGGATGGGAGAGAACATGGGTGGTTGTGATTGTCAGTGGATGGGAGAGGACATGGGTGGTGGGATTGTCAGTGGATGGGAGAGGACATGAGTGGTGGGGTTGTCAGTGGGTGGGAGAGGACACGAGTGGTGGGGTTGTCAGTGGGTGGAGAGACACAGTGGTTGGGATTGTCAGCGGATGGGAGGGACATGGGTGGTTGGGATTGTCAGTGGATGGGAGAGAACATGGGTGGTTGTGATTGTCAGTGGTTGGGAGAGGACATGGGTGGTGGGATTGTCGTGGTGGGAGAGGACACGAGTGGTGGGGTTGTCAGGATTCACTTAACCTTCGCCCGGATGTGGTCTTTTAGACCCACCCCTCGGGTCTTTCCGAGTTGACCGAAAAACGACGGCGCACAGCGCCGCCATACTTAGTTTAACTGTTCCTTCGTCCATTTGACATCTTTCCTGAAAATTTTAGCTCAAGGTCATATCAGGTCAGGTCACCAGGCCAGGTGAAGTGACCTCACCTCAAAAATGCTTAGGACTGCATAACTAAAAGGAGGGTTAATCGATCAAGTTGTAACTCATACCACATATTGGGCCCACCAGGAGCTGCAACATATGTTCCGGGATTTTTGATATTGAAGACCTAAGGTCATTTGCAGAGCATGACCTCTCCATGGTAAATAAATGTGGAAAATCACGAAATGAGTTTTTCTCACTAAGTATGGATGGAATCAACTTCCAACATCGGTTACGACTTGCTCTTAGCCCATTACTGAAGTTGACGCCAATAATTTTGACATGTGACCTTTGAAAGGTCACCTTTGAAAGGTCACCTTAGGTTAAAGAAGCATTTTTATTGTTTTACTCTATAAATTTTGAATAAACAAAGATAGAACTTTTATTTTGTCACAGAAGTGTTTGTATAGTCACTGCAAGTCAAATGATATATATCATGACTCTACCAGGTCAAGTTGGGTCAGACCGTTGACCTGGGTCAGGTTAAATTTTCAAATTTGACCTTGGTATAGCAATATTATATATCATTCGATTCGTATTGAAGAGAGGATTGCAATGGTGCATCAACTATGGTTGCATCTTACTTGGTTTGGAAGTTATTAGCGAAAAAGTAAACGCCCTTATGCATAGGTGGCTTTGGACATTCCCAAGAGCATTCCCAATATTCAATGGCCTGTAGCTCCCCAGGCTTTGACCTGACCCGAAAAGCATTGCTATATATATATATATATATATATATACCCTTATATATATAATATATATATATATATATATATATATATATATATATATGAGGTTTTCTTAGTATACCTCATATTAGTGATTTTGACCTATATTGACCTCTGGTGACCTTGATATTAACCTGACGAGAACAATGACCAAAGTATTTTTAATATCATTTTCAAGAGCTTTCGATTGCCGTTTTGCGTTTATTTCTAGATCTCTTAGTTCTTGAGATCGTAGGGGTCTTTTTTAGCCCCCCTCACCAAGGCGAAGGTAGCGCATACCCGCCACCGGGGCAAGGGTTAACAACAGCTCCTCGGGATCCCCGGCCCGTCACCCCCGAAATCTTCTCCGGCACCTGGTTCGTTTAGAATGGCTGAAAGCAGTGTTTTTGCTAGTGGTAGCGCCAGTCAACATAATGAAGCAGGACTACAGAGGCAAACAGGTTTAGGCGATGTTCAAATAGTCCACGGCTCAAATATACCACAAATCAATTCTACCTAAAGAACAAAGAGTCATAGAACGTCCCAGTGAATAACTATCTAAATGTCGAATGATAAAATATTCTACAAAGTGGAAAATAAATGACTCAAAAGATATAATCTGGACATGTAAGAAGAATAAAAATGCTGCAGTTGAGGAAGAATGAAAAATGTACAGACTTCCCGTCAACTGAAGATATTCCCCAACTATATTGGCACATTCAAGCTTTTTCTGACCTCTGCTAAAACAATCAGATTAAACCAATTCACTCATTCTTATTTGTTTGGGTAGGGAATGAAGAAAGGTACCTTATTTCAAATTGCTTTGACACCAAAAGAAGATATGGAAGCCAGGGAAACTGCCAACTCGGCTACTGGGGTTTGGACACATTTATGAAAATTGAGGCATAAGTGGACAAAATAGCCATCGTGACAGTATGGTCAAAATCAAACCGCATATTTTCGAAATATAGAAGAAGTGTGTAGCGATAAATTCAATTTAGCAACTCTGTTCTTCAATTGCACAGCGTACCATCAGTGATACAATATTGGTACTGTGTTCAGTTTCTACTAAAACGAGAGACCCCGCTGCAGAAAACCCGGAAACCGCTGTCACAGTTGCCAGATTTTAACATGCAGCCCAATGGTGCCGATTGTTAGTAGTTGCCAGAAAGTTGCCGCCTAGATGCCCGAAATGTGACAGTCAATTTTTACGAGAAATACATGATTGTGGGCATATTTAAGGCATTAAAGATAACGCAAAACGTTATCAAGTATTTCTCGTCCATTTTATCAGGTTAAATAATATTTAAAGTTTGAGTCTCTTCGATTTAGCGGCCCTATTTCTTTGAATTTAGTATTAAGTACGCCTAAAGCTACTAAGAAAAGTACTAAAGAGTGAAAGAAATAAACATAGCTGGGCAGCAATTCTACCAAACTACGCAACAGCGACATACAAGTTCGTAATGTTTATTTGATGTAGAGCCTGCCAAAACATGTACACAGGTGGGAAGCCACTTTTTAGGGCATATTTTTGGGGTATATCTGAGATAAGTGCAGGCTAAAACTGGCTGAATAAATAGTGCTGCCCATGGCTAATCTAAGATGAATGTAGGCTACTTGAGACTGATGCACTTTCACATATCAAACTAGGTTTTCATTCCTTAGCTTGCTTGTGCCTTACCTTATTTGTGCCCTAGATCAAGATTGGTTAGGTAGATTTGGAGCTGGAGGAAGTTGGGAGAGTTGGCGCCAGCAACAGACTGGCAACAACAGTAATTCAGGTGAGATTTCATGATCAAATTATCATGTCAATATTGTACAGATAGCAAATGTGTGCCAATGCAGTCCTCCACAAAGTGTTAAAACACACACTAACGTGCACTGGAGGGGGCCTAGTAGACCCCCTTCTCATCTCAGGAAATCGCAGAAAATCTCAGAAAGAAAGAGACTTTGAAAACGCTGGTTGGGGGTGTGTTGCTTGCTACAAGTGGTGGTAAGCAACACACAGGACCTGAACTGCATGGAGTTAAAGCAGGACTTTGACTACACTGGATCTTCTTTGGTATGAGACTTCCAATACCTCTGTAGGTACCTATTAGGCCAATAGACATAATTTACATCTATGCAGGGTAGTTGCCTCAGAGTTTTTACTGCAAGAAGGAATGAACAGGCAGGTGATAATCAGGTGTTGGGGAAAATTTTAAGCATTTGATCTGTCTATAAAAATGCTACCTAAGGTCACTTTACCAACACATTTTAGGTAGATCCAAATCCTATGTTGACATTGACATTTTGCCCCTTTTGTTGATATGTGAGATAGAAGTTCAGTGGGGGAAGCTGTGATCAGGGTTCCCAATTGTGTGTAGGTGCACACTCCCATTCATAGATTAGTTCCCAATAATAATTATTTTCATGATAATTGCCACATTTAATCATGCAGAAATATACCATAATTGGAAACACTCCTTCCAAAAATGGAAACTTTTCAAAGGAAATGCATGTCATTAGGGGAAACTGCAGTCAGAGTTGCCAATAAAGTTATGATCCCAATACGAAACAATGATCCATAATTGGAAATTTTCCTTCCAAAACATAAACATGATCTAAAAATGAAAACACAGTTTAATACTTTCATGCAGTAATGGCTTGGTGCTTGAACCTTGTCTGTTGCAAAAAGTAAGAGACAGGTAGATGACATTCAGCATATTGGAAATAGTATTCAAGTATACAATTATCATTTTCAGCTTTTGTGACAGAGGAGGCATACGTCACATTGAGTTTGTGACAGCCAGCATACTTTCTGCACCTCTGATGGAAGCAAGGGAGTTAAGTTTGTCCACAGCTGCGGGCGTACTTCAATGGTTTTACAACATATTTGCAAGAGCCTCACACTTCATAAAACAAATTCAACGTAAGCATGGATGGCATGCCGTTGTTAAAATTAAAAATGCTGCAATTCCTGTCGCACTTTTACACTCAATGGTTTTTTTAACTGATTGAGTAGTCAAAATTTTGGAAATATTACACTCAACGGACTTGTTTCATTTCTGCCAGCACCCTTCTCAAAAAGGCTTTTGAATAACTCAATATTTCAAAAGCTGCGTCCCTCTTGAAATATCCCTGATGCTAAGCGGCACCAGTGTATAAATATCCCAGATAACACATCAATATGCACCATGTGTCAAAGGTGTGCCCAAGGGAACAAGAGTGGAACCCCACATCATTCTAGCTATGGAGATTCCTTATTCACCACATGCGAATCCCTGCTTTTGCGACTTCCCCATCTCTATTCCCCCTCCTCCCAACAAGACTGAGGGATGCCGCGTCACTGGTTATGAGTGCCCGCTTGAGGAGTCCTTGACGGTCACTTCTCCCTCCTCTCAGGACTAAGATTTGCTTCGCCCCTAACCAGTATGTGAGTAATACTCGCTCAGGTTATCTGCAATGCTCAAACCAGCTGCTCGGATGTCGGACAGCCTCGTTGCAGTCGCACCAGATTGCCTCTCTTTCGGAAAGTTCAGGCGTCCCCTTAATCGAGCTCTGGTATCATCTCCATTAGCTGGCGACTCAGACAGCCGGCTGCTTTATCAGTGCGGCTGATGCAGCGTCGCGCCGCTCAGCGCCAGCCGACGGCGCGGTCAGCTGTTGTAGCGACGAGCGTCGGCTGCGGCGCCCTCGGTATCATGTGACCCAGATGGCTACCCTGTCTCCAGCTCCGGCTCAGAGGCGGTGCCAGTTCCCGGCAGGTCAGGGCAGCTGGCCATACTGGTACTCAGTGGATACCAGTCCAATCCGTCAACACATTCAGCCACTCACAGTAGCTTGGATGGGAAAAATGTCAATCGGTGAGGTCTCATTATGTGATCCGTGGCCCTGCTTATCGTTCATTAGACCTGCCACCGGTCCCTCCCGGCGCCGTGGCGGGAATCTTACCCCCTCCCCCTCAGCGGACTCCAGAGCGGGCGCACTTCCTCCGAATCGGGACCAGATAGAATGACGACCTCAGAACGGCTTCTGTTTCTGAGCGCGAAGGCGCCGCGTCATGGCGGAGACTGACCTCACGCCAGTTGAAACACAATGATAAATGTGAGAGATCAGAAAAGGAGGCGGATAGGAGAAAGACTGAAGATAATAATGGTTGAATTTACAGGGATCAGGAGCATGGCAGAGATAGCGTTGAAATGGTTGATTAAACACAATTTTCAGAGTTAGACGTGAAATAAGCAATGGGCTGGCCCAAATAGCGTTTGAAGGCCAGTTAAATCCGCAGCGAGGGGAGGGTGTCAAACGGGGATCTTGTGGGATCAAGCAAGACTTCGGAAAACGAGCGGAGAAAATTAAGGCTGAAGGATATGATGAACGGTAAGCTCTTGGAAGCCAAGGGATGAACATTATAAAAAGTGAGGGAATGAAATAAATCTACCGATAGAGGGTTCTTTGTTGATATACAGGAAGAACATAAAAATATTTATGGAAAAAATACAACTGTGTACCGGCGATAGCCTAAAACAAGTTCAGAATAAATGCAAGGAAATGTAAGCGAGCACAGGGGTGTAGCCAAGGGGGGCGGTAGGGACAGCCGCACCCCCCCCCCGAGAGCCCGAAGTGCCCCCTGAGGACACGAGCTGTGCGACGCGTGGCTCGCCCGCACTAAGCTCTGTGGCCCAATTTGAAATTGTATACCAGACAGGGACCTCTTAAGCCCGCTTTAGCACTATTCTGCAACAAGCAGGGCCCTTTTTACCCATCAGGGCCCTTTTGGCGCCGTCGCAGGGGCACTTTTCGGGGCGCCGCCCCCCCTCGAGTGAAATCCTGGCTACGACCCTGAGCGAGCATGTATAGTAATTCACAATATAAGTCCACTAGCTCCTGGTGTTACAGAAGGCGATACAAATGCAAGTAATCTTAATAACAGCGCGAAGTCACATGACGATATAACTGTTCGGCATAAAGTGATAATCAAGGAACGATGCATGCATGCGCTTCTGTACCAGCGAGTGCTAAAATCGCCCTGAAAAATATCTCCTTTGACTGGTGCATATATTTTTCTACACTACTTATCCAATTAATTCTAAAGGCAAACAAGTTTAAGTGGCTTGAACAGTTACTGAAATAAATAATTCTCTGTGACAATAAACTGTTTCCGAAAAGTCTGGTAGTTTCAGAGGGTAGAACGACCATTGTTTAGTACAGGTAAATAGCCGGGATGGTTGTACAAATCAAAATAGATAAACTGTAACATCATATAAACACCCACATAGATGGTATTTTCTGTGTCAATACCACCAATGTAAATGCATACTACATTTAGCGCCCTGAAAATAGCTGCTTTCTAATTACCGAGACCCCTACAACAAATTTATATTTAACAAGTCACCTATTTCCATTGTTTGCTGCGTAATCCATCTCACACCCCCTGTTAACCCTCGCCCCGATGGGGGTTTGTACACCACCTGTTAACCCTCGCCACGATGGGGGCTTGTACAACCCCTGTTAACCCTCGCCCCGATGACAGGTTTGTACACTACCTGTTAACCCTCGCCCCGATGGAAGTTTGTACATCTCCTGTTACATGATCAGCTCCAGGGGGCACCAGATGAGCTCCGCCCGTACGATTATTGGCGACGATGAGGCATTTTCTGAAAACGGATTACGTGCCTATACTCTTCCTGGGTGCTTGGAAAGGCGACAGAATGCCCTAACTGACCAAAAAGGCACTTAATTGTCAAACAATAGCTTAAATCGCTAAATGCAGTCTAGTTCCATCTAGGCTCAACGGCGTAGGGCACTAAATTTCGAGCGGCACGGCCCAAATAGGGTACACCACCTGACAATCAAAAGGGCACCCCGGCACCGATGGGGGGAGCACGTGCCCCCTGTGCCCCCCTCGGCTGCGCCCCTGGGTACACGTAATGTCTTCAGTGCGCCACCTGTAGTGTTTACCACAGCTTTATCGGGAGGACAACGCGAGCGTCCATTGTTTTGTTTTTTATTGAGATGGTGGTGCACGGGTTCGGTTCGACGCGGCTTAGTATGTATTTCTAAGCTTAATTTGTCACAGGATTGTTCAGAATGCACTGGGGCAGGAATTGTCTCTCAAAATGTCAAATGTTTAAACAATGAGGCCTGTTTTTTGTGTTTGAAACCTCGCTTATTGCCTGAATTATGACTTTACTCATGAGGACATACCTTCGAAATGAAAAGCCTTCAGGCCCTTCATCTCGCTCATATTTTCACATGTAGCACCTATCTTCATTCCTATGCAGACATAATTTATGTCATGGATTAATGCATTGTAATTGACATTTTATTGAAAGAAATGTGCCGTTATTAAATAGCTAATACCATGAATAAATGTATTGGAATTTGTGTACTATTAAAGGAAATGTGCATTTTTGTGTACATACTTGGGCGCCATTCTGAGTCTGAGTCGACTCCGACTCAATATTGATTTGTGTCAGAGTTGAGTCGACTCACTTCTGAATTTTGGTTTAGTCGAGTTGGCTCACCATTTTCAACACATCGAGTCAAGTCAGAATCAGAGTCAGCCTTTAAGCTGTGAGTCAGAGTTGATTCGACTCAAACAATTTTGAGTCATCAACAAGTCTGATCATGACCTCGCCATTGGAAATGCATGGGGAAAACGGATATTGGTCGACAAATTTAATTTTTCTGTAGATACCGATTGGAATACCTACGTATTGTCCACATCATTGGTATCCTAGGCCCTTTTATAGGTTCATGTTGCAAGCTTAGACCTGTGTCCTTTCAGAGGTTATCTGGGGCTACTTAAGCAAGTTTTCAGACTTGGGTCAATAATTTTGCAGCAAATGATGATAAAACTTTTATCTTGATAAAGCCTTTATCCTGACCTCAGGTCAGGAATTCTTAAGCTTTGAACTCATATAGTCATTTAGTATAGTATATTCTATAATATAGCGTAGTATATATTATAGTCTAGCATAGTATCATCATTCCACGACATATGCATCATGTCCGTAATATTTCAGGTATGTCGATATTAAAAAAAACAAATGACCAAAAACAATAACAAATCAAAATCCTATTTTTTATGCCAGCTGGCTGTCACTCCAAGTCATTCAAAGTGGAATTCAGTCTCAAATATTTTAACAGAGTAGGATAAATCAAATATATGACAATTTACACGTTTTTACTTGGACTATGACGTCGCTATCGATTTTGAATAATTGGAAGACGTCATTTTTTGTTCTTTTTAGAAGGGGATTACACTTCTTATAAAGAAAATCGGTTGGATTATTATTGTGTTAGAAGGAGGGCTAACCCCCCCCCCGTGCCTGGTACATTACAGTTCAGACCTGTGCCAAGGACGGGTTAATTACACCTCACTCCGAAACTGCCCAAAACAAATAACAGAAACTTATATGGTTGGTCATCAGATCTATCACCTCCTGGTCAGCCTAACGTTAGTAGAATCCCTCGAAGAAGGTCTGTTCCATCTGAGTCTCGTGAGAAGCCGGTCTGTTGCACCTGTGTGTCGTGGGAAGCCGGTCTGCTGCACCTGTGTCTCGTGCGAACCCGGTCTGCTGCACCTGTGTCTCGTGCGGAAGTAGTGTGCAGCAAAGTATTGAAGATTAAATTTAAGTGTTAATGCAAGACAATAGAAGTGGTACCAGAAGTGTCTCTCGTCGATATATTTCGTGGAGCTCGATTATCCTCAAGTGCAGAACTCTAATAGCTGATAACATAGAAACGCTAATATCAGCCGGAGTCTCAACCACTAATATAAATAAATTTCGATGAACTACAGAATGAAATGACTCAAGCGACAGTCGACTTCACTCAGTCCAGCTGAACTTAGGTGCTTCCAGTTCAGTTCAGTCCTGTTGTATTGGGGTGGTACCAGTTCAGTTCAGTCCTGCTGTACTGGGGTGGTACCAGTCCAGTTCAGTCCTGTTGTACTGGGAAGGCACCAGTTCGGTTCAGTCCTGTTGTACTGGGGTGGTTCCAGTCTAGTTCGGTCCTGTTGTACTCCTGTGGTACCAGTCCTGTTCGGTCCTGTTGTACTCGTGTGGTACCAGTCCAGTTCAGTCATGTTGTACTCGTGTGGTACCAGTCCAGTTCAGTCATGTTGTACTCGTGTGGTACCAGTCCTGTTCGGTCCTGTTGTACTGGTGTGGTACCAGTACAGTTCAGTCCTGTTGTACTGGGGTGGTACCCGTCCTGTTCGGTCCTGTTGTACTGGGGTGGTACCAGTCCAGTTCGGTCCTGTTGTACTGGGGAGGTACTAGCTCAGTTCAGTCCTGTTGTACTGGGGTGGTACCAGTCCAGTTCGGTCCTGTTGTACTGGGCAGGTACCAGTTCAGTTCAGTCCTGTTGTACTTGGGTGGTTCCAGTTCAGTTCAGTCCTGCTGTACTCGGGTGGTACCAGTCCAGGTCGGTCCTGTTGTACTGGGGAGGGACCAGTACAATTCAGTCCTATTGTACTCGTGTGGTACCCGTCCAGTTTGGTCCTGTTGTACTGGGGTGGTGCCAGTCCAGTTCGGTCCTGTTGTACTCCTGTGGTACCAGTCCAGTTCGGTCCTGTTGTACTTGGGTGGTTCCAGTTCAGTTCAGTCCTGCTGTACTCGGGTGGTCCCAGTCCAGTTCAGTCCTGCTGTACTCCTGTGGTACCAGTCCAGGTCGGCCCTGTTGTACTCCTGTGGTACCAGTCCAGTTTGGTCATGTTGTACTGGGGAGGTACCAGTCCAGTTCAGTCATGTTGTACTCGTGTGGTACCAGTCCTGTTCGGTCCTGTTGTACTCCTGTGGTACCAGTACAGTTCAGTCCTGTTGTACTGGGGTGGTACCCGTCCTGTTCGGTCCTGTTGTACTGGGGTGGTACCAGTCCAGTTCGGTCCTGTTTTACTGGGGAGGTACTAGCTCAGTTCAGTCCTGTTGTACTGGGGTGGTACCAGTCCAGTTTGGTCCTGTTGTACTGGGGAGGTACCAGTTCAGTTCAGTCCTGTTGTACTTGGGTGGTTCCAGTTCAGTTCAGTCCTGCTGTACTCGGGTGGTACCAGTCCAGGTCGGTCCTGTTGTACTGAGGAGGTACCAGTACAATTCAGTCCTGTTGTACTCGTGTGGTACCCGTCCAGTTTGGTCCTGTTGTAATGGGGTGGTGCCAGTCCAGTTCGGTCCTGTTGCACTCCTGTGGTACCAGTCCAGTTCGGTCCTGTTGTACTTGGGTGGTTCCAGTTCAGTTCAGTCCTGCTGTACTCGGGTGGTCCCAGTCCAGTTCGGTCCTGTTGTACTCCTGTGGTACCAGTCCAGGTCGGCCCTGTTGTACTCCTGTGGTACCAGTCCAGTTTGGTCATGTTGTACTGGGGAGGTACCAGTCCAGGTCGGTCCTGTTGTACTGGGGAGGTACCAGTCCAGTTCGTTCATGTTGTACTCGGGTGGTACCAGTCCAGGTCGGTCCGACTGCACTGGTGAGGTGTCGGTCACGGCCGGAGTTGTCTGAGCGAGCACTGCGGAGTGGGGCGGGCTTCATTGATCGGTCACCGTGATCCATCCCTGTGCTGTGCGCTGCTGCTGGAGCCAGCCGATTTGACGCCTGGACGCCCCCAGCGTCCGCCGGCCAGCCTCTTTGTCCTACTGGTATCCCCCATGGAACGCCGCTCAAATGGAAACGCCAGCAAAAACAGAACCGGCTGCTCGGGAGATGAGAGAAGAGACGAAAGACAATGGCCAGAGCCGAAACGTTTTAGAGATCCCTGGAAAACAAAACTAAAATGTTCCTCACATATGTTTCCGTAGCGGAATAGAACGGTCGGGAAGGTCTGGCACAAGTCATAAGTGAGTCTCACACATTACGTTCAGTCTTAATCTCTCTTAACCCTCACTGTAGCATTCAGTCCTGTTGTACTGGGGTGGTAGGTTTCTGAATACCTTTCTCGGGATCTTCCGATGTGGTAAAAAGGCGTTGCAGAGCGCCGCCGCACCTTACATACCTGATTCCTGATCATTTGTACCAAATTCCCCAAAACTTTGTGTCAGAGATATCTTAAGTCAGGTCACCAGGTCAAGTAACTTCACCTCAAATGTTTCAGGTAACGCCAGTACAAATATATTCATTCTAGAAAGACCTTCTCAACATATTGGTATCCCAGAAAACCCGTCAGCCAGGTTGAAGTGTTTGAGCTGTGACCTACGAGAGGTCATCTGGAACCACCTAAGCCGTTTTCAGACTTTGATTTTGACTTTCCTTTTGATGCAATGAGTTCGTGTTGTTATTGCCAGTCAATTGAAAAAACGTATAATGAATAAGCCAGTTTAGACAGTAACCTAAACCCCATCTGGGTCAGGTCATTTTTACATATTGATACAGTATTGAAGCACGTGTTACGACATATTATCTATCATTCGAACGTTCGTAACAAAAGAAAGCTAATGAGGCCCAACATTGACTAACTCATGGGCTACATGACACCGTACTGCGTATGCGTGCGGCGTGCTGGTGTGAGTTCTGCCGGCAGAATAGCGCAGCCGGTGCCGATGTCACCCGCGGCTTGGCTGATCGTAGGGAGGCCACTTCAAAATTGGCTCTAACGAAACCCAATCAGGAGCTAGTGTAAAACAACTGTCACTAGCAGGTACCCTTCTTTGACCCGTCGTTGCCTCAATATTTAGCTCAGCCAAAAAGTAAATGACAGGCCCGTAACTAGTTATTACGGGCTATCTATCACGTTTCACATTTCCCCATTATCTTGCACTAGAGCCGAGATCGAGGGGTGTTCAAAATACCCCAAATGAGGTGAAAGTGAATTGAAGGCCCACTGGGGCGGGGTTAGCCGTCATTCCTCTAGGAAAGCAAGACTAAGCGAGCCAAATACGATCCGCAGTGATCGATCGGACACCGACAACAAATGCTCCGGCAACCAGGAGTGGCGGCTGTAAGCTACTAACAGCAGGACAAGCCATTCATTGGATACCCAAATGAGTATCTGAGTCATTCGCAGATAAGATTAGTTGAATTGAATTTTCCAGAAAGTTCGGCTACCTAACCTTATTCCTGTCAGGGTGATTGTGGTGCGAATGGATCCTTCGTATATTTTGTTAAGATATCCACAAAAAAGGCTTACAATAAGCTTTTGAAGCTTTTTGGTTTTTCCTAAAGCTAAATTTGGCATATTCCTTGAAACTTGTGAGCTTATTTCCTAACCAGGGACGGAGCTATGACTCGGTATTTAGGAAGAATATATTCGCAAAACGAGTATTACCGTGTACGGTGCGTTCTGCGAACAATGACGTCCGTGATAATATTAAGAGTAGTTATTAGGTTTGAATATTATAACTAGGTTGTTAGGTGATAGTTCATTTACATTTTCCTTTAAATTTTTACAAAGGTAGCTTCAGCGACACAATATGGGAATTATCGTGTGATTTAAAACGCACAGTGGAGTGGGGTTCTAAAAAGTAATTCCCACTTTTTTACCAAGGTGGCCCGAGAACCATTCGCCACCGGAAAAGTTACTTGACTAAGTATGAGAAAATTTATGAACGCATCGATTGGCAAGAGGGACTATGAAATCGGTCGATAAGTTTTAACTTATTTCATAGTCAGGTCTATATTTTGAGACCGTCAGAATCACGCGATCGCACCAGTTGCCTTGCAATGCAGACCGAGTGGTAACGTAATAACGCCATATAATCGGATAATATTCCGAGGTCACCCCACATGAAGCTTAAGGCCAAGTTCAAAGATCACAGGTCAAGATTATTGACCCCAGCGTCCAGCTAGATGGCAAATTCAGCATGACGTATGTTATGCTACGATTTCATAGTTACGGATACTCAATATCAAAGTCAAGGTCACGGATCAACGACAGAGGTCTCTTTTAAAGGTTGATACATCATTTCCCACCCAAAGGGCTGCTTTAGTACCAATTATGTGATGTAGGTGAACACAAAGAGAGAGTTATTTAGTTTACGTTACATTTATTTTGTTAACAGACGGTTAACTGTATCACAGCTTCATCGGTGTAAAAACAGTCGTAGTTACACAAATAGTAACAAATTACAAAGCACAGCACAGAGACAAATTCGTTAACTAGTCAACATGATATTATTTTTGCTTTTTAAGTTATTGTGCCTAGCGTCTAATATTTTTCCACTATAGCGAGTTCCCCCTCCCCTTCCCCCTCCCTCCCCCGACGCCAACCCAACTTACAAATCTCGACCGAATGTCAGCATTCAGAAGAACTGAATTAAGGCCACTTCAACTGTTTTCTTGAACTGTTTCTTTATGCTTCAACTGAAACTTCAGAACTATTAGATTATTGTAAGTGGCCACATTTCTTTATGAGAGCTATTAATGCCTTCGCGCTTCTATGAAATCTAGCATCGTGATTTTGTCTTGGTTTCTGGGTAAGATGCACCGATGACCTTTCCATTGCAGTTCCTAAAAACATGAATATCGAAGAGAGTCTAACAGAGCTCAACAATTTCGACCAACATATCCAGTTTACCTTGGAAAAAGAAAGTGAGAAGTTCTTTGCATCCTAAATACAGTTGTTATTAGGACTGATGAGTAAAAATTTAAGGTTCATAGAAAACCAACAAAAACGATTACATTCATGATTTTTCTGGACATAGTAACAAAACAAAAAGTGGCATAGTGATTGGCTTCATTTTACAAGCCTTTTAGATTTGTAGTTACCACTCAGCTACTCAGCCAAAATCAGTCACACTTTCGAAGTATTTGAGGCATGATTCAGTGAGAAGTTATTGGTAAAACAATCACTGCATGCTCCTGTGAGCTGACGTCACCTTTGAGAGGTCAGATGGTCAAAACTTAACTTTGCGGTCCAGGTTGTATTAAAGGGAATGTGGCACTCTGGTCGAATCCTGGAATTTAGTGTAATTAGGTGTACTTTTAGCCAAAAATAATGAAACCACCCATGATTTCTCTGAAAAATGTTCAATAAGCTCAATATTTTGTTTTTAAAAATACTCATCCAGGAAAATAAATAAATATCTGCCTGTGGATGATGTCATGATCTGGCAACCACTACCATACTTGAAATGCTTCAAGGGCTTCGATTGGATGATGCTCATCGTGACGTCAGCATATGTCGTCACACCAACAGCCATGACAACTGTGGCCTGCTGCTGGGGGTAGATTGCCGGGAGGTTTTAGCTTTTTTCTACGGATATCTCGAGTTCCAAGACAAATGATATATTGAGTACCGGGATTTCCGACTTGCTTTACAACTTGGCTATCTCAGTTAAAATCACGTTATGAAGGTGCCACATTCCCTTTAAGAATACACGGTTTGGGGATTTTCTGCTCTATCTATCCAGTATTTACTGAAAACGAGCCCTTTCTATTTTTGACCATAGACTTATTGGGTGACCAAAACACTGACCCCACATTAGGTCAACAATATCAAAATTCCGAGGTACCAGATTTGTAGACCCTAATGACCCCATCATATTGTGAAAGTTTCAAATTGATCGGTTGGCTGATGTTCCTTAGGCACCGCTTCAAACTCGTGATTTTAGGTTTTGAGGTTGGGTCGCTTGACCTTGGATAGGTCCTTGACCTGACATGACCTAACTTAACACGCGCATTGACGGGGGCGGGTACCCCCCCCTCGGGTTTTTCGGAGATAGCAGAAAAACGCCAGCGCGTAGCGCCGCCGTACTTGGCATACCTTTTCCCTCATCATTTTTACAACTTCTG
Source organism: Lepas anatifera (assembly GCA_034440635.1). Lineage (NCBI taxonomy): Eukaryota > Metazoa > Arthropoda > Thecostraca > Lepadidae > Lepas > Lepas anatifera. Next base: position 1,899,905 of record JAOTON010001814.1, on the reverse strand, counting down.
TAAAAATTTTAAGGTTAGGTCATCCAAGGTCAGGTCACCAGTACAGGTCAAGTGACCCGACCTCAAAAAAGTTTAAGATAGCATAAGTCGGAGCAGGGTGAACTTATCCCATTGAAACTCATATCACATAATGGCCCCACCGAGTTCTCTAAAATATGTTCCGGTAGTTTTGATATCGATGACCTAAGGTCAGGTACGAGGCATGACCTCTCCATTAGAAATACATGAAAAAATGGTTTTTACGGAATAACTCAGTAACGGATGGTGATAGAGCATTTATTTTAGCTTCATTAGACTCGCCTGGGATTTGCCGTTCTAATGATATGCATTTTATATAATTTGACCCTGACCTGACCTCAGGTGAGGTCAAATCCTTGATTTGACCTAGCAAGGTCAAATTATATATCATTCGATTTGGCTTGCTGAGAGAATTCATATAGTTCAAAGTCGTTTTGCTCTATCTTTACTTGTTCAGATGTAATGGCCGAAAAACTGAATTTACATGTTATCCCTATGACGACTGTTTTTGACCTCTCGTGACCTTAAATGTGACCTGACAAAAAATGGTTCAAATGTTTTCGATGGAGATTTGGATGGGCAACCCAACGCCGTTTACCGTTTTTCGCTACCTACCGTGGTTCTTGAGATCTTAGGGGGAGGGGCGGGTACCCGCCCCTCCTCGTCAATGCGAAGGTGGCTCAGACCCCGTCAATGCGCGTGTTAAGAAAAATTGATCAGAGGCGTAGAATTTATCAGGGATAAGGTACTGTAAGTTTCGTTGTTCTGCGTTTCTTAGTTTTTTGCGTTATCTGGGGAAAACCAGGAGGGGGAAATTTCGTCCCCCCCAGCGGGGTTGCGTCTTAAGTCAATGGAACGGCAGAAATAAGCATTAGTATGAGAGAAAATGGGGCTCGGGTACCTCTCAAGTTTTTCATCTGGAGGGCCTGGAGGTAATTTGAATGTGTGTTCTTGCATTCACAATGACTTGTAATAATAAAACCACACTTATATGGAAAGGCTTTGGTTTTGATTTTTCAACATATATTTGGATAAAGTGGATTTGTCCAGGGCGCAATTACTTTTTTCCATTTAAATCATATATCTCTGCCTTAAAAATATACCACCAGTGAGAATCTTCCATTGCTGCTTTCAGAATATGCGATAAATTTCTGACTTTTAAATTAAAACCATCAATTTTGGAATGTGACAGCCTTGTGCTTATTTTTTGGGAATCATAAACCCGTGTAGATTTTCGAAAGTACTGAATTTATTTCGCTAGTCGACTAAAATACATTCTTACGCACAAATTATTTGCAACGTTGGTAAAATGTATGGATTGGAGGTGAGCAGTACCCAAAACAAACTGCCACTTGTACCTTGCTCTGTTATTAGGGGGGGCAATTAATTAGGGGCGCAATATACACACTTTCCCCTCCATTCAAATTGACCTCCATTTGTCGGGGAAACTTCTTCGGATGTGGATATGGATGGATATGATATGGGCTTCTGATCTTAACAGGATGGTATCGGACTTTTATCGGTCACAGCCTACTGGAAGGGAGGGGAGGGGCGGGGGAGGGGTGCCGGCCTGCCATGGTCCGTCGGTATTAGGACGGCGCTCTGACGGACTAGTGCAGCGGAGAGTGATTAGGCTAACACGGCAGAATGATTAGCTCGGAAACAATGCCTCATATACCGAAAGCCACGGCTGATTTATGTATGTTAGGAAGTGATATTCAGCTAACTAGGTGCTATGCCTGTGCAGGAATTCTTGAAAAATGATTCAAAGTATCTCAACTTAAATATACATTTTCCCAATCTACAACCAGTAGTAAAATATGTGTAGAGGATGGATTAGATTGTCGAATAATTCCTTGAGATTGGCTGATCAAAAGGGAAATATATTTAAGTTTGTCAGGGATCTGAACGACTCTCGTCTGCCCGCGGCAAGTTATCGCTGCAATTGTATCGTGATGTTTTGTGCTGCCTTGTTATGGCATGGAGGGATCTTGACAGCTGAGAGGCCATTTCAGCTGGGTTTAATATGCACGTTTCAGAGCTACACAATTGGTCCAAGTGCTCATCTACAGTCAAGAGCGTCTCTGGCTACAAATATGGCCGCACAGCTCATCGCTACAGCTGGATAGCGTGAGGCTCCCATTGTGCTGCCAGGAATCAAAGTTTTTATAGCTTAAAGTTTGATGGCTCTGCTAGAGCTGCAGCTCATGTTTCATGGTCATAGGCAGTGGAAGAAGGAGGAAAAGGGACGCATCCCCCCGAACTCGTGAACCAGGGAGAACGTCCCCCAGAATTGTGGGACTTAGTTTTCTAACTCCTACTCCTGGCCTTCGCCAATGTTTCCGGTTTTAGTTTTGCTGAACTGCCTTGATAGCACTCTTACAGACAAGAGACATCTAACATCTAAGTTGAGTTTGCCCCCCCCCCGGTTACCAACAGGTCAGAGTTCACCCACCCTTTAGCAAACAATCCCTAGTGGTGCCCCTGTTCATGGTGAGGTAGCACGTGAGTAAAATACCCTAAAGAATCTTCGGAGGATTCAGGTGATGGAGAAAGACATTTCATGACTCTATGAGAATGAAAGTTGGGCCGTAACGGAGTTACTTCGTAAAATGTGCTTGAATGGCTTCAAACTGCGTGAACTACTTCGAAAGCGAGGATAAGATTCAGCAATAATGAATGCTGAGTGGCATGTATTTCCGGAGGCTGCCATCAGTGAAATTTGCAGCGATGGAGCTTCGATTGAAAAGCCACCACAAGATGCAACAACAGGAATAAGCATCCAACTGTTTGCTTTGCAGGCAATCAAGTCCTCGACGCCGAAAATCAGAGCGAGTGACTAAGACCAAAGCCCGTTCCCTGCACGTGTGACCACATTACGGGGCTTTAGTTCGGCTTAACTCCTGAGTTAGAGCCATAACCTTGACAAACAGACCTATACCTGTGCTGGGATTTGTAGTAGGAGAAGGGGCGCAGTGAAGTGTTGGTATTTCTTAAATGTATGATTGAACGTGATGATTGGTGACACTAGCATCCGGAACTATTTAATGGATTTCGGGCAACAATACATGTATGTATGTACCTACCAGTTACTCGAAATCGTAAGCAGATGATAATGTAATTCACGAAAAATGGAGATTCAGGAGAGCTTTGCATCAATGAGAAAAAAATCGAATATTTTTTACCGAGTGTGTTTTCCACAGGATTGCACACTGGGTTCCATTAGCAGGCTACAGGCAGAGCAGTGATGTTGTACTTAGCTACCTAGTGAACCCCTGTGTGGAGAGGTCAGTGCAAGGTTCCAAATTCAGTGTGGTCCATTTGGAACTGCACCCACGAAATAGTCGTGCAGGCTCTTATGAGTTTACGGTGGTGGTAGCTCGTCCGTAAACTTTGTTGGCATGGTCAATGCCACATTAGACTGTTTCACTTTTCACTCAATATTCACTAGCACTTTAGCTATCCTGGTTTAATTTTGGGCGGTGATTCCGAAAATCAAATTAGTTTTTGCCTGAAATAATACTAAGGGTGGCGCAAAAGCAGTTTTGTTTAGGATTTTCGCCTGTATGTCCATGTTTGCCGTTAACAACGAATGTGTGTTACAAATTGCAATCTTTCTGGTGGAAAGGCCTAATACAGTTCTTACAAGGTTAATATTATTGTTTTAGACGTAGAAGAAATTTTTAAGAGAAAGAAAAACAAAGAAGCTAAATTTGTTGTCACAGGATTGTTTAGAATGCGCTGGGGTAGAAATTGTCACTCAAAATTTCATATGTTTAAACATTGATTTTTGTTCTTTGCGTTGGAAACGTCGCTTATTGCCTCAATTATACTGCTCAAGAAGGACATGCCTTCAAAATGAAAAGTCCTCAGGCCCTTCACCTACCCACCTGTTCGCGTTTAGCAGGTGCGTCGGAGAATTGACCTGTTCGCATTTAATTCCTATGCAGACATAATTTATGCCACGAATTGATGCATTGCAATTGAAATGTTCTTGAAGGAAATATGCAGTTAGTAAATAGGTAATGTCATAAATACATGTACTGGAATTTTCCTATTATTAAAGGAAATGTTTATTTTTTGTGTACATACTTGGCCACTATTCTGATTCGGAGTCGACTCCGACCCCACGCTTATTTGAATCGAGTTGAGTCGACTCACTTCAGAATTTGGGCTGAGTTGAGTCGGCTCACCATGTTCAACACTGTGAGTCAAGTCTGAATCAGAGTCAGCCTTCAAGCTGTGGGTCTGAGTTGATTAGACTCAAGAAAATTTGAGTCATCAACAAGTCTGGTTATTACGTCATCTCTTGGTTATTACGTCATCTCTAAATCGACATTAGGCAATTCTTTCTTCGAAAATGAGGCTGGCAAAACTAGGGAGTAACTCGGCTTCTAGAAGAGCTAGATCAAGTTTCTAAAGATATTCAAAAGCTCTTTGAAACGAAGAATCTGCAAGATCTCATCCATTTTGAAGTCAGGTCAAAACTAAAAATCGATGAAATTAACCCATTAACGCCCAGCGCGTCATTTTTGTCCTCCGACTTTGACAGGCTCCAGAATCGGTACCAGTGAAGTGATCTTCAGCTTTATGATATGGATGTGTGTTTCAGAGCGTAGACAAGCTATAAAAATGCACTTGAAAATCCTAGGTCTTTATGGGACGATTTTGGTGGAACTTATTTTGGCTAGGTTTTGGTCAACGTGAGATAGTTTTGCAAATTTTGTTTCTCGCAATAGCATATGGAAAGCCGAAAAGAGTTTTCATGATTGACATCAAGCTAAGACCTCTAGGAGTCAGATGGTGAAGAAACAATAAGATTTTCTTGAACGGCTTTGTCATGAGACATCGTCAAATATGAAGCAGACAAAAATGACCCGCTGGGCGTTGCGGACATCTTCGGGCCGCTGAAAAGGAGGAAAAGGATGTGTCCTGTCGTCCCGTCTGGTGGGTTAGGTGCATAATGTTACCTATAGAAAATGGAAGCATTGTGGGTCCTGCGAATTCAGGGTTACCAGTTTATAGGTTTTTCATCAAATCTGAGGATTTTTAGTGCAATGTCGATACGTTTGGAAACTTTGGAGTTTATGAAATGCTTCCCAACGTTTTCGGGGTCTGTCTTATTTTTGGAATGATTATCAAATATTTTTAACGAAAACATGCAAGATGGTTCCAGGGTTTTCTGAATGCGTTATCAAAGACAATTTTTAGAGTTTTGAAAACTTAACGAAATATTAGCATGACTTCACTGTTAAACTAGCAGAGCCTTTTCTTTTCCCCTTGATGGATTGTGTGTAGTGGATAGAGAGGATAGGGAACAGTGGCGGATTTAAGACTTCATTGGGTGTGGGGGGTTAGGGGTCTCTAGCCTCCCCCGCCATTGCCTCGGAACAGCCCTCAGTTATGCATTCACTATAGGCACACTGAAATTTCGGTGGGAGGGGGACTTGAGCCTTCCTAGCCCCCTTGTGTCCACCACTGATTGAAAGCCAATGACCAGCTAACAAATGAGTTGGGAATTATCGCGGCCGCCGCGCTGGTTTGTTGTGAAAAGATGGTGCAGTGTAAAAGTTTGGTGCACTTTAAAAGAGGCGAAAGCATGGGAAGTTCTAGAACTTCTGTCTAAAGGGTAATTAGCACTGTTGCAGCTTGGTTCTGGTCAAGTGAAACTACCATGAGTGAGCATCCTGGGGGTTAGGAGGAGGGGTCAAGACCCGCCTGGATTGTAGGTCTCCCACAGACTTTGTCTAGGGCTTGGATTGTATTGCCAGTGTTTAACCATCCAGAACCCCGCCTGGATCGAGAAGAAATATCCAGCCTTGGAGACATAAATATATCGAAAGCATAGTTGTTAGCAATGGCACAGATCAAATGTTTTGCAGGAAAAGAGGCAAAATAAGGTGTTTTAATTGCGCAAGATAGCAGAGCGGATCAGGTGCATATCATGAGTATGCCATCACAAAATATCTTAGTCATGAGGTTGAGAAAGATGATGCGCTGACTGGCCTTACAATGACCGGCGGCATGCCTAGAAATGTGGAGGCTCACATTATTGCGACTATGGGGCACGCTGCTTGCTCCAAAAATAAGTTGGAAAGATGTAAATTGACCCGTTTGGAGATTGGGAGATTAATCAGGCTAGTTTACACCGCATAGGGGTAGATGACAGATTCAGTTGTCAAAACTTTTCATCTGTATGCTGAATATTACGATTACTCGTTGAAAGCTCAGCGAACGTCAGTCACAAAGTCGGGGAGACGGAGGAAGAAGGAAGTAGAGACAAAAGAAACGGTTTCCCAAAACCTTTGATATTCACCTTATATTCTTAATATTACTATGCTATAGTATACCACAATATTCTTAAAATACTATGATTTTCACAATTTTAGTTTATCCCCTGCAAAGGATCAGTCTAGGTTAACCACCGTTGCATGCTATTTGCATATATGCGATTAGTGTTGTCTATGATTAAACCTAGAGAGCATACAACTGTCTTAACACTTTACTCTGGCCAATATACAAGAGGAAATAAAAACACTTCACAAAACTGCAGTAAAAGTGATGCGCATCGGGCCGCTGAGTGAGGTGACTGCGCCGCCCGGGAGCCAGCCGCGCAGTGCCAGCCGATGTCCCAAACGCCCAGCAGGTCATTTTTGTCCGGTGTCATATCTCAGCTTAAAAGTGGTATCGAGTTAAAACTTGCGGAACATCTTATTTGGCATATTCTAAACATAGGATAATATTTTTTCGCCAATCTGAACGCTGGAAGTAGGTGCGGGCGTTAATGCGTTAATCAATCAATAAATTAAACTAAATATTAAAAATAAAGTCTTCCATATCGTTTTTCGATTGCTTCAAGTGGTTGAAAAGACATCAGATGGAAACTTTTTGAGAACTTGTAGAACTAAGAGTTGGACAAATTATATAATCTAAGCCGGCTACAATGTAAAATACTTAATTCTTAATTATAGTTTTTTATAACGCCCATGAATGAAAACATCTCGAAATCAATTTAAAAGGAATTGTTTTAGTAGCCAAGAACAAAGCACGACAGGGGCAGAAACCTTTATTTTGGTCGCGAAAATCTAAAGGTACCCAGGGTATTAACTTGGCTTGATAGATCTGTGAACGGAAAATTCTGGATGAGTATTTATGTGGTAAGACTGCTAAAACAGTGCCCCTTGCGAAGGCACGAAGGCAGGCAAGAAAGACAAGAGCAGCAAGCCAGACATAAGGACCTGTTCGAATAACAAAGTATTCGACCGTGGTCATCCACAGTTGCCAATAGCCTAATGCGGGAGTCAGTTGCCTCTCCAAAGTTATGTACTACAATATTTGCACCATGTAACCCACTAAGAAAACCCCTTTTAGCTTGGGAGCTATGAAACCTAGAACAAGACAACAAGCACGAGTGTATTCTTCTTGACCCACGGATTCAAATGGTATGTCATATGCCCTTGTAAGGTCAGGTTATGATCTTGATTTTAGGTCGACGTCAAATAATGACCTTTCAAGGTCATTTTGCATACCAGTCGAATCTTTGGAGAATGTCATTACTATGATACCAAATTTAAACATGTATCTTGTTGCGCTCAGAAGTTATAGACAGAAACAAGTTCGATTATCGTGATCATTGGTGACCTCTGGGGACCTTAGATTTGACCTGACTTCATATTGGGTGAGAGCTTGCAGATTTCCGTTTCAAAGAGCTTTGAATGATGTTTAGAAACTTGATCTAGCTCTTCTAGATGTCGAGTTACTCCCTGGTTTTGCCAGCCTCATTTTAGAAGGAAAAATTGTCGCATGTCGATTTAGAAATGACGTTCATAACTCATGGACCTGACCTGGCCTGATGGCAATTTTTGAGCATAAGTTGTAGAGCTGATCGCCCTAGAAGCCTCCACAATGACGCACGTCTCATTTGGATAGGCTTAGAAGCATTCGTGAAAATTGAGGGGAGGGGCTTGACCCCCAGGCGGTGATGGGTTAGTGACGTCACAAATTCCCCTTGCAGCAAAAAGAAATGCGACTTCTAGTTATAAAACAATATTATTGACCTTGTAAGAGACGTATAAGGCTTTTCTACCAGACAGATTGTCATTTGTAACAAGCATTCGCGGTTAACGGCAAAAATGGACATAAAGGCAAAAATGCTAAACAAAACTGTGTTTGCGGCACCCTTAGCACTTATTTCCGGCAAAAACTAATCTAATTTTCGGAATCACCGCCCAAAACTGGAACAGGATAGCTAGAGTGCTAGTGGATTCCTGATATTTAGTGAAAAGTGAAACAGTGTAACACCACGTGCTGTTTTATGCTTGTCAAAGTCGATGGGATAGAAACTTGCAATCTCCAAAATGCATTACCCCGTCCCAGTGGGGTCCGGCGCCACCTTCGCCCCACCGGGGCCATCGATGACCACCCCTGAACTCGAAAATATGGGAGCTAGCGCAAATCTGCAAAGTGCGTAGGAAGCCTCACTTGAATTCCTATGGGTTTACTTCACATCTTTTAACCCTCGCCCCGGTGTGGGGGGGGTTTGAACGCCCCTCCGGTTTTTCCGGCGTCACGAAAAAAACGAAGGTGCAGAGCGCCGCCGTACTTAGCACACCTTATCCTTGATCAATTCTGCAACTTAACATGAAATTTTAAGGTTGGGTCATCTCAGGTCAGGTCGCTAGTGCAGGTCAACTGGCCTCACCTCCAAAAATGTTTAAGGTGGCATAAGTAAGAAATGGGAAAGTCTATCGGATTGAAACTTATGCCTCATAATGGGCCCACCAAGTGCTACCACATATATTCCGGGATTTGTCTTATCGATGACCTAAGGTCAAGTACGGACCATGACCTCTCCATTGGAAATACATGGGAAAACATAAATTTGGCTGTATTTATGTAGATACAGTTGATGGCCTCTTTCCAGATTCATGTTGCAATTTTTTAACCTTTCACCTCTGAGAGGTCATCTTGGGCTCTTTAAGCAGTTTTAGACTTAGCTCAATAACTTAGCATGAAATTATGATGCAGCATTTATGTTGATATCATTGCGTTTCGATTCCTATTGGGAGTCGATTGATATGCATATCAACTATGCTAGGTTAAAAGTGACCTTGACCTGACCTGAGGTCAGGTTATTTTTGTGTTGTGACCTAGTATGGCCATATTATGCATCAATCGATTTTCTGTGACGAGAGGAAGTGAATAGTGCTTAAAAATTGTTCTAACCCAACTCTGCAAGACGCTAGAGCCAAAAAACTGTACTCAAAATCCCACTTTCTTCGACATGGCATGACCTCAATATTGACCTGAGCCGAAAGGTGACCAATATAGTTTCGTCATGAATTTGTACGAACTATCCACCAGCGTTCACGTTCTTTCGCTATCCCGCATAGGGGTCGAGTTGAAGGGGGTGTTTAAACATTCCCACCAGGGCGAAGGTGGCTCGGAGGCCCACCGGGGCACGGGTTAACGCTCAGGTGAAGGGTTTTACATCCAGAGGTCAAGCTGGGTCACGATAGGCTATTTCCACTAAAATATGCAATGCTGAAAGAAACTGGGCATAACTCTCATACCATTAGAGCTATTGAGGTCTTCTAAAATACATTCGATAGAAAAAATGGCAGTGCTTTCTTCGCTATCTGTACCATACTTTGCGCATCATTTTGGTTGTCGGCCCTCTTTAACACGCGCATTGACGTGGGGGGGCGAGTACCCCCCTCAGGTTTTTTGAGGATAGTATAAAAACAGCGGCGCAACGCGCCGGCGTACTTGGCATACCTTCTCTCTCATCATTTTTACAACTTTTGTGAAAATTTTAAGGTTAGGTCATCTCAGGTCAGGTCACAAGTACAGGTCAAGTGACTTGATCTCAAAAAAAGTTTAAGATAGCATAAGTCGGAACAGGGCGAATTTATCCGATTGAAACTCATATCACATAATGGGCCCACCGAGTTCTCTAAAATATGTTCCGATATTCCGATATTTTTGATATCGACGACCTATGCTCAGGTACGAGCCATGACCTCTCCGTTGGAAATACATGGGAAACATGGTTTTAACTTAATAATCTAATAACGGATTTAACGTTAATAACGGAGAAAGCGTTTATTTTAACTTCCAGATTCGCCTTGTCTTCGCGGTTCTAATGATATGCATTTTATCTTAATTGGCCTTGACCTAACCTCAGGTCAGGTCAGATCCTTGATTTGACTTAGCAAGGTCATATTATATTTCATTCAATTCGTCTTGCTGCGAGGATTCATATGGTTCAAATTGTTTTGCTCTATCTTCACTTGTTCAGATGTGATAACCGAAAACCTTCATTTACATGTTATCCCTATAAAGACATGTTTTGACCTCTAGTGACCTTAAATGTGACCTAACAAAATAGTCCAAATATTTTCGATGGAGAAGTGGATGGGCTACCCAACGCCGCCTACCATTTTTCGCTAACCAGCGTGGTTCTCGAGATCTTAGGGAAGGCGGATAACCCCCCCCACGTCAAAGCAAAGGTGGCTCAGACACCTGTCAATGCTCGTGTTAATGTTCTGAAGTGTACCCGCGATATTTTATCTTTACAATCTTCTCTTTTTTCTATTTTGTTGGTGCCTGTTTTGGTTTTGTTTTTATTTGATTTCACGAGCTTTGTAATTTGTTTTTCCTGATCACACGTCTCGGTCATAGGCTTTTATCTTTTATCTGTTCCTATTTACTGCTTAGGTGTTTGTCTCTATTATTTCACTTTGCCCATATATTCACGCTGATATCATTCTCTCATCTCATTGATATCACCGTGAAAAAAGAACCCTTAAATTAGAAAATATGTTAATATATATATTTTGTGTGTAAATTTAAGTGTTTTCTTGCTTGTTACTGAAAGTAAACAACATATGTGGGCCCTCGACTAAGCATTGATTTTGAATTCTATTTATGTTAATTCTAGTCTCCATTTTCTTTTCTTTATAGGCATGTTTTTTAATTACGTATCCGCCCATTTCTTTTTGTTATGCTTCAAAATATCGTGCCATGTCTGGCTACTTCGTCTTGTTACGTTCATTTCATTTTGTCCCGTTCCACTGTGCTCATTTTGTTGTACTGTTTTTTCACGCTTTGTTCTACTGCTTTTCTGCTTTTCTGTTTTTGCTTCTTCTTTTTTGTCTGTTATATGTTTGTTCTACCAAATTGCATATTAACTCGCATCTGACAGCATGCTCACCTTCTTACTTTTGTTTTGTTCTGTTGTGAGTATTAAGTGTTTGTATATTCTGTTGCACCCTATTGCTTGCCTTCCTTACACTTTGTGCTGTTTCTTTTACTTTGCTTCTATCCACCTGCCTTTATGTATAAAAATGGAACAAAAAATTGATGATGATTATGAGAATGATAATGATGATGATGATGTTGATGATGATGATGATGATAATGGTCTCCCACTAGTGGTTTGGCCTCCAGAGGGAACTTCTTGACCTAACATGACCTGAGGTTACGGAAGGTCATTAAATAGCCTTGCCGTATATCAAATGAAAGACAGTGACAAGACACACACAATGACGTTTAACTTATCCCTCTAGCTTGATCAGGCTGCAATTTATCGTCAAAATACTGTTTTTGATCCCTGGTGACCTGTGATGGCCTTAGATAAATCGAGGGGAAAAATGGCACCTGGAATCCATAAAAGGGTGGCAAAAATATTTTTTCAAAGAAACGGAGTATTTTACATCCTTGGTGTGACTTTTATCATACAACAGCTTTTCCCCATGCTTTTCCTATGGGTGAAGTCACCTCGTGACCAGACCTCAGGTCACAAAATAAAAAAATCTCGGATGCAAATTTTGAAGACCCTGGAGAGATCATCAAGTGTAGAAAGATCAAAATCGATCGGCCTAGAAATGTAACTATCTTAGAGCTCAAAAGTTGAAATGAGCCAATACGTATAATAGATAGATAATATATATATATATATATATATATATATATATATATATATATATATATATATATATATATATATATATAATATAATATATATATATATATATATATATAAAATACGCCAACACAATCTCTAATCATTTGACAAATGCGGGCATAGAAATAGCTATAGTCTCAGGGAAGAAGACAGGAGATATTTTAAAGAAAGCAAAACCAAAGGATTCCAACTTAAGCATAATTTACAGTATACCATGCGGAGGTTGTTCAAAATCATATATCGGTGAGACAGGTAGGGGCCTAAAAGTTAGATTAAAAGAGCACAGGCAAGATGTAATGCATCATAGGACCTCAAGTTATCTAGTAGTACACATAGATGAGTGTAACCATTTACCACGATGGGATAATACTAAAATTCTGGCCAAACCAAAAGATAAAACGCTAAGAAGAAATTTAGAATCAGCATTTATTTCAGTTTACCCCTCTTTAAATACGCGATCTGGGTTTGTAAATTGGTCGAAATCTGCGGCATGTTTAGCAATATCAGAAGTTCCCCACTGACGTGTTTTCGTGCTAGACGTGAGAGAAATTTAAAACGCGATAGAAATGTTTGCCCGATTCATTCTTGCTAAACTGTCTTGTCTATTCCTTTTATGGTGCTTCATGTGTGTGTTGTTTTAATGTCCTTTTGATGTAATTTTACAGTTCATACTGACGAAGGTGCTTTGACTCCGAAACGTCTGTAAAAATATAAATATAAAGAAAATTAAAAAAGTCTCAAGTCTCTTCCATATATCATATATATATTCGATGGTTTCTAATACGAACTCATAAATAGACAAGAGCTGAAATTTTATGGAGGTCGATAGTTCAAGTTTCCTTTCACTCGTTTAGATCCTTAAGACTCAACATTGAAACGTTCACATTAGAAGTATCACGCAACAAACATATTATCACAACCACAACCAAAAACACATAACAATCCAACACGCATTGTCATCGGTCGGTTCATTTGTAAAACTACGAGGTATTTATACCAAATATTACAACCTATAATATAGGTAGTTGGCACAAAGTTAAATTAAAACCAAAAAATGCTACTTACAAGGGCACGATCGCGAATATTAACCCGATTCCTTCAATATACCCAATACACTTTACTAAAAAATTACACAGTTGGGACAAATACATCATTATAAACAACGATCATCGAAGCAGGGCACATCAAAGTGCCAGGAAAACAGATTCACGGATAGCAATCTGGGGTAATACCAGAACACAGCATCAACGCGAATTTCGCCTACTCGCTCGGGCCACTAAGATGTTTGTGGACAGCCTTATCCCGGTGAGCCAGGGTTTGGGTCGTTCTCAAATGCTTCAGGAGGGCGCCTCGCAGATGGCATGCTATTCTTCGGAGAGAGTCGAGTGGTGTACCCGATGCAGCAGTCCGCTCGGCGCGCACAGTCGCCATGTTTGCAATCGAACGGAAACACATTGGTGGCTTAGGTAGGGTCATAGATAGTTGTTTTCATAAATGTTTCCGGTTCTTAGTAGATAGTCAGGTGTATGAATCCTGGCTGGTTTGGGATAATGTTCTCGATGATTGTGTGATCACTTTTCATCCCTTTGTACGCTGTGAATAGATTTGGTAGAATAGTTGGTGATGGTTCCGAGAACCCCGTTGGTGGTTGCGACAAGTTTGTTCATTTCTTTGGAGATCACGCCCGATGTCATTCAAATCAAGTCACGTTAATCAGATACTCTTCACTGATTAAACACTGGTGTACCAGCCCCAGGAACAGTGTTAAAGCCCGGATGACGCTTAATGACGCTTGTTGTAGCGCTTCGGGCATTCGCACGTCCGTTTAGGCCCGGCCAGTATTGGTCGCTCCGATACACTTTTTACAAACCGTGCCCGGAGCCATCGACGTCGACACTAGGAAAGGATCCTGTTAAACGCCTCCCGTGGTGAAACAGTGTCTTCAACAGCCCGACGGGGCCCCGACCCGACCCCAGCCAATGAACTAACTGCCGAGAGGAGCCCTCGGCCGAAAGCCCCTCCGCTGTTTCAGACGCAATATGAGCAATTATCCCCTGTCAACGGGGCCATTCTCGGGCCCACCCCTATGGGCCGACTCCCAGGACTTCTTCCCGGGGCCCCGCTTCGAACCGACACCACAGAGACCCCGAGGGCCGACTGTAACTAGTTGGCCATGCCCGTGTGACTATCTGCCTCCGGGCCTCCTCCCGAAGACTTCCACAAGAAGGCCCCTACTCAAGGATTCCTCCCGTGGGGCTCTTATCTCGTAGTCTCCCCCTGTTCTTGGGCTCCTTTTCGTGTAGGCATCCTGCTCGCGGGGAGCCCACGCCTGGGACGACTAAGCTTAAGTGCCCTCGGCACAAGGGCTCACCGCACCGACGCCATTAGGCGTCTGCTTGTGCCCACGCCCCGGGCAGAATTCCACTATGGGCTCCTCAGTGCCCCCTGCTCGAAACACCAAAGGCCCGTGACGTAAAGGCAGATTGTAGATAGATGGCCAGCATGTAACCGCCTCACCTCTGGGGCCCCCGCTCCCTGAAAACTGTTCTAAGGGGGCCCCTACTCCAGGTGGCTTTCTGCTCCTTTGACTCCCTGCTCGTGGGTCCCAGCTCTCGCCGGGGCCCCAGCGCCTGAGGCCAACTGCAGGTAAGGGCTCTCTGTCTCTGAAAGCCCCTGTTCGCTGATTCTGACCATTAATAGGGGCCTCTGTTTCTGGGCCCACCACCTCTGGGGCCGACTTCCACTAGGGGCTTCTTCTCCTGGGGGCCCCAGCTTCTGAAACCGACTGCCACCAGAAAATCCCCTGACCAAAGGGCTGATTGTAACAAGACGTGTGGCCGCCTACCTCTGGGCCCCCTGCTCCTGAAAGCTGCTACAAAGGGCCTCTACTTCAGGGGGTTTCCTGCTCCTCACGCTCGCTGCTCGTGAGGGTTCCTGCACACGGGGTCCTGATATCTAGGGCCGACTACATCCAGGGTTCCCACTGAAAAAAGAGGCCATGTTTTCCAAGGGACCCCAGTTGCTGGGGCCCCGCTCGTGTGGACCCCTGCTCTCAGGGCCCCCTTCTCGCGGGGCCTCAACGTCTAGGGACGACTGTATATAGGGGGCCCATTGCCAATAGAGGTCAACTTCCTCTAGGGACCCCAGCTGGAGCCCCTGCTCTTGGGGGCCCCTGCTCACGAGATCCCCAATGTCTGGGACCCACTGCATGTAGGGAGCCCTCTGCCAAAGGGGATCCACCTGCCCTATGGACCCCAACTACTGGGGTCCCTGCGGGGGGGTCCCTGCACACGGGGGCCCTAACGTCTGCGGCCGACTACATCTAGGGGGCCCACTGAAAAAGGGGCCAAGTTTTCCTAGGGACCCAGCTGCTGGGGCCCCTACTCGTAGGGCCCCTTTATCAAGGAGGCCCCAAAGTCTGGGGACGACTGCATCTAGGGGGCCCATTGCCAATAGGGGCCAACTTCCCCTAGGGATCCCTATTGTCGTGGGGCCTATTGTATCCTGCTCCTGGGGGCCGCCTGCTCACAAGGGCCCCCAACGTCTGGGCCCACTTTATCTAGGGGCCCTCTGCCAATTGGGTTCACATTCCCTAGGGACCCCAGCTGCTGGGAGTCCCTGCTGGTGGGGCCCCCATGCTCACGGGGTCCCCAACGCTTGGGGCTGACTGCATACGTCATACGTCATACGTGTATTTCATCTTATATCAAAACAAATAAGCCAGACAACATTTTCGATTGGCGCAAAAGCACATTAGCGCTTATGGGGGGCCCACTACCAATTGGGGTTCACTTTTCCTCGGCATCTAAGCTTCTGGGTCCCCCCTGCTCACGGTGGCCCCAAGGTCTGGCGCCGACTGCATCTAGGGGCCCACCGCCAATGGGAGTCTACTTTGCATGTGACCCCAGCTCCTGGGGCCTCCTGCTTTTGGGCCCTCTGATTATGGGGACCAACTTATGGGGCCCACTACATCTAGAGGGCCTTCTGCCAATGGGGTCTACTTTCCCCAGGGACCCAATCTCTTGGGGGCTCCATTTCATTTAAATCGACGGAACTTGACGTCAAAGAAAATGGGTGCGTTTTTTCACTGGTGGATAGCCCATATAAATTAATGAAGAAACTACATCAGTCACTCTTTGGCTCAAGTCAATATTAAGGTCATAATTGGTTAAAGAGGGTAACAGGCTAGAGAAGAGTTTCTGGGCTCTAGCGTCTGACAGAGTTGAGTTAGAATCATGGGCATCATTTGCTTACTCTCGTTACAGCGAATTGAATGATGTATGGTATGACTACACTAGGTCAAAGATGTGTGGCATAACATAAGGTCAAGTCACTATCTGACCGAGCATAGTCAATATGCACATCAATCGACTTCCAAAAATAATCCAAACATAATGACATCAAAATGAAAGACTTATCATCATTTTCTGCAAAGTTATTGACCCAAGTGAAAATGGGTGCGTATTGTACAGGTCTGAAGAAGCGGGCCAGTTGGTGCAAATGGCCAGATGGCCTCAATATACATCTACCCTAGGCATGAATGTAGTACATACTAGACCCCTTTCAAGTTGTTTGGCAGCATTACGTCATCAGGGCTGGACGGGCACAACGGTTACTATTCAACTTAATGGAGAAACTACAGTTTTTCGATGCTCTGAAAAAAACCTTTTTAAGAACCGGAACAACAAAATATAGGTATATGCTTCAGCAGAAAGCTGAAACATTTTTGTTTTAAAATCATGGTGCATTTTACAGAAACACTAGCGTAAAACAATATCTTTTTACGCGTTTTCTAAAACGTGTCAAAATAATAGCAGCTTGAGCACCAGCAGCCATTTGCAGTCAGACTTCAACAGATGATGTTGCCATGGCAACTTCCGATGACAACAATTAACACCGGGCTTGAATCATTTGTTCTGACGGCCAAATGTAGACGTGTTTCTCGTGGCTTTGAAGAGAAGCGAACGAATTTTAACGAGCGTGCGGGCTTTATTTTGACGTTTATGTTGTGTTATTGTATTTGCATTTTATTGCTAATTTATCTCTCTTTGTGCTTTTGTCAAAATCACTATTCATGAATGCATAAACGCATCTAGGCTTGCGTTGATCATATAAACGCATGTCCTTGGAACAAATTCTTTGAAGCCTTTTGATTCTTTTAAACTGATGAACGTAAAATACGCCGTTCGCCGTTTGGATCAATGATGCTGTTTAATGGGTGAAGGAGGTTGACTTCGATTTGTACTAAATTGCTGCCAAATCACGTCCAGACTTGGTATGTTCCAGCTGATCCTCCCAAAACTAGGTAGACTATTCTAGAAACTAGAAGGAAAGCTCGGTGACGTAATCAGGGGAGGACTAGATTTAGTAGAAAACTTGGTTGTACCCGTAATCAAAGTATCCTGGTACATACATACAACATCTCTATTGGTTCAACATCTGTGCAAATAGTTACCTCTAATTCGTTGAAAATACATTTTTCGTCTTGCCGCTCTTTTCTCTTATACACTTATCTGCAATCGTGTGGCTTACATCCCATTTCTTGGAAGATCATCCAAATGATTAGGGAAATGAATTGTATCAGGGAAAGCACGCGTAATACCACGAGTTCTAGTGACAGGGGCCGGGTTGGCGTGAGCCCTAACACGCGTGTCTTCCGTCTGACGCTGATGTGTCCTGTCACACTTCAGTGGTGCTATCGACGGGGGAGGGGAGGGGAGCCATGCGCGTGCCACCAGCTCACGCGAGTTTTCAATCTGCGCCCATAGGGGAGGCACAATGAGTCATGGTTCACGCGTGATTGGTAGCCTTCTGATGCGAGTGCGGTGGATTTTATGGGCTCTGCTGCCGAAGCATCGGTGTGTCTTGGGCAAATTCAGGCGAATGGAATGAAAAAATCTAACCAGATCAGATAAATACTGAGCAAAAACCGCACCAAATATGACCGGCACAACAAAGACAAATTATCCTAATTGCTCTTATCCGAATCAGAAACATTCTATGAAAGAATCATCAGTTAACAGCTCCGTTAAGAAAGAGACAGCTTCCAGGGAAAAGCTCACATACCTCTGTAAAGGGATCCATTCTTAGGTATGTTTCCATTCGGCTCCAGTCGATCCAGAAACTCTTCGGAGTAATTACCGCCGTGCAGCCGTGTTCCGTCAGCCACTTCCTCTATGACGTCATCACGGGAGCGCTCGTCCACGGCGTCCGTGCTCTTGGAGATGGCTGCAGGAGGGGCAGACACATTATACCGACCCAGTTGCCCTTTCAGGCCACTCTGGGTTTTGAACAGCTATTGGACAAATGTGTGAGATGTCTACACAGATAGTGTAGACTGCGATTCATGAACAAACAGTTCGTATGTATTCAACTCTGTTCCGCAATCTATGTAAAATACGCCAGCAAGATTTTCTAGAGCCGCATTGTGACGTTTGACTTTCTAACGCGCTGATGAAACGTCAGCACCCAATTTTTATTTTTCAACACTTTTGGCTCCATCTTCACATCCTGTGCCATCTCTCATTTTAGCGCGATATGTGAGATATCATGCCGGCAAAACTATATAAGGAAGAAGTGAAAACACTCAACCTTATTCATAGGCCGACAGCGCGCCATAAAAGCCAAAGAAGATTGCTTGGGCAGTGACGAAATCGCGCCCATTAAACGCCGCTTTCTGACCGGAAGCCTGTCTCCAGAAACTGGGCGATTTTCCGCCAAGGCCCCCAACAGTGACGTCAAAACGGGCCCGCCAGAAACCTGAAACCACCCGTATCTCCCGCAGAAAATTACGGAGCTCCAATGTTTGCCAAGCATTCTAAGGGAAAGCTTGACTTTTACACGGTGGGTCAGAAGAGCGTCCTGAGCTGAGTGGCTCTCGACCAGGCTGATCTGACCGCCGGTCTGACGTCACGACGTCAGCGTCGACGGCAGGCGCGGCAGCCATCCCCACAGCCGGGGGCGGCGTCACCCTCTCTTCAACAGAGCCCTACGGCAAGGTGAAGCGATCCACCAGCGGATCAAAGCATCTCCTCTGCTAGTGATCGCTAATAAATATCGAACCAAATCATGAATGGCATTGGTCTTCGGTCGTGGAATAAGTTTGAAACTGATAACAATTATCTTGCAAAGACAGCCTTCAGCTAAGCCAGAGAGAGCAAGCTAACTAACTATATTTACTTAGCTTTATATCTACATCTAATCGGAACGCTGTGCAATCTATAGTTACCCTTCTCACAAGAAGAGGAAATAGATATTTAGGAGAATACCGATTTACTGCACCGAGGAGAAATTGGAACCTTGTGCATGACGACTTTCTCGGCTAACCTACCCCTTCCCGACTTCCCGATAAATGATACTTTTCAAAGTGTCTATTCCAAGGCCCATCGGCCCGAAACGCCATTTTCAATAAGCTGACAATAATTCCAAGAAGCAACGCCATGCAGAGAAGCGTGCCCCAAAACGCACAAAAAGTTAAAAGGAATAGGGTGCCAAAAGATATGTTTTTCTCTGGAGCATGGCGAGTTCAATAGTGTATATTTCATCCAAATCAGAGGTAACCTAAAGGGTGCTCAAACAGTCTGAAGACTGGCATGCGTCGACCCATTGCAGTATGATGGGACCGCCGACTGCTGGGGGTCAGTATCCGAAAGCCATGTCGTTCAGCATTGAATGCGGTCGGTAATCTGGCGCTAACTTAATTAGGAGGCTATTTTGATAGGAGAGTCCCAATCTTATAGTGGGCTTTTTAACTGAGATAACAGTCTTCTAGAGCGTGTTGAGAAACCACCATTACCATATTCAATTTTCCCCAAGAGTTTCTGTATATAATTTCCGCAAGCTATAAAACTCAAAATAAGCAGGCCTACTACCTTAATTCAAACCATGAAAGGATCTCTTTCCATTTGGCAGTGCAAGTCACGTGATGCATGTAAACAAATGGGATGGCCACGCAACCTGACATGTCGCAAGCCTCCGCAAGCTATATTCGTGATTGCACGCGATGCTTGGGTCAACCCAGCGTAGTAAGACAAGCAGCAATATCTTTGTTTTGAGCGATTGGAAGCTGAAATTAAATGGGGCTTTAGGATTTTCAGACCTATTTTATCCATACATTGTTCCTTTTCGAATTTCAACGAAGTGGTATATTACCTTCAACTGAGAAGGAAACATGTAGTGGTATACATAGAAGCTAAAATGCCTTTTTGAATTGTCTCCGGCAAACACTCAGTTTTTCTGCCGATCTCTGAAATCACATCCATGCTTACTTCTGCAGCTGGCGTCAATTTTGTGTTTAACTACTAAACATGCATTCCTGATGTAGTTAAACTGGTAATTTTTAGGAATCCTGTAAGTTTTACCCACACGTATGTATTCATGCAGTCAGCAAGATATAGCAGGAAACGGGTCATTTGCACAAATATACGTCACATGGGCTCAAACCTATCAAGCACAACAGCCTCAATTGTGAATCTCAAATGCTGAAGTATTGAGTCACCGCTGCTGCGGGGCTCCACCTGCACGAGACCTAGATCCTCCCTCCTTCATGTTCCTACTTCATGTTTTCCGACTACACTCTTCGGCCTTCAGGAGTCAGTGCAGTTGACTGTCATCCTTTGCGACGAGGTCAGCGAAGGTTTGCACCATAGCTATTCCCATCTGTGCGAATAGCTATTCGTCTCCCTGCGACATCATTTGTGACTTCAAGGTCACAAATGTACCCTCTGCCTATGAGGCGACTGGCTTTTGCGGTCACTCGTTGGCCTCGTTGTGGAACAGCGCGAAAGCGCTCCATGTGATTCATAAATGCGATCAATAAATAAACGTGACACCCTCTTTAGGAAAGCAAAACGATTGAATACTCTACAGGCCTGGAGGGCGTGGCGACAACAACGCAACAAAGTTACGGCTCTTAAGAAAACACTGCGGCAGCAGTTCTGTGACAGCAAATCTAAAGTCTAACTAGAAAACAAGCAAAATCCCGCCAAATACCACAAGATCCTAAAAGAAATGCTGGGCTTTTCTGGTGAACATCAAATTCGGACATTAAATGGGCTACATGGGGAAGATCTAACACACGACCTAGAAAAGGCAAACCTACTCAATCATCATTTGCAGAAATGTCACATATAAACCATCCTGATTCGGCCTCCCTGGACAACTTGACTGAAACTGAAGTTCTGGCACCATTATTGGACATTCATGTAACTGAAAGGGAGGTGCTAAGAATTCTCAATCACCTAGATGGAACCAAAGCTTGTAGGCCTGATGAATTACCAGCAAAATTATTAAAGCTAATCGCTCTATTAACCCGCCCCACCGGAGGTCCGCGCCACCTTCCCCCACCGGGGCCATATGGCCCCCTCTATCTCCGAAAATATGGGCGTTTGCGCAAATCGCAAAGTGCAATAGAAAGCTCGGTGAATTCAGAAGAAATTACTTCGCATGTTTTAGTGCTCAGGTCAATGGTTTGACCTCCAGGGCAAATTAGGTCAAGATCGGCTATTTCACCAAATATGCAATGATTAACAAACGGTCATAACTCTTATGTCATTAGAGCTATTGAGGCCGGTTAAGTTCATTTGATAGGATATTGCCAGTACTTTCCCGCTATGTGGAACGCAAAGACCTCCCGCCAGTGGTTTGACCTCCAGAGGTCACATCGTGACCTAATATGACCTGAGGTCACGAAAGGTCACAAAGTGACCTTGCCGTATATAAAATGAAAGCCAGTGACAAGACAAACACGATGGTGTTTGTTTCACCGCCTAGCTTAATTAGGTCAAGAGTTATTGTCAAAATACTGTTTTTGACTTCTGGTGACCTGGATGACCTTGAAAAGTCAAAGGTAAATATGACCCCTGAGATCCGTGAAAGGGTGTCCAGAAACGCTGTTCTGAGCAGTCTGAGTATTTGCACTCATTTTGTGGCTTTTATATCATGAAACAGGTTTTCCCCATGCTTTTCCAATGGGAGAGGTCGCCTCGTGACCTGACCTCAGGCACGAAATCGAAAACCCAGATATACACCTTGTAGACCCTGAGGGGTCATGAAGCAGGAAGTTTAAAATCGATCGACTTTGAAATGTAGCTCTACAGAGCTCTAAATTGAAGTGAGGTGACCTTGGTTGACCTCGTCTGGTGACCTGACCTGGATGACCCGGGTAAAACATTTCAGGGATGATGGAAAATGATGCAGGAGAGGTAGAGCCCTCAACCGCGGTGCTGCGCCTCGTTGTTTTTCTGCTATCCCGAAAAACTTAGGGGGCCATCGATGGCCCCCGGTGGGCGAGGGTTAATTGCGGAACCTCTCGCTCAACTGATAAATAAATATTTAAGAACCGGAACGTATCCAGTGCTGTGGAAGGAAGCTCACGTCACGGCCATTTTCAAGGGGAAGGGTTCTCCTTCTGATGCAGCCTGTTATCGTCCTATCAGTCTTTTGCCTTGTATTTCTAAAGTAACTGAGAAAATTGTCCACCAACATCTTTACAAACATTTATGCGATAATAATCTTCGCTCAGATAAACAAAGCGGTTATAGACCGCATCTCAGTACGGAGCTACAATTAATTTACTTAAGTGAAAAACTATACAAAAGCATTGATGAAGGAAATGATTTCACGACCGTGTATTTGGATATCTCCCGCTATTTTAATACAATTTGGCATAAGGGCCTACTGAACAAGTGTCGCACAGAATTCGGAATCAGCGGTAATATATTAAAGTGAATCAAATCTTACTTAAGTAATCGAGTTCAAAGGGTCAAATTAGGTGATTTTCTCTCTGAACCCAAAACCATCGATGCTGGATGCCCACAGGGCTCCGTTTTGGGCCCATTGCTGCACTTATGTACCTGAACGACACTGAAAAAGATATAGCCAATGATATGCTTCTATTCGCTGATGACGCCTTTACGCAGCACATTCAGACATAAATATACAGTCGGTACGAGATTCATTACAATCGGACTTGAATAAGATCGCTGCATATGCTAAAAAAGTGGGCCATAAAATTTAATGCAAAGAAAATTATTCAACAGACTTTCACTCTTAAACGAAACGCGAACGCCCTCAGTTGAAATTTGAAGACAGCTGCATTCCTCTCAGATCGACTCACAAGCATTTGGGTTTAACCTTCTCAGCAGAACTGAGGTTTCACGAACACATTAACGAAGTAGTTAAAAAAAGCTAATCACACATTGAGTCCTCTCTATCCCTTAGCATCAACTTTGCCGAGACAGATCATCACCCAAATTTATACAACTTATGTCCAACCCTACTTTGATTACTGTGATTCAATTTACGACGGATTAATAACTGTGGCCGACTGCATACGGCTAGAGAGAATTCAAAAGCGGGCGGCTAGGTGTGCCACAGGAGTTTGTTTCCAAACTTCGACCGCATTGTTAATGAACGAACAAGGCTGGGTGAAATTACAAAGGAGACAAAAAATTCACAGACTTCCAATGTATTACAAGCTTAGAAACTCAGACGGAATAGCACCTTTATACATCGTAAATTTATTACCTGACATGAGAAGAAGACCTGACATGACATACCTGACATGAGAAGGCTTAGAGCTGAGAAATGCTTTTCAGTATTCAATTCCCCAAATACGAACAACTCTCTACAAAAAGTCATTCATCACCGCGACCAAACAAAATTGGAATTCGTTGCCAGCACACATAACACAAGCTCCCTCTGTTCATAAATTTAAAAAGGAGCTTAACTTGTTGATTGGGCCAGACAAACCTCCTAAATATTACTTACTCGGCTCTAAGCGAGGCAATATACTCCATACACGACTGAGAGTTGGTTTAACAAATTTAAAAGATATTGCGATTGCGGTTTCCATAAAGAGACGACGCAACACTATATGCTAAGGTGCCCCATATTTAGGGATCAGAGAGGTGTTGTTTAACGCCAGAGGGAAAGGCGCACAAACAAGCACGAGCCCCTTTCACAAAAAAAATAATGTAACTGAATACTATTCCAATATGCGAATGTCATCACCTCCCACTTTTGCAACAGACAAGGTCAAGCACCAAGCCATACCAGAAAGTATTAAACGTGTTTCATTTTTAGATCATGTTTATGTTTTGGAAGGAAAATTTAATTATGGACATTGTTTCCAGTATTGGGATCAAACTTTATGGCACCGACGCAGTTTCCCCAATACATGCATTCCTTGAAAAAGTCCATTTTAAGGAGTGTTTCCAATTATGGTACATTCCCATGATTAAATGTGGCAATTATCATGAAAAAATATTATGAAACTAACTAGAATGGGAGCGGCACCTACACACAATGGGAACCCGATCACAGCTTCCCCCCACTGAACTTCATCCACATATCAACAAAAGGACAAAAATGCAATGCAACATAGGATTAGACTACCTAAAAGTTGGAAGGGACCTAGGACATTTTTAAGACAGATCAAAGCTTAAAATTTCCCCCAACACCTGATTATCACCGCCGCATCCTTCTCAGTAAAAACTGAGGCAACTACCCGCAAGATGAAAATAGCATTGGCCAATAGGACCTACAGAGTTGGAAGTCTCATACCAAAGAAAGACCAGTGTAGCAAAGCCCGCTTAACCCAGCAGTCAGGCCGGTGGCTTACCACCACTGGTAGTAACAACACACCCCAACCAGCGTTTTCAAAGTCTCTTTCTTCGAGATTTTCTCGATTTCCGAGAAGAAGGGGCACAGGCCCCCCTCCAGGCACGTTAGTGTGTTTAACACTTGTGGAGGACTGCATTGGCACACACAACATTTGCTATCTGTACAATATGACATGATAATTGATCATGAAATCTCACCGAATTACGTTGTTGCCAGTCTGTTGCGGCGCCAACCCCCAACCCCCAGCCCAAATCACCAACCAATCTGATCTAGGCACAAATAAGTTAAGGCACAACAAGCAAGGAAGAAAAACCAAGTTGATATGTGAAAGGCATCAGTCCAAAGTAGCACATCATCTAGATACCATGACAGCACATTATTCCAGCCAGTTTTAGCCTGCACTTATCTCAGATATACCCCAAAAACATGCCCTAAAAAGTGGCTTCCCACCTGTGTACATTTTTGGCAGGCTCTACATCAAATAAACATTACGAACTTGTGTTGCCGCTGTTGCGTAGTTTAGGTAGAATTGCTGCCCAGCTATGTTTATTTCTTTCACTCATTTAGTACTTTTCTTAGTAGCTTTTAGGCGTACTTAATACTAAATTCAAAAAATAGGGACCCTAAACGAAGAGACTCAAACTTTAAATATTATTTAACCTGTCAAAATGGACAGGAAATACTTGATAACGTATTTGAGTTATCTTTAATGCCTTAAATATGGCCACAATCATGTATTTCTCGAAAAATTCACTGTCACATTTCGGGCATCTAGGCGGCAACTTTCTGGCAACTACTAACAATCGGCACCATTGGGCTGCATGTTAAAATCTGGCAACTGTGACAGCGGTTTCCGGGTTTTCTGCAGCGGGGATCCCTCGTTTTAGTAGAAACTGAACACAGTACCAATATTGTATCACTGATGGTACGCTGTGCAATGAAGAACAGAGTTCTAAATTAAATTTATCGCTACACGCTTCATTCTGTATTTCAAAAATATGCGGTTTGATTTTGAACCATACTGTCAAGATCGCTATTTTGTCACACTTATGCACCTCAATTTTCATAAATGTGTCACGAACCCCAGTAGCCGAGTTGGCAAGTTTCTGCACCTCTGTTTAACGCATTGTCGCTCATAAACAATTTAGAATTTGCAACGATGACCGAAACAGAAAAAATAGAAGCTCTCCTTTATGGTTCCAGCCTTGATGAGAGCGGTAGCCGGCGGGTGGCAACGGAGTTCCAAAAATATATGTTAGCGACCGGACATCTCTAAACCAAATTCAGGCGTGCGGTGGGCGGGGCGTGCTGCGCTGGTCGGGCCGGAGCGGGTGCGGCTCGCTGGGCGGCGGTCGGAGGTACCGAGTTTGATACAATATCATGCCAAGTGTTCAGAGTGATAGTTGAAAGTGTACAAAGTGTTCTGTAATTAGTGGGTGGTGCCGCGATATAAGCCTTGGGCTTTTGCGCCGTACCACACCTGTATACTGTGCATTTCAAATTATGTCGGAAAATAAAGTTGATGTTATGTTATGTTATGTTATGATTATTCCTGGACCGGGTCCGCCAGTCAGGGGTCGAAATCGGTGAAGATCATATCCTCCGCGGAGCCACTGTACCACGGTGGCACTTGCCAGTAACGTCTGCGTCATGGCAGACTTCTCTCCGGCGTCGACCGGCCCAGACGCTGGCTCGGCGCCATCGCTCCCGACTTCAGGTAAAGCGGGTGACCAAGCGCGGTGCTGGGTGCTCCTCGTCACAGATGATATCACAGAGAGAAGAATAGCTATGATTGAAGCCTCTGTTGACACCGTCGCAGAGGATGACAGCCAGCTTCACTGGCTGCTGCAGGCCGCAGAGGGCAGCCGGAAAAGAAGAAAGTCGCTCCGTCAAAAGATCTAAATGTACTGTTGGCGGAATCCCACAGCAGCAATGGCCGGATACTTTGATCTTTGAGACTTGTGACTGAGTCTGTCGCGATTGAGATGCCTGACGCCAGGTGACGTAAGCTCGTGTTAATCCCCCGTTTAACTGTTTTTTTCGCGGATTGCGTACGTGTGGGTATACACCTTGGAATACGGAGGGGTTCGAAATGGCCTGGCCTCCACTTTGCATGCAAGTTTCTCGATTGCAGCCAGTTTAGGAAAAATCAGACAAGAACATTTTTTGTAACCATCTAGTGCGAAGAACAAGGGTATCAGTCCCATCAGTCTCTCGTACTGGAGGTTAACGTTTCTTGTCACCAGTAGATTGGAGGTCGACTGGCTCCTATAATAACTGTTGGGGTTTAACGACTCACCAACTGCCAGGGTCATACGGCGTCGCCAACCCTCACCCTGTTGGAAGGGATTTTGGGGATCAGATCGACTTATTCAGAGGTTCCGCCGGGACTTGAACCCGGGACCGGTGACTTAGAAGACAAGGGTGCTATCCACTAAGCCACCTCATCTCCCGTCGACTGGCTCCTCAGTTTGTTTCCGGTGGCAACGCTTACGCATGTGGTAAATCCTTATCAGGATTCCTATAAAATACCCCTTGGAATATATAAAAAAATACATGACTCGTGGTAAAAACCATAGTTCGCACCGACTTCCTAAATAACACGCGCATTGACGGATGTCTGAGCCACCTTCGCTTTGACGGGGGGGGCAGATACCCGCCACTCTAAGATCTCAAAAACCACGCTAGGTAGCGAAAAACGGTAAACGGCGCTGGGTAGCCCATCCCCTTCTCCATCGAAAATATTTGGACAATTTTTTGTCAGGTCACATTTAAGGTCACTAAAGGTCAAAACATGTCTTTATAGGGATAGCATGTAAATGAAAGTTTTCGGTTATTACATCTGAACAAGTTAAGATAGAGGAAAACAATTTGAACTATATGAATCCTCGCAGCAAGCCAAACCTAATGATATATAATATGACCTTGCTAGGTTAAATCAAGGATTTAGCCTGAACTGAGGTCAGGTCAAGGTCAGATTAGGTAAAATGCACATCTTTAGAACTGCAAAGACAAGGAAAACCCAATGCAATTAAAATAAACGCTATATCACCATCTGTTACTAAGTTATTCAGCTTAAACCATGTCTCCCACGTATTTCCAACGGAGAGGCCATGGCTCGTACCTGACCTCAGGTCATCGATATCAAAAATGCTGGAACAGATTTTAGAGACCTCAATGGGGCCATTATGTGATATTAGTTTCAATCGGATAAGTTCACCCTGTTCCGACCTATGCTATCTTAAACTTTTTTAGGTCAGGTCACTTGACATGTACTGGTGACCTGACTTGAAATGGCCTAACCATAAAATTTTGACAAAGTTGTAAAAATGATGAGCAAAATGCATGCCAAGTACGGCGGCGCTACGTGCCGCCGTTTTTGTACTATTTTTGAAAACCCCGAGGGGCGGGTACCCGCCCCCCACCCCCTCCCGTCAATGCGCGTGATAAAGATAGCATACGATTTCGGAGATCGGCAGAAAAAGAGCGCATTGGCCAAAGACTACCCCACAATGTTTGTTAGTTTTTATGTTCGCCATTGTACGCCACCTCCGATGTACGCCATTACAGAGGTTCATTCAAGGTGAACAGAATCCTCCAAATAAGTTAGCGTCTGATTACCGACCGTATTCAATGCTAAACGACATGGCTTTTGAACGCCAACCACCAGCAGTGAGCTCAGGAATAGCGCACGACCGGCGGCCTTATCATACTGCAATGGGGCGATTCATGCCAAACTTAAAGTCGTTTGAACAACCCCTACATTACCAACGGTTTGGATAAGAATGGCACCGTTAAAATCGACTTGGTCCATGTAACCACAGATGTTCTGTCGCCTTATAATTTTCCACATTTATTACATTTTGTGCACCCTGATGAAAAGCGCACAGAAAACATCCTTTCACAATATCTGACCTCAGCTTCGGATATTGTAAACGAGAAATCGCGGTAGGTGCCGCCCCGGTAGCTCAGTTGGTAGAGCGTTAGGCTCCGGCCCGCTGTTCAGAAGCATGCAGTGGCAGCGTATGTCCAGGATTGGGATCGGTTCCCCAGAGACGCTCCGGCGCTCAATAGTTTACCCGACGTACAGGTCGGCTGGCAACTGACTGGTGAGAGGGTGACCTGAGCGGGGCGGCCGTCCCTGTGCTTTGTGGGACGTTAAACTTTGGCTTCTAAATCATCCCTTTATTGTGGGAGTTGCTCATTCGGATGGTGGGGTCTGGATCTCCGTGACAAGTCTCTTGATGACTTTAGTGAGACTCCGACTCCAACAGCCGTACTGGGAACAACTTGGACAAAATTTATATAAAAAATAATAAAAATAACAGCAAGGCTGAGTCGTACCGGACCTTCCGCTGTGGTAGCTCCGAGGGCGTTGGGAATTTCTGCAGGCAGCCGGGGCGTTTCTGGAACACCAAACACTCTGAAAACACCAAGAACTAATCCTGACAGTCATACTTCGGGGATGGTTTCTGTATCGTGGACTAACTGGCAGTTGCCACAACGAAAATATATTTACTGGAACATCTCACAAGTGACCCGGGCCACTTAACACGCGCATTAACGGGGTCTGAGCCACCTTCACTTTGACGAGGGGGCGGGTACCCGCCCCTCCTAAGATCTCGAAATACACTAGATAGCAAAAAACGGTAAAAGGTGTTGGGTAGCCCATCCACTTTTCTATCGAAAGATATTTGCACCATTTTCTTAGGCCACATTTAAGGTCCCTAGATGTCAAGACATGCCGTCATAGGGATAACATGTAAATGAGAGTTTTCAGTCATTGCATCTGAAAAAGATGAACACAATTTCGACCATTGGAACGCAGCAAGCTGAATCAAAGTATGTATAATATGACCTTGCTGGGTCAAATCAGGTCTAATATGGCACTTAACCTGACCTGAGGTCAGGTCAAGGTCAAATTAATCAAAATTCATATCATTAGAATTGCAAAGGCAAAGCAAATATAATGAAGTTAAAATGCACGCTTTATCACAATCCACTACTAAGTTATTCAGTTAAAGCCATTTTCCCATTTATTTCCAATGGAGAGGTCATGGCTCAGGACCCAACCTTAGGCCATCGGTATCAAAAATACCGGATCATTGTTTAGAGAACTCGGTGGGCCCATTATGTGACATGAGTTTCAATAAAATAAGTTCACCCTGTCCTGACTTATGCTATCCTAAACTTGTTTTGAGGTGAGGTCACTGGACCTGTACTGGTGACCAGGCCTGAGATGACCTAAAGTTAAAATTTTGAGAAAAAAGTTGTAAAAATGATGAGAAAAAAGTGGGTGAAGTATGGCGGCGCTACGCGACGCCGTTTTTATGATATCTCCAAAAAAACCCAGGGGGCGGTTACCCGCCCCCATCAATGCACGTGTTCAACTGATAAGGTCGTGAAAAACTCCATAGAGTATACTAAATTCTGATAGCTATTTAAAATAGCGCATTCTGTCAGAACTTCCCTTCCAAAATATAGTTTCCACTTTTTACATGAGCAACCTCCTTGAATTTTTACAACCATATCATATCGAATTATGCTGATTGTGAAGGCTAAAAAATGTTTTGCCTAAGTGTTACCGATTTCTCAAACGCAGCTGCTCTGTCCGGTAATCCAAGTCGCCTTCCTCTTCAACCCAGCTACCAAAGGCGGATCCAGGATTGTCAATCGGCAGGCACATGGTTTGGGAAGGGCGCCATCCGGACCAGGGAGCCCCACTTTTGGACGTTAAAACCTATTAGGTGGGCGCCAAATCCTATCGTGGGGGTGCAGATAATCGCATCCTGGGAGGAGGGGGACAAGACATTTCTTGGGGGCGCCATCGACGTTTTAGGAGGGGGAAGGGCACAGTGACAGTTTTAGGGGGCGAGAAAGGTCGATCAGGGGAAAGAACAAGTGCCTCCCTTGCCCCCTGGATCCGCCCATGTTGGCTAGGCTTTCTGCCTCCTCTCAGATGTATGTCCAGTGGAGCTATCTCGCCCAGGCGGAGCTCGGGTCGGCGCAGCGCCAATAAAGACGACGCTCGGCGGTGCGCCATTCGTCGTCTACGACGGCGCCGCGATCGTCGACAGACGACGGAAGTTTCCAGAGCAGCGGCGTGGCAGAGTGAAATAGTGTCCAGAACAGACTGGGGAGATACCCGCGGGTCAGCGGGGACTGGGAAGATACCCGCGGGTCAGCGGGGACGGCTGGGAAGATACCCGCGGGCCAGCGGTGACTGGGGAGATACCCGCGGGTCAGAGGGGACTGGGGAGATATCCGCGGCTCAGCGGGGACTGTGGAGATACCTATGAATCGGCAGGCACATGAAACGTTGAGTTAGTGTTGAAAATTCCTTTAAATATAGTTGTGTATCATTTTCAAGACTTTATACTAGTTTTATTTGCTTCAATAGACCTGTGCAAGGACCAATACAAAGATAATATCGTTACCAAGAATCCTCAGTACCACAGTCGAGATCACAAGAAGTTATTTACGTATATGACGTATTTTTCGTAGTACACTACGATACGTTAAATTTTGGCGTAGTACGCTACAGAATTCGCCCAGTTACGCTACGTTTCATTTACAGAGCTACGGCTACGGAAAAAACAATTTCGTAATGTAAAGTAGGCCATCTCTGGCCTTAGGCCATCGATATGAAAAATCCCGGAGTATATTTTGCAGCACTCCGTGGGCCCATTATGTGCTATAGGTTTCAATCCAATAGATACAGGCATTTCTTGCTTATGCCACCTTAAACATTTAGAGAGGTGAGTTCACTTGACCTGCACTGGCGACCTGACCTGCGATGACCTAACCTTAAATTTTGGGTGAAAGTTGCGGAGTTGATCAAGGATGGGGTGTAACAAGTATGGCGGCGCTTCGCGCCGCCATATTTTCTTCTCGCCGGAAAGACCCGAAGGGGTGTTCAAACACCCCCCAACGGGGCGAGGGTTACTAAAAGCACGAATGGAAGTCTCTCTAACAAGTATAATAGATGTGGGCGTACTAGGGTGCAAAACCAATCAGATTCCCTTCCGCTACAGTGAATCTTTTATTCCTGGCTTTTATTGAAAAACAAATATCCAGGTAGTAAATGGATAGTACTTATGGAGGCAAAAACAGTACCTAGCCTTATGCCACGTTTGGCCCAGGGAATGTAAATCATTTACCATCAGTATGCCATCAACCCAGCAGCTATCAGAAATAAAACATAAATCACTCATGTCTAAAGTACCCAGCAACAGCACATGTGCCATATCAAGAGCAGAATGAGTTGTTTGCTAATTTCCGGGCCATTTGGCCCGACTGCCAATCGTGGCTGGGAGGTAAGCTGATTGGCCTCACTCGCCATCGTTTCGGGAGAAGATTGCCTGTGCCGAGAACACAGGAGTCAATTTGCCGCCAGGGAGCCGCTACTGACGGCCCCGCACTGACCGGGCTTATATGAGGGCGCTGCTGTAACCAAAGACGCTGCTGTAACCAAGTGCACTGCCGTAACCAAGGGCACTTTTGTAACCAGTGGCGCTGCTGTAATCAAAGGTGATACTGTAACCAAGGGCACTGCTGTCGCCACATGCGCTGCTGTAACCAATGACACTGCTGTAGCCGATGGCACTGTTATAACCAAAGCACTGCTGAAATCACAGGCGCCGTCGAAACCAATGGCACTGCTGTTACCACAGACGGAGCTGTAAACACAGGTTCTGATGTAACCACAGTTGATAATGTAGCAAAGGGCGCTGCTTTTATGTGGAGAACCGTTAAACTGGTGTTTACTATGTCGTGTTGCTGTAGCCAAGGGTGCTGCTGTTATCTAGCGAGCCGTTAAACTGGTGTTTACTATATCGTGTTGCTGTAATCAAGGGTGTTGCTGTTATCTAGCGAGCCGTTAAACTGGTGTTTACTAAATCGTGTTGCTGTAATCAAGGGTGTTGCTGTTATCTAGCGAGCCGTTAAACTGGTGTTTACTATACCGTGTTGCTGTAATCAAGGGTGTTGCTGTTATCTAGCGAGCCGTTAAACTGGTGTTTACTATATCGTGTTGCTGTAATCAAGGGTGTTGCTGTTATCTAGCGAGCCGTTAAACTGTGTTTATATATCGTGTTGCGTAACAGGGTTGCTGTTATCTAGCGAGCCGTTAAACGATGTTTACTATATGTGTGCGTAACCAAGGGTGTTGCGTTATCTAGCGAGCCATCACACTGATGTTTACTATACCGTGTTGCTGTGTACCGGTTGCTTGCTGTTATCTTGCGAGCCATCACACTGATGTTTACTATACCGTGTTGCTGTAACCAAGGGAAGCTACCCTTACTTAGGAAGCTGTTGCATCACTGTTTCCAGTGCTGCTGTAAACAGGGGCGCTGATGTTCATTTTGAAAGTTGTTACTTGCTATACTGTGCCGTTGTAAATAGGGGTACTGATGTTTATTTCGAGAGTTGTTACTTGCTATGCCGTGCGGTTGTAAATAGGGACGTGGATGTTTATTTCGAGAGTTGTTACTTCCTATATTGTGCCGTGGTAAACAGGGGTTCTGATGTTTATTTCGAGAGTTGTTACTTGCTATGCCGTGCCGTTGTAAACAGAATTAAGATATTAAAGGGATGCTGATGTTCATTTCGAGAGTTGTCACTTGGCATACCGTGCCGTTGTAAACAAGAATGCTGCTGTTTATTTCGAAAGTTGTCGCTTACTATACTGTGCCGTTGTAAACAAGGGTGCTGGTGTTTATTTCAGGAGCTGTTGCCTTGATGTTATCTTCATTGCACTGGTATAACCAAGGATATTGCGACATGTTTGCTATCGACGTCATTTATGTTGCTTGTGTCAGGTTTCAGCCTAACTGTACACCTAATAGCTGGTGGCTAATAGCTAATAGTAAATAGCCTTATAGCTAATAGCTCCTGATTTATTAATGGTTCTACAACAGCAATCAGCCGTCATGGTAACATAATCACTTTGCAACAGTGAAGCTACTGCATGGCCACATTCTTAAAAAAATAACACCGATTTATTTTATTTTTTAAACACCGTCAATTGTTTACCAATAACTTGGCTACAACTGCGATGCACGCTTCCGGAAGACTGTTGCTTGCACTGGAAACGAGCATGGTTAGAAAACATGTATTGATTTGTTTATTGTCGTAAAATAACTTTAGTTGTTTTGCCATTAAAGCATTATTAGCATTATACGTTGACGAAACATTATTCATTGCCATAAATATTATGTTGCCATGGTTCCTCAGGCTTAGATTTGATGACCAGCATCTCAAAAAACATCTTAAAGGAGTATTGTTGCAAACAATATTGGCTAGATCAAAATGTTACAAAAAGTTGTTTCAGAAGCCTCAAAGATACCAAACTGCCTCAAAATCGGCCTCACATTCAACATTTATAGACGACTTTTCCGGGTCCTTACAGTATCGTTAAAATAACGTTACCTGGGCTAAGACAACATATTTATATAAAATTAGGTAATATTTGGCATTTAACATGCACCCCGCTGGGGTCCCTTGCATGACGCGCCCCGCTGGGGGGCGTTTTTCGCCCCTCCCTCCATATCTCGTTCCCCAACGAAAGCTAAAGGAAAATTACGGGTGGCGTTCGAAAGCTCTTGACAAGACGAAGATATTTTATACGGAAATTTTTATGTCAGGTCAATATTGAGGTCAGCATAGGTCAAAGAAGGCTCCATAGGCTTACAACAGAGCAGTGTACGTTTCCCTCTCTAGATCTGCTCTCAGGGGGCTACATCAAATATTTATGCATTATTGGATTTCTCTCATCGCGGCGAGTCGAATGATGTATAATATGACCTTGCTAGGTTAAATAGTGAAAATGACCTAACCTCGAGCTGGGTCAGGGTCACAGAGTGACCTAGTTTGGTCATGTTTCATATCAATCGACTCCCCGTGAAAATATAAGCACAATGCAAGCAATATGGGAGCTTTATCTCAATCCAGTGAGAAGTTATTGGCAAAACAATCACTCTATGCTCCCGTGACCTGACATGACCTTTGAGAGGTCAGACGCTCAAAGACACAAATTCATGGTTAAGATCGTGTTAATAATAGACGGTTGGAGGATTTCCAGCTTTATCTATCCAGTATTTACTGAAAACGAGCCCATTCTATTTTTCACCATAGCCTTATAATGGGTGACCAAAAATTGAACCCACCTTAGGTTAAAAATATCAAAATTCCGAGATAGCAGATTTGTAGACACTAATAACCTTATCATATCGTGGAAATTTCAAACTGATCCGTTTGCTGATGTTCCCTGGGCCCCGCTCCAAACTCGTGATTTTACGTTTTGAGGTCGGGTCACTTGAGCCCTGAATAGGTCCTTGACCTGACATGACCTTAACAAAAAAATTTGGTCAGATGTGTGAAATTGATCAGGGATAAGGTACTTTGAGTTTCGTTGTTTGCGTCTCTTCGTTTTTGAGCTATCTGGGGAAAACCAGGAGGGGGACGAATTTCGC
The DNA here is from genome assembly GCA_034440635.1 of Lepas anatifera. Taxonomy (NCBI): domain Eukaryota; kingdom Metazoa; phylum Arthropoda; class Thecostraca; family Lepadidae; genus Lepas; species Lepas anatifera. Next base: position 1,864,820 of record JAOTON010001814.1, on the reverse strand, counting down.
CCCCCCAGCGGGGCGCGTGTTAAAGTAGTTCAAAAGCTTGCAAGCATAACATCATAAATGTTTAAAAAAATAATTTTCAAAAATATTTCTAAAACAAAAATAAAACTTCATAGAAATCATATTGACCAATCAGAGCCCCAGTCCTAATGAGTCTGGGTCACGTGTTTTTTATTACATTAAAATGACGTCGCCACGGCGCTTTGTAGGTTATCGATATATACTGGCTGATAAGAAGCGGCAAAGGTGGATGCTCGGATACATATTCTGTAACACTAGTAAGTGCTGCGGCCCATTTTGGTTCCTCTGAAGATTATAATTAACAAATGTATTGACGAGGGGCGGGTACCCGAATTCCCCCTCGGGTTTTTTTAGTTTAGTTTCGATAAACAGTATCTCAAAAAGTCATCTTACAGGGGCATTGTCGCAAAAAAATATTGGCTGGATCCAATGGTTACAAAATATTGCTTCAGAAGTCACATACTCATTTTTGCAAGCTTGGCCCCAAAATGCCTCACAATTGGCCTCAACCTAAAAATTTGACTTATGTACATATTAAATAATAACGGCCCAAGAATAGATCCTTGCGGGATACCAATAGTGACATGTGCGGAATGGGATTTTCCCCAATATAACCGTTCTCTGACAACGCCTATGAAGATACAACTCAAACAATTTCAGTTCATCATTAAAAACTCCATGTTTCCAAAGTTTCATTAACAAAATATTGTGATCTACCGTGTCAAATGCCTTTTTCAAGTCCAAAACCAATGTCACAGCAATTTCATTACGTGCGAGCCTTGAGGTTATTTTATCGTGAAGTAGACATATTGGCAGTATGTAGAATGACGTTTTCTGAAACCAAATTGGTAATTAAACATAACAGTATTATCTTGAAAGAACGGAGAAAGATTGTTATACATGATGCGCTCAAGTGTCTTTAATAGCACCAGAAGCATGGACACAGGTCTATAATTTGTAAATTGTTTTCTACATCCAGCTTTATATGTAGGTTTTATAAGTGCTATCTTTATGCACTCAGGGAAAGTTCTCTTTACAATAGCAAGATTCATTAAGCAAGTGATGTCATCTATAATTTATAGTGCTATTTTCTTAATAACCATTATTGATATACCATCTATCCCTGGCCCTGTATTTTTCAATTTTTTATGACTTCCATGACATAATTTGAAGTTACAGTTGTTGAGGTGTAGAGTTCCCTTGCATTGAAATCCTGTAAGTATCTTAAGGGATCTGTGGATGACTTGGGCAATTTTTCCTCTAAAGCCGAACCAATTGTACTGAAAAACTTGTTAAATTCATTTGCAATGTTTTTGAGTTCAGTCACAGACCGTCCTTCATTTAAAAAAAAACTTAGGGAAGGAATTCTCTTATTTTACTTCTATGCATTATTCCATTTAGTGTATTCCATAGCTTTTTAGGGTCGTGCTTGAATTGCTCTTGCTTTTTACGTTGAAACATAATTTGAGGCCTTTTAATAACAGAGTTAAATCTACATTGAATATAAAATCCGCTTAAAATACTTGGAACAGGGTAGTGTAAACCCACAAAGATATGACCATTTGCATAAAAGCACATGAATTATGACGTCACGAATGGTTTTGATTACACCAGTCAACAAAATTTAGTTTTTGTCGTGGATCCAATATAAAATAGTCCGTTTCTAAGGTAATTTGTGGCGCTGAACACGAATCTGGCAGCAGAAATTCCGTATCAGATCAGAATTTTGAGATCCAGTATGTCTGTGTATCGTCTTTGTTCAAGCCTACTTGGCATCAGTGACATTAACAGTGCAAAACCCAAGAAGTCTAGGAAAATGAACATTTAGGTGTTTGTGGAGGCTAGGGTATTCTACCTTAAACCCGATTTTCATAGACCTAGGTCAATATATTCAAAGTAAAACGAGGCCATACAGGTTAAATTCTCTCTGTGCTGGGTAGCCATTGGGAAATGCCGTGATTATGCGATGAGATGCCGGATATGGAGAGAAAGTGGTCTAAAGTAACAGAGGAAATGTCTGAGGCAATGTTCTCTGAAACTTTTAGGCCAAGGTCGTTAAAGATCATTGACCTTTGACGTCAAAATATTACATTTTGCCTATAAAGTGTACTGAACTATGGCAACCGTCGGGCGGAAAATAAGGTTTGACCTTGACCCATGATCTTTGTCTTGAACCTGCGACTTTGAGCTCAAGATTGAGTGACCTAGCGTATGACGTCATAGCATGATATACGTCATATTAGGTGACATCATCCGACCAAAGACACTAGGGTCAATGACCTTGAAATAGGGTATGACCTTGACCTGTGACTTTATACTTAGACCTCGACCTTCAAGGGAGGTGACTCTGACATAAAATCCTCATCATATAATGCTGCGACGTAACCTCTCGGTCTACAATACCGGCGAGCTTGGGCGACCGAGCGTAAACCTTGTTCAATGTACAATGTTCATGCACTTGAATGCGAGGTAGTCTTCTGTTGCAAAACATTTACATGCATATTGATAAGCTGCATTTTCTGAGTGCAGATAATCCGGGTTCTCGACATCCTTGATCTATATTGTTCCACAAAAGGATAGGCTGATGACAGTGTGTGGAAAGTGTAGGGGCTATATTCCAGGTATGCTCTGGAGAAGAAACCAGGTCCGATGGCAAAAAACGGTTACTAAATTTGAAATCAGCGGTATCGAAATAGGCAGAAATAGGTGTTCACGTGTCGGATCCATTTTGGCCGGACCAGTGTTTAGCCCGGCCAGTGTTATTTGAAATGACATATTGCGGGTCATTTTTGAAGGGGCTATCAATTTCACTTTGCATGGAGAAAATCGGTTGAGAAGTTCTCGAGTTAGAAGGGAGAAGAGCTTGAAAAGCCCTTCACCTGTGTATGATACGTTAGAGTTCAGGTCTGTGCCAGGCATGGGTTAAAGAGGTATAAGCTTATGAGCTTAAAATTTACCGGCTTATGATTTTTGCATGTCCGTAGCAGAGGGAATGTTTGTAACGGAAGAGGGCAATGAACGCCAAAATGGTAAATGGTGTGGCCAAGTATCTTTGGTTTGGATTTGTCATATTTCAGGCCTTTGCTATCTGTCACCGATTTTTTAACGGGATCGAGAAAATCGACTGTGCCCATCAAATGCTGACCACAGTTAACCATACGTCCAGCTTCATTTCTTGTATTCTAAAATAGAAATAGAAATTAAAGTCGTTCGAATCGGACCATTCGCTGCTGTCAAAGCTCGCTAGAAAGAGATTGCTTCTAGTATTCGCGGATGTGCTCTTAACCCTCGCCCCACCGGAGGCATCGATGGTCCCCCTAAGGTTTTTCGGAATAGCAGAAAATCGACGAAACGCAGGACCGCGGTTGAGGGCTCTATCTCTCACCCATCATTTTTACACTATCCCTGAATTTTTCCCCGGGTCACCCAAGGTCAGGTCACCAGGCGAGGTCAATCAAGGTCACCTCACTTCAACTTTTGAGCTCTATAAGATCTACGTTTCTTAGTCGATCGATTTGAAACTTCCTGCAGTTCATGGCCCCGCCAGGGTCTACAAGGTGTATATCCGAGATTTTTTCGATTTCGTGGCCTAAGGTCAGGTCACGAGGTGACCTCTTCCATTGAAAAAGCATGGGAAAAGCTGTCTTATGATCTAAAAGCCACAAAAACAATTGCAAATGCTCGGCTTGCTCAGAAAAGCGTTCTTGGACACCCTTTTACGGATCCCATGGTTCATATTTTCCCTTTAACCTCTCCAAGGTCAGTCAAGGTCACCAGGGGTAAAAAATAGTATTTTGGGCAATAACATTTGACCTAATTAATCTAGAGCGTTGAATCAAATACCATCGTGTATGTGTCATCACTAGTTTTTATTTGATATATGGCAAGGTCACTTTCTGACCTTTAATGGCCTCAGGTCATGAGGTCACGAGGCGACCTCTGGAGGTCAAACCACAGGCGGGAGGTCATTACGTTCCAAATAGCGGAGAAAGTTATGGCATTTTCCTATACAATGTAGTTTACCAGATCTAAATAGCTCTAATGGCATAAGAGTTATGCCCAGTTTTCTTAAGCATTGCATATTTGAGTGAAAATAGCCTATCGTGACCTAACTTGACCTCTGGAGGTCAAACCATTGACCTGAGCGCTTAAACATGTGAAAGTAATTTCTTACTGAATTCACGTGAGCTTTCTAATGCATCTTGTAGATTTGTGCTAACCACCATATTTTCGGAGTTAGAGGGGCATCGATGGCCCCCGGTGGGGCGAAGGTGGCGCCGGACCCCCGGTGGGGCGCGGGTTAAAGCTCTCTCGATTGATTGGCTTTGAATCGTTCTGATTCGACTGAAAGCTAAAGTTTCGGAGATTAAAGCTAGACCAAAAACTTGGAATAAATTGTATAGAGTTATGAAATGAGGTATAGATTACTGTCAATCGGCGTTAAAATCTCAAGTTACCAAAAAACGGATTTCAGACAGTGCCAAATACCTCAGGTGTAAATGACGTCTCGTCTTTTGAAGTAGGCTAAAACTAAGCTAGAAGCTTAGGTTATGTACAAACAGGACCCTGGGTATTAAAGTGCCTCGGAAATTGTATATGCAAACATGCTTGTCTAAAATGCACGCTGGTAAAACGACAGTGGTACTGCCAATATGTCATCACTGTGCAGGAGAAAAGGCGCTAGTGAGTTCAATCGAGCCCTTCATATGTCAATAGAGCAAGCAGTCATGTCAGTCACAATAAGGAAGAAAAACTCATAAAAACATGATTGGGTACCGAGCAGAATAAAAGCTGACACCAAAGATCGGCACACGTACTCAAAGCATGCACAGGCGGTCTGAAGTGGCTGCAGACCCATGTAGCATGGATACGGCGGGTTACTCCGTCGCTGAAGAGCCGCTGCTTCAACCAGACCGCATCGACCGGCCGGGAGGGGGAGCACCGCTACCCACGCTCTCTAATAGAACCCCCTCCTCTTCTGAACACGGCCCGCCGAGCCCCCTACCCGCCCGTAACAGCTCCCTAAATCACATGGGGGATGGCCGCCGTGGAAAAACAGCGGCGCCATTATGCTCGGCCGCGCGGACAGACGGGCCAAGGCTTAGTTATCGAAAGTCGGAGGAGAGAGAGAGAGAGAGAGAGAGAGAGAGAGAGAGAGAGAGGAGGACGGGGAGTGAGTGACTGAGTGAGTGATTGGTGATTGAGTGAGTGAGTGGTGAGTGAGTGACGAGTGAGTGATTGAGTGATAGTACGAGGACGAGTGAGTGAGGAGTGAGTGAGTGAGTGAGTGACTGAGTGAGTGAGTGAGTGACTGAGTGAGTGAGTGAGTGAGTGAGTGAGTGGGTGAGTGAGTGAGTGAGTGAGTGAGTGAGAGGGAGATATAACTTGGATGTTGGACGACAGTAGAAAACCCCAGACGGAGGCCGGCCACCTGCTTGAACTGACCGGCCCCAGTAAATAACTACAGACTGATTAGATACCGGACCGAGTAAAATCTCACAGAAAACGTTATACGAGACTCGCGTTTTGAGATCTGTCCCGAATAGATAAGACTGGTTCAAGAGCTATTACGGAAAGTATTTCACTCCTCCCACAAAATGTTTAGTTCCAATGAGAAAATGACAAGCAAGTAAGTGATTAGCCCGCTTTAACCCTCTGAGGTCATTTCGTACCCTGTACGGTCATGTGACTCAAATACTTAACTCAGCTTTATGAACGCTATTTGAGACGGTCCGTAGCAAATATATGTACTGGAGTTAAAAGTCAAATAAGAAAGGGTGTCGTGTGAGACGAGGAGTTGTTTTCGCGGCAAGTGTTCTGTGGGAAGCCGTCCGTCCTAGCCGTTCTACTGAACTAAGCCATCCACAGAACCAGCTGTAGGATATTGAGGAGCACTGATTTGCAGCGCCATCTAATCTCGCTGCCGCTGCAACCGAAGCATGTCTCAGCTCTCCATCAATGATGGTTTCAATTTTCCTCCACGACGCAGATCAAACTTTGATGAGCTTTTAATCCTGGCCCGAAACTATTAGGTCGGCAATAACCCGACAGCGACTCGCTAGCCTCTCGCGAGGAAAGTGCGGAGATGTCACCAATTAAATGGCAATGACACGAAACAAGCGACCCAGCTCCCAGCTCGGAGAGCTTTCTCGATATTTTCCATCGTCTGTTGAAGGTTCCGGACTTCTATGTTACAAGTATTTTCTGAGGCAATATTTGCTCTTGTAAAAAATCTGAGAACTTCTCACCTCTACCCATCGGTACCGGTACATTTCTGGAGCGAAGTGGACGGCGATTGCTTCCTGATCGCTAGACACGCTGTTATCTCTCAGGCTAGACGTTTGGAGCAAGCTCTCGAATTGAAACGCGAATAGCGGTTTGGGTGCCGTAAATAAGTCGTGTGTTTTTCGGGCAGAAGTTTTCGACAAACAAGGAAGGATTCCGAGCACCCAAAGGCCTTTTGTCGGTGCATACGCACTCTCTTAGGAATTAAATTTAAAAGTTAGCTAAATTATTTATTTTAAGTCGAAGGCAGTGATATTCAAGAGTAATAAGTACACGTTTAGTTACACACCTGCACACAAATATCAAAGTCTCCTTCCAGCCACTTATTTTTAACAACCCTTAAAGAACTTCTCTTAAAGGAAGTGTTCCTTATTTAAATCTCTTATTCTTAGCCTCCCTTGTTCAGCGTCTGTCTGGACCATTGGAATGGCGAATGAAATAAAAAACGTGCAAGCCCTACAATATCCCAGGTATGATGCCAACACATCGGGCAGGGTTCTGTCCTCCAGGTGCAGAAATTGAGCATTTGGGCTGTCTCTGAAAGCGTAGGTACACTTTAATAACACATTTACGCCCATATCTATGCAGGTAACAGGGAGAAAATTAAAACTGGCTGTCACTACTGCATGTGAAGTATGCCTTCTCTGTCACACGGAGCTGGAAAGTGCAATAGCATGCATGTATGCTATTTCCAAACAAAATGCTATGGTCATGGGCAGTGGTTGATCCAGGGGGCAAAAAAGCAATTTACTCCACAATGAAAAGCTCAATCAAAGCTATATTCCCCCTAAGCATATGGAGAATTGTCAGAATTTACAGGTTTACACAATATTAGAGGCTAAAAAATGTCACCTCCCCTAGAAAGGCAATGATGGATGTATTTTGAGACAATATTTACATTAGGTCAACCGGGCTTAACACGCGCATTGACAGGGGTCTGAGCCACCTTCGCTTTGACGGAGGCCCCTAAGATCTCGAGAATCACGGTAGGTAGCGAAAAACAGTAAACGGCGTTGGGCTGCCCATCCACTTCTCCATTGAAAAAAATTTGACCCATTTTTTGTCAGGTCACATTTAAGGTCACGAGAGGTCAAAACATGCCGTCATAGGGATAACATATAAATTAAGTTTTTCGGCCATTGCATCTGAACAAGTAAAGATAGAGCAAAAACGATTTAAACTATATGAATCCTCTCAACAAGCCGAATCGAATGATATATAATTTGACCTTGCTAGGTCAAATCAAGGATTTGACCTGACCTGAGGTCAGGTCACAGTAAAATTATTTAAAATGCATATCATTAGAACTGCAAAGCCCAGGCGAGTCTAATGCAGCTAAAATAATTGCTCTATCACCATCTGTTACTAGGTTATTCCGTAAAAACCATTTTCCCATGTATTTCCAATGGAAAGGTCATGCCTCGTACCTGACCTTAGGTCATCGATATCAAAATACCGGAACATATTTTAGAGAACTCGGTGGGGCCATTATGTGATATGAGTTTCAATCGGATAAGTTCACCCTGCTCCGACTTATGCTATCTTAAACTTGCTTGAGGTCGGGTCACTTGACCTGTACTGGTGACCTGACCTGATATGACCTAACCTTAAAATTTTCACAGAAGTTGTAAAAATGATGAGGGAAAAGGTATGCCAAGTACGGCGGCGCGCGCCGCCGTTTTTCTGTTATCTCCGAAAAACCCGAGGGGGTGGGCGGGTACCCGCCCCACCCCCTCGTCAATGCACGTGTTAAAAGTTCAGCTCCCGATTTTGTGGTGTGATAATTGCTCTCGTGAAAAATATGCTAAATGTGCTTTACCTGTCTCTTCGTTTTCGCGGCAGACATGTTTCAAACTCAATAGCATCACAGCATGGAAGCACTACCATATGTGTTTCTATTTTTGAAAAACGTTTCTATCTTAAGAAGGATCGTTTCCAATTATTGGTCATTGCTCCCAGTATTGGGAACGTAACTTTTATTGGAAACTGACCAGGTTCCCCACTGACATGCATTTCCATTTTTTCAAAGGATCTTACACTTATTGAAGGAGTGTTTTCAATTATTGGTCATTCATGATCGGGAACGTAGCTCTCGTTGAGAAAATAGCTATTATTGGGACGCAGCTATTATTTAGAAAGTAGCTATTATTGGGAGTGTGGCAATTATTGGGAGCTCTAACGACAGTTTACCCTCCCCCTGACCTACTATCCCACAAATCAGTAAAAGGGAAACAAATGTGAACAATTGTCCGGGTCATAGAAGCATCGGCGTCGAAAGCAAGGGGACGGGGTTCATTCCCCCATCTCCCGAATCATGAATGGATGTTCCCACCAAAATTTTGGGACTTGATCCAGGTTTTAATTTTCTCCCTGCTACCTGCATAGAGATGGGCGTAAATGTGTTATTAAAGTATACCTACGCTTTCAGAGACAGCCCAAATGCTCAAAACTCGCCTCCCACCCCAGATTAGCATCTGTTTGGGGTCCTTCCCCTCTTGTAAACATTCTGTGGCGACACTCCTGCCTAGGTGTACTTCTATGTCTATGGGCCTAATAGGTACAGAGGTACTGAAATTCCCATACCATAGAAATATCCAGCGAGGTCAAAATGCTGATATAACTTCATGCAGTTCAGGTTCCTGTGTGCTGCTTACTTCGCTCCATAGACTCCGGGTCAGCAGGCTCCACGTTACCGTATCTGAACACTCAATTCAAACTTGCTTTATCGCTGTTGTGCAGCTTATGTAGATTTACTGCCTGGCTTCTTATAGGGGTCACCAAATTAAAGATACTAGAACTGTAAATGTGATTTTCCTTGCGAATTTAGCCCGTAGGTTTGGGGGAGGCAAACCAAAGTCGAAGGGCAACAAAACGAAAAAAACCTCAACGGGTGGAAAATGTGGCCAAAATATATTTGTTTTTCCAATCGAACGATGAATCACTCAAAAGCAGCTTTAAGCATCAAGAAGACCGTGGTCCAATGTTTACACTGAAGTTGACTGGTTCTGTTTGAAGTTGACTGCTTCTGTTTGAAGTTGACTGGTTCCGTTTGAATTTGACTGGTTCTGTTTGAGCACCGAAACCTTTCTTATAAAGTAAAAAGCAGCCGGAGCAAAAGATTAACAGCTTGGGGGCAAAAACGGGGTTTTGCCACGAGTGTTTTTGTTGGGGGAGGCAAATGCCTTTTTGCCTCATTGCTCCTTGATCCGCCACTGGGTGTAGCAGAAAGAACAGACTTAACACCCACCCCGGTGGGCCACCGAGCCACCTTTACCATTGTGAGGGGATATTCGAACAACCCCTCGAACTCGGCCCCTATACGTGACAGCAAAAAAACGCGATGTCTGGTGGATAGCTCAGACAAATTCATGACTAAATATGTCAGTCATTTTTTGGCTCAGGTCAAAGAAGGTGACATGTTAGAGAAGAGTTGCTGGGCTCTAGCATCTGATAGAGTTTTAAGTAGGGATGCGGAGCCGTAGCCGGAGCCGGAGCCGGTCGGAGCCGACCATTCTGCCCGGAGCGAGCCCCCCTTTTCCCGGAGCCGGAGCCGTCAGAAAGGGTCCGGCTCCGGCTCCCAGCGAGCTCTAAAATAACCAAAAATCAAACGTGAAATGGTCACATTTTACCTCGGGAGATGTCGCATGGAAAAACATTTATTCACCCGAAATATTAAATTTTCTCAATATGTTATGTATATCGAGATTAGTGAAATATTGCAACTAGGGTGTTCCGTAGACGGTCTCACTCTCGGGCAGGGGATGCGCTCCGGCCATTTAGCATGGGCAGAAATTGGCAACAAATGAAAGCATTGGCGGACACTGGCGGGTCCATGGGGGGCAAAAAAGACATTTGCCCCCAAACCGCCCAATTTTTGACGATTTTTGACGATTTTCTTAAAAAACCATATGTTTTTCACAATTTATACCATACAGTCGGCCTGCATCCGCCCCTGTTGGCAGACGCAGGGGGAGGCCATTCCAGCCATGCCCCCCCAAAGCCCTGGAAGGGGGGCAGACTCTCTTTTGGCCCCTCCCAAAGGCCGAAGAAATTTTTTGAAAAAGGTGTTTACACTAGGTCTGTCGAGCAATAAAATATTTTCTCCCCCTCCAGAAGAGCTATCATGTACTCGGAGAAGTAGTTTATACTAGGTCTGTCGAGAACCGAGGGCAAAAGGCGCAGAAAACAGCATCCTCGTCACTCGATGCGGCACTAGACGACTTCAAAAACCTGGGTCGCCTAAAGGGGGCGACCGTATGGGACATCTTAGATAGATATCCAGCTATCATCCAGCCGGCTAGCCTGGTAATGGCCGCGCTACCAGTTACTCAGGTGTCTGTGGAGAGGTTGTTCTCCGCGATGAAGCTACTGCTTACTGGTCTCAGGTCCAGACTAAGAGCAGACATATTGGAGGTAATGTTGCTGCTCCGCTCCAACTACGATTGGGTGGTGTAGTGGCGAACCAGCTGCTGGGCCCTGAGCAGTAGAGTGGTTGGTTTCGATTTTTCTCAAAAAGGAATTATGCCATCAGCCTATCTGATGTGTTTTTCGATGTTGAACACTGTTAGCTCATCGCAATTTTTCTTTGCGGGCCGTCCAAGCTTTACTTGATCGTTGTATCTTTCATTTTTATGTGGGTTTGCGGGCATGTCTGACCCATATTTCTGTTTGCCATAACAGTGCAGTGCAGTTTGCCATACGAATACACTGCAGTGTAGGTTGGTCCAGTTTTGAGGTTCACTGACCTTTGGCATCTGGTCAACAGACTTGTTGAGTCGCGACTCAAAGTCGGAGTCGACTCAGAGTCGACTCAAATTTTGCTCGAGTCAGAGTTGAGTCGACTCAACTTCATGTTTGGGTTGAATCGGAGTCGACTCAACTGGACAACCAGTTGAGTCGAGTCAGAATCGGAGTCAGCCTCCATGCTGTGAGTCAAGAGTTGAGTCGACTCAACACTATTTTCTTAACATAAGTGATCACATGACTGACATTTTAGAAACTTTCACATCTAATTTTGAAGGATTTCATATTGCTATTTGGTAATAACAGGTAATTCATTATTTTCATATCCACACTAGACCCATGCCTGGATCAGTTGTTAGCAACACAAGTTATGTAAAATATAGTTAAAAAAACACACACATTTGATAGTTTTTTTCCGTTTAATCCTAGCAATGGCATGCAGAATCATACAGAAAAATGTGTGATTAGGCACAAAATCAGACTTTTCAACTAACTTTTTCAAAATGCACACCATCCAGAATCCTAAGCTCATTCTCATGCAAAAGGTAATTCACTCTTAGGAAACAATATCTTTATTTTCTATTTTCTATTTTCTTCCTTCCTTTGGCTAAAACACTAAAAAAACATGTATCAGCATCAGAAAGAGGGTAGGGGAGAGTGGGGTAAGATGCCCCATCGGGTAAGACGCCCCATCCCCTCTTTTGGCAATTCGGGCCACCACTGGTAAATAATATTGTTATTGGTCGAAAGCGGAGGCTTTGATTGTTTCTTGCACAAACATTCAGTTCGCTCCTGTGAGTTGCGTGAAGCAGGTGGGTAAGTCTTTGTTTCGATGCTTTTCTAAGAACAAATTGCCCACATAGGTTGCAGATATCTCGAAGAATATTGAATGCGCGCTTTGTTTGACTTCACATTACGAATGATGGCATATTTGACTCATTAACTGAGCATTTCCCTTGAGTGAATTAATTGTATGGTTTTTGCCCTTCAGGTTTTATCTATTTTGGGTACTGATGGGAAAGATGCCCCCTCAACGAATGGGGAAAGATGCCCCATGGGCAACTTTCCCGGTGGAAAGGGGGCGTCTTTCCCCAGAGCAATATAATTTCATTTGTTAGAGTAAATAACTATGTGTTAAACTTGGGATTAGTCCAAACCTTACCCACGGGCAGCGCCACGGAATTGTTAGTGGGGGCTACGGACCCTGGACTGGTGATGGCGCTGAGGGGGAACGTGAACTTTAAATTTACCGTCTTTGAAAAAGCTAAGTACCATGAAGCTCATGAACAAATTTACGTATTTCAACGTAGGTAGGTAATAGGGAGACAATAAAAACCTAGGTCGATTCCCAAAACTTGTCGGGAGACGTCCCCACAGATTGACGAGTTAGGGGATCTGTCCTCCCGTTCCTGTCCTCTGCTTTCGACGCGCATGACCGTACGTGTTAAATAAGAGCACACTTCAACCTGTCGCATTGTGAATAGCATTTCCAATTGAGGGCCTCACACCTGAACCCAGGCCACTAACGCAAGGAATACCATAACAGCCAAATTTTGTGGTTGATGCTCTCATTCGATAAAGCGAATCCCAGCTCAATCGTTGAAACGTTGAGACAATTATTTGGGAGTTCACCGGACCTGGCCTGATGACCCAATCGGAGCAGATCTCAAGGCGGTTTCAGATCAAACTGGTGTGGTGGGAGCACAAAGCAATTGAATTAAAATGGACAAAACCGTAAAACATATTTTAAAACAAAACTGGCCAAAATCAGTAAATTTTGGCCAATTAGGAAGGGGCTATGGCTGGACTGTTTACCCTGGATTCGCCTATGAATGAGCTAGACCTGAAATATTCCATATGGTTAATCCTGCAAAGCTCCGTACCTGATCCCGTACGTCGTCCCTGCATTTGCTATCCCGGTAGCCCAGTTGGTAGAGCGTTGGGCTCCGACCCGCTGCTCAAGAACATGCAGTGGCAGTGCATGTCCAGGCTTGGGATCGGTTCTTCTGAGACGCTCCATTGCTCAATAGTTTACCCGACGTAGGTCGGCTGGCAACTGACTGTTGAGAGGCTGACCTGAGCGGGGCGGCCGTCCCTGTGATTTGTGGGACGTTTAACTTTGGCTTTTAAATTAAATCTTCATTGCAGGAGCTGCTCGCTCCGATGATAGGGCTAGGGACTACGCGACAAGTCCATTGATGACCTTAGTGAGACTGCGATTCCAAAAGCCGAACTTGCAACAAGTCGCATTTAAAAAATGCCCTGAAAGAAAGACTAGTTAAAGGAGTTGCAAAAGTAAAGGTATCTAAAAAGACGTGGAGGAGGCAGGCAAAAGCTGTTTAAGGGAAGAAAGACAGTGGGCATGACGATACCAGACATCTCATTTGCGGAGTGAGTTTTGTTCTCTCGTGCAAAGAATGGATCGAGTGCACTGCCTGCGAAGGCTGGGCCGGCGTGCCTTGACGAGAAGGCTAAGGTGGCTGTGCGCCATAAATGATAGACTGGGAGCCTGTGATGGTTAGTGGGAGGAAGCTTCGAGTCGCCACAAGCCATTTTTACTGTCTGAAGTGAATGTTTTTGTACTCAAAAACTTCTGGCCCATATTTCTTTTAAAATGAGGAATTTAAACAAAGGGAACACAGAAAACAAGGTAGGCGATTTAGGGGAGGTTCTCAGAAACCTCGTACCAGTTTACCTACTTCGTTTCGTACTTCGTTGCTTGAGTGTTTGTGTGATTTTATATTACTTTTATGGTATGTTTTTATCCTAGGTTTTTATCGTTAGCCTTACGTAACTTTGTTTTATCATTTGACATGGAAACATGAAAACCACCTACATGTTTTATCAATGTGTGTGGACGCTTTTAAATATATTCTGACTTCTGAATAATACTTAAATGATTACCAATGAAGCTAAGAACTACAAAAAGCTACTTCATCAACGATAGACCAAAATGGGGTAAGATGCCCAGGGGTAGGGCATCTTACCAAAGCCCAGGGGCGTCTTACCCACCCGATGGGGTAAGACGCCCCTTTGCAAGCCTCTAGTAAAATCATAATAGTTAGAAAATATGATAATTATCAGCAATTTCATCGACTCTATAAGGAAGATAAATGATCATGCTACGACTTGACATCTAAGCCAGCGCTGTTGCTACCGCGGTTATTTCATAATCCGGATTTCCCTAAACCCTGGGCATCTTACCCCACTCTCCCCTATCAAAAAATCTTATTTTGCACATCAGCCTTGAAATGGGTCGAAACGGAAACTAAAAGCTTCAATTATCTGCTTATTTCAAAGCACTAGCTTGATTTGTCGTGGTTTGAGAACACCCACTGGTAGATAATAAAAACTGCCTGTTTACGGAAAATGGATATCAGTCCTACCTCTGGCGTAGCCTGAGTAATTTCAAACTGTGAAACTGATAAACTGAAAAACTTACACCAATCCTCTCACTCACAAACAACCAAAGCCCGCTCTTCAAATTATGATGATGCCGATTATTTTCATTTACCACTCTCACACTGCTGCCCCCACGCGCGCCACATTAGTCACAAAATGATCATGGTGCGCAACAAGATGCTAGTAGCCGTGTTATTCTGCCGAGCAGAACGCATACTAGTATGCCGCACGCATGCGCAGTGAGGTATCTTGCAGTCCATGATACCGTACTGCGCATGCGTGCGGCACACTATTTTGCGTTCTGCCGGCAGAATAACACAATGACCTGGTCATTTAGGCTTTAGCAGGGGCGCAGCCAGAGCTTTCGTATGGGGGGCACACCAACTTTGAGGGGCACCCCGGGGAAAAAGGGCACTTTTTAACGTAACCTAAAAAAATTACTATATCTTTGTTTATATCATTTTTTGGGCATCTTTGGTTCAATAGAAATGCAAAGAATTTATTGACGGAGAAGGAAAACTCGATTAAAACTGAAAAAGGAACAAAATATCGCCAAAATGCCATGGAAGTAGCCAAAACACTACTTTTTGGGAAAGATTTAAGGACAGCCAACTCATGCAAGTACTTAACATCAGCAGAGCATGTGATATCTGTTACAATGTGCAGGTTAAGGCATATTGGAGTCGAAATTTTTTTGTTATGCCCACTGGTTTTGTCGTGACGAGTGAGCCTGGCTGAACGCGGATTAAGTTCCTTGCCTCCCACAATCACCGTGGGACGAGGAGTGGCATAGTGTCTTTGGAAGAACATATTTTTGCTGCCGGAAAAATTTGGGAGATACCTTTTGAACTCGTTTATTAAGTTCCATATTCTCAAGGATCGGTCCCAGTTAAGAGTAAATAAAAGGTGAACAGGCCGGTGGTTTAGATGGGGATGGTGTGACATGGCTGAAAATTGTAACAACTAGTTCTTCATTTAAATTAATTTGTAGAAATCCTGGTTTAGGGGACTGTGTCTGAGCTCAGGGGCACATGCTTTTTATCATCCCTTCCCGGAATCCACCAGTATAATAAACAATTTATATAACCTGGGGTGCCTAGGTATCACAAGCCGTTTTAAAGATTCCTCATTCCTCGTTAGCTCCGTTTTACAAGGGAGTTTCCATTGTGTTCTTATTCCCCATCTATTCAAGACCAGCTCTGGGGCCCCCAAATGTGGATCAGAGGCCCCCAGAGTAGCTTCCCCCCATCCCCCAGTTGTGCCTCCAGGGACTAGACTAGCTCAGTGACCCCGCCCCGAAATGATGGGAGTTGGCCTTGTGTTATTATTATCTGTCTATTCAAGACCACGTCAGGGGCCCCTGATGTAGATCAGGCCACAAAGCAGCTCATGCTTCACCCAGGGACTAGACTAGCTCATTAGTCCCAGAGATGAGGTCATCAGACTAGCTCAATGGGCCACAGATAGGCTCATAGGGCCTTAAACCAGTTCAAGAAGCCCCAGAACAGTTTAAGGCGCCAGATCACCTCATGGGGCCTCAAGCCAACTTAAGGGGCTCTCACAAGCTCAGCGCCCAGACCAGCTCAGGGTACACTCAGAACCTAGACCCGCTCTTGGGCCCCAGATCAGCTCTTGTGGCCCCAGATCAGGTCAGGGGCAGGATCAGGTCAGGGCCACTAAATCAGCTCAGGAATCCCTCACCAGCTCGGGGCCCAAGGAGTTCAAAAGCCCCAGAGCTGCTCAGGAACACCAGATCGGCCCATAGGGCACCAGATCAGCGTCGGGGACAAATAATCAGATCAGTGGTCCCCGACCAGCTCGGGGCTCAGATCAGCTCGGGAATACCAGATCAAGTCAGGAGGCACTTAATCAGCTCAGGAGCCCCATACCATCCCAGGGGCCCTCATCAGCCTCTGTGGGCCCAGCTCAGCTCAGGGCTTTAGATCTGCTCATGAAATCACGTAAGGAGGCCCAGATCAGCTTAAAGGGCACCAGATTACTCAGGGGGCATCAGATGGGCTCAGGAGGCACGAGATTGACTAAGGGGCATTAGTGCAGCTCAGATGGCACCAGATCGATCCGCTCGGGGTCCAGATCAGCTCCCATCCCCCAGACTATGGCAGGAGCCTAAATCAGCTCAGGGAGCAACATAACAGCTCAGGGAACACAAGATGGGCTCAGGGCCCACCAAACCAGCTCCGAGGGCACCAGACCATCTAAGGAGACATCAATAATCAGCTGAGGGAGCACCTAGTCAGCTGAAGAGGCACCATATTGACTTAGGATACAGTAGATCAACTTGGGGAGGCATGAGATCAGCTCAGGGGCACGAATCAGCTCCAGGGGCACTATATTAGCTATTAGGGCATCAAGCAAGCTCGGAGGCATTAGACTAACTCAGAGGGCATTATATAGGTTCAGGAGGCACAATTATTTGCTCAGTGGGGCACTCGATTGACTCAGGGCACCAGATCAGCTTAGAGGGCAAGTAATCAGCTCAAGGGGCCAAGACCAGCTGAGAGGCCACGAGATGAGCTCAAGGAGCACCAGATTGGCTTTACCCGTACGAAAATTGGCGATGATGAGGCATTAGGTGGGCACATACTAGGTGCCCATACTCTTCCCAGGTGCTTGGAAAGGCGATAGAATGCCCTAGCTGACCGAGAAAGGTATTAAGTTGTCCAACAATAGTTTCAATCGCTACATGCGGTCCAGTTACATCTAGGTTCAACGGCTAGGGCACTAACTTTCGAGCGGCACGGCCCAAATTGGGTACACCACCTGGTAATCAAAAGGGCACCCCGGCAGTGATGGGGGCACGTGCCTCCTGTGCCTTCCTGGCTGCACTCCTGGACAGTAGATCAACTCTGGGAGGCATTAAATAAGCTCAGGGGCCCGGATCAGCTCAAGGGGCACTAAAACAGCTAAAAGGACTCCAGGCAAGCTCGGAGGCATCAAACTAACTCAGAGAGCATTTTATAGGCTCAGAAGGCACACTTATTTTCTCAGGAGGGCACCAGATCAGCTCAGAGGGCACATGATCAGCTCCAGGGGGCACCAGATGAGCTCCGCCCGTACGATTATTGGCGACGAAGAGGCATTATCTGGAAACGGATTACGTGCATATGCTTTTCCCGAGTGCTTGGAAAGGCCACAGAATGCCCTAGCTGACCAAAAAGGCACTTAGTTGTCAAAATATAGTTGAAATCGCTAAATGCAGTCTATTTACATCTAGGTTCAACGACGCAGGGCACTAAATTTCGAGCGGCACGGCCCAAAGAGGGTAGGTACACCACCTGGCAATCAAAAGGGCACCCGGCACCGATGGGTGCACGTGCCCCTGTGTCCCCTAGCTGCGGCCCTGGACAGTAAATAAACTACGGGAGGCATTAAATAAGTTCAGGGGCCCGAATCAGTTTAAGGGGCACTAAAACAGCTAAAAGGGCACCGGGCAAGCTCGAGGCATCAGACTAACTCAGAGAACATTATATAGATTCAGAAGGTACAATTATTTTCTCAGGGGGCACCAGATTGACTACGAGGGCATCAGATCAGCTCAGAGGACACATTATCAGCTCCAGGGTTCAGGACCAGCGCTCAGGGGGCACCAGATGAGCTCAAGGGGCACCAGATTAGCTCTGCCCATACGATTATTGGCGACGATGAGGCATTATCTGGAAACGGATTACGTGCCTATACTCTTCTCGGGTGCTTGGAAAGGCGACAGAATGCCCTAACTGACCAAAAAGGCACTTAATTGTCAAACAATAGCTTAAATCACTAAATTCAGTCTAGTTCCATCTAGGCTCAACGACGTAGAGTACTAAATTTCGAGCGGCACGGCCCAAAGAGGGCACACCACCTGACAATCAAAAGGGCACCCCGGCACCGATGGGGGCACGTGCCCCTGTGCCCCCCTGGCTGCGCCCCTGGGCTTTAGTACCCCGAAGGCATAATTACCTTAACATAAAACTGCAGATTTTTCTTACGCCTTTTGGTCACGTGATTTTTTAATTGCTATCCATCGTCAGGTTTATGCTATCCGGAGGCTAGGTTCGTAATGTCTTTAATGCGCCATCTCTAACCTTTACGTGTTTACTACAGCATTTTCGGGAGGACAAGGCGAGTATTCATCATTGTTTTTGGTTTTGTGAGGTCCTGGATAGGGGTAGCACAGTGTAGCATTTATTTCTAATTTAAGTTCGTCACGGGATTGTTCAGAATGTTCTGGGGCAGGGATTGCCTTTCAAAATATCATATGTTCAAATATTGATTTCTGTTTTTGCAGTTGAAACGTCGCTTATTGCTTCAATTATTATTTCAGTAATTATGACTGCTCATGCAGGACATGCCTTTAAAATGCAAAGCCATCAGGCCCTTCCTCATACTCACCTGTTCGCGATTAGCATCTTTTTCATTCCTATGCAGGAATAATTTCTGTCATGAATTAATGGATTGAAATCGGCATATTATTAAAGGAAATGTGCAGTTAGATTAACGCCAGGGGCGCAACTTTATGTTTTCGATTGGGGGCACCCGGCTCGAAAGGGGGCCCGTACATGATGGGGGCCCGTACATGATGGGGGGCCCGTACATGATGGGGGGCCCGTATTTTTTAATGAAAATGTGACCGAAAGAAACGTATTTTCGAACGTTTGTTGTCGAAAACTGACTGCAAAGGTTAAATAATAATTTTTAGCGCGCTATTCATCACTGTTCCTGATTTGCACTATTTAGCCCAAAAAGTAGTCAGAAGACCCAATCTTTTGAACGAGCTGCCAAACTATGTAAGGATATTGGACAAGTAGGTGCCTACTTACCGTCTTCGTCGTCCACGCGGATGCTCTCCTCCGGAGGTACAACGGGATCAGCCCCGGACGACGCAGGAGGGATGGATGCTGGAGGGTCTTTTAGCAAACGGGATCCGGCTGGTGGGCTGGCCGAGGAAGATAATGATCAGGAAAAGAAGGATTGGAATTACAACCTTACTTTACCGTTTTGCTGGAAACTATACACATTGCACTTTTCCGAGTTAGTTTTAAATTGGGGTTTTAATTTTTTGCGGTCGATAAACGAACGTAGCTTGCAAAGTACCAAAAAAGTAGTGAAATGAACTACTTTAAGTGGACTCGTACGTTGCTAGATATTAAATGCAAATATGATCGGGGTCATTTTATAACAGTTTGCAAAATTAGCAAGACGATCCTAGATTCATAGGTTACCTGAAAAATGAACAAAGTTTGGGTAGTTTTGCCAGAGCAGACCCTCGGTATTGAATGTTCTTTGTTTTACGCTTTTGTGCACCCGACTTATGTTTATACTGTCCAACCATTTTAACATTCACACCTGGAACGAAATCGCATTATCGCGAATAATTTGATACAAATGGAAGGTAGAGATCCAAGTGCGAAATTCCTTTATCAGCGGGGATACTGATATTTATGTTACATGATCAAGACACCTTTTTCTGATCCATTCACCTTGCCAGTTCATGACATTTTACAACACTGGGTAGCGGTCAAGGGTACTATGAATAGGTGGTACTGCCTATTTCCCTTTACAATCCTCATATAGGATCAGTACAAAAGGAATGGGGGGCCTAAAATTTCTCACGCCCCATCCATTTTTCCCCGAATGTTCTAGGAGGCATGGGACCGGCCGCACGTTGCCCGGGAAAACCACAGGGGGTCCGCAAGCATGGCAGGGGGCCGGTTTCGGCAACAGGGAGCACGGATACACTACCTGGGGCACGAAACTGCTCACAAATAAGGAACTCCTGCAAATACGCGACTAACACAACAGCTTCAGTTTCTGCACGATATTCTTAGACCACAAGGGATCAGACAGACCACAGAGGGCCTGAGCACACCAAAGGGGCCGGGCAGACCACAGGAACCCAGAAACCATAGGACGCCGGTAAGCCCAAAAGGGGCCCGAGCAGACCACACACAGCCAGCAATTTGGCTGGACTCTGCCCGATATATGCTGGGCTTTGACTGGGCAGAGCCCGCGTACATGGGCTCAGACCAGGTCCGGCTCCGCTGCGCCTGGGCAGAACCCATGGTCAAGCAAGACCGGGCTCTACCGCTCGGGCAAGTTGTCATCCACCGACCTAATGTCGGGCTCAGCCCGAGTCTATGTGGCTCAGCTATGAGTCTTAGGGCTCGGGCGGAGCCCGGCCCAGCCCGCTCTGGGCCCGGTCGGAATTGCTGGCTGGGCAGCGGGCCCGGGCAGACCACACGGGGCCTGGACAGATGAAAGGACCCGGGCAGACCACAGGGACCCGAGCAGAACACAGGGGCTGGGCTAGCCACAGAGGGGCCCCAGTCTGGAAAGTATGGCAGCAGACCCGACGAGTCCGCACCAGCCTTGTAGATTTTTCGCACCACCAGCAGCCTAAAATTCACACCAAGCATTGGTGAGAAATTTCACTGACCTGGAAATTTCGATGTTTTTACCAGTTTCTCCCTTCTCAGACCTCTGTGGGTGTTTGATTTGAGCTCCCTCGCACCATACAGCAAAAGTGGGCATTTGTTTGCTCCAAAGTTCGAACCACCTGAAGGGTGTCCGCACCACGAGATCTCGCCAAAAGTGCCATACTTTGCAGACGGGAGGGGCCCGGGCAAACCACAGAGGGCCCGCGCAGACAAAAGGGGCCCCGAACGGACAAAAGGGGGTCCGCAGAGGCCACACAGAGGCCCGGACAGACCAAAAGGGTTCCGGGAAAACTACAGGAGGCCCGGGCAGACCACAAGGGGCTCGATCAGAACAAAATGGGCACTAGCAGACAAGGGGTCCGTGCAGACCAAATGGGACCCAGCCAATCTGCAAAGTATGGCAGCAGGCCAGACGAGTCGCACCAGCCATCCAAAATTATCGCACCACCAGCCTAAAAGAAATCGCACCAATCTGCCATATACCAGGAAAAACGCACACATTCCTACCCACACGATGCAATACTACCTCTCTTATTAGTTAGTTAAGGCCTTTTTATAAGGCCCCTCCCGTGTCTTCCTAACTATTCAGTCATTATTTTTTTAGTTTTCAGTGTCAACTTCCTCGCACCAGTCTTGCAAATTCTCACCAGGCTGATAAAATTCGCACCACTCGCTCCTGTCTCCAAGGGCACTCACACCGACGAGATCTCGTCGAAAATGCCATACTTTGCACACGGGGGCCCGGGCAGACCACAGGGGCCCGGACAGGCCACAGAGGGCCCGGTCAGACCAATAGGGGCCCGGGATACCACAGGGGCCCGCATGGCAAGCATGGCAGAGGCTGGTTGCAGTTACACGAACCGCATCCATGGCAGGCCCGTCTGCATCCACAGGGTATTAACTACTGGGAGTAGGAACCCGGCTGCAGCCACCAGGGGCGGGGCGAATGGGGTGGCCACCAGGGGGGCGAATGGGGCAGTCACCCCTTAAACCCAAGAGCCTCTGAGGACGAAATGCTTCCCCCAAACCCTCCCCTCCCCCAGGATGCGACGATTGGTCGCCCTTTGAGTGAAAAGTGCGCCCTTCGGGTGGCTAAGTGCCACCCTGTCCCCTGAGGCTTTGCCCCTACCCTTACTCAAATTCTAGATACGTCACTGGCGGCCATAGGGGGCAAAAGATTATCCAAGTCTTGGTATTTAGCCATCAGGGGAGCCGGACAGGGGATCATCACTCATTGAGGATTTAGCCCGACAGGAGCTAATAGCAAACAATCACTTCACTTGCCATTCAACACTGCGCATCGGAGCACGATTTGGATTGACACGAAAAGCCCAAACGTAAAATCCATATCAGAGCCTAACGAAACTTTTCCAGAGTAGACACAAGCCGATTGAATCATACGCATGCCAATTTTACTGTTCAAGGCAAACTTTGTGCAAATCATGCGCCTCGGCGAATGCGACAAGAGAGCCAGGAGCATGCCTTAGATTCCTTCGCGCTGCGCTGACAATCCCGGGAAATTAAGAGGCTACCATTCGCCGGTGGACGCACATTATTTGACCCGGATTTGACGACAAGATATGATACACTTTTTTGACAGACAAATTTAAGAGGCTTAAATTTGTCTGTATTTAAAATTCCACTTCAACAAACAAAATGGAAAACTTCATGCACATTTCTGACAAAAATGCCTAGAAATATATCAATGAAGAAAAGTAGTGCCGGCGGAATGATGCCAAAATAACAAACATATGTCAATGTATTAAACCAGTACTTATCGGAACGGCCCGGCTGCGCACGGTGGGGGGTGAACTACGGGGGTCGTAAGCAAGGCTAGGAGCCCGGCTAGAGCCAGAGGAGGCCTGGGTAGCCCAGAGGGAGCCTGAAATTATAGCACGGGTTCCCGGATACAGCGAAGTGGGAGGAGTGGAATCAGGGGCGGATTCAGGCCGACGATGGGGGAGGGGTCAACGGGGCCCCAAATCGTGAAAAACATATGGTTTTTGTTTGAAGAAAATCCGTAAAAATCGGTAAAATCGGGGGATTTGGGGAGGGCATCAAATACCCCGATTTTACCTTTACCCCCCCTGGATCCGCTAGTGCTGTGGTTCCTTGCAGACCACAGGGACACGGACAAACCATAGGGACCCGGGCAAATTGCAAGGGGCTGGGCAGACTGCAGGGGGCTGGGTAGACCACAGGGGCCCGAGCAGACCACAGAGGGCCCAGGCAGACTAAAAGGAGCCCAGGCCGCCCACAAGGGGCGCGGGCAGACCACAGGGACCCGGGCGGACCACACAGGACCCAGGCACACTACAAAAAGCCCAGACCACCTACAAAGGCCCCGGGCAGACTAAAAGGGGCCAAGGCAGAATACAAGGAGCCCGGTTGCAGTCACAGAGGAACCAAAAAGGTCCCGAGACTGTCAGAAATAGGGCCCCGGATGCAGTCAAAATGGGCATGAGAATATCGTTAGGGGCCCGTTTGCGGACACAGCGATTATGGGTGGTCTTAAAGGGGACTGCACCCAAGCGAGCATGCCAGGCAAGCATGCCAGGGAGCCCGACCGCAGCCACAGCAAGCCCAGATAGACCACGGGGCCCCGCACTCATGGCAAGGGCCCGTCCGTGGCATTAGAGGACCCGCGCCTCCTGGACCACAGGGAGCCCGGTTGCAGTCACAGGTCCCGGTTGCAGTCACAGGGGGCCCGGGTGGATCACAGGCGCCCGGTTGCGGTGACAGGGGCTCGGGCGGATCACAGAGGGCCCGGTTGCAGTCACAGGGGCCCGGGTGGATAACAGGGGCCGGGTGAATTCCAGGGGCCCGGTTGCAGTCACAGGTGGCCCGGTTGGACCACAGGGAATCCGTTTGCAGTCACAGGGGGCTCGGGTGGATCTCAGGGGGCCCAGTTGCAGTCAAAGAGGGCCCGTGTGGATCACAGGGGGCCCAGGATGGATCACATGGGGCCCGGGTGGATCACAGGGGGCCCCAGGTGGATTACAGGGGGCCCGATTGCAGTCACAGGGGGCCCGGGTGGATCAAAGGGGGCCCGGTTGCAGTCACAGGGGCCCGGTAGATCATAGTGGGCCCGGGTGGATGAAAAAGGGCCCGGTTGCAGTCACAGGGGGCCCGGTTGCAGTCACATAGTGCATGGTTGCAGTCACAGGGGCCCTGAGTGGATCACAGATGGCCCGGTTGCAGTCCCAGGGGCCCGGGTGTATCACAGAGGGCCCGGTTGCAGTCACAGGGGGCCGGATGGATTACAGGGGCCCGGTTGCAGTCACAGGGGGCCGGATGGCTCACAGAGGGCCCGGTTGCAGTCACAGGGGACCCGGGTGGATCACAGATGGCCCGGGTGGATCTTAACTGGCCTGGTTGTAATCACAGGGGGTCCAGTTGCAGTCACAGGGGGCCCGGGGGATCACAGGGGGCCGGTCGCAGTCACAGGGGCCTGAGTGAATCATAGGGGCCCGGTTGCAGTCACAGGGGCCTCGGTGGATCACAGATGGCCCAGTTGCAGTCACAGGGGCCCGGGTGGATGACAGGGGGCCCGGGTGGATGACAGGGGCCAGGATGGACACATGGGGCCCCGGTAGATCACAGGGGCCCCAGGTGGATTACAGGGGGCCCGATTGCAGTTACAGGGGCCCGGGTGTATCACAGGGGGCCCGGTGCAGTCACAGGGGCCCGGTTGGATAATAGGGGCCCGGTTGTAATTACAGGGGCCCGAGTGGACCACATGGGGCCCGGTTGCAGTCACAGGGGCCTGGGTGGATCATAGGTGGCCCGGTTGCAGTCACAGGGGCCCCAGGTGGATCACAGATAGCCCAGTTGCAGTCACAGGGGGCCCGGGTGGATGACAGGGGGCCCGATTTCAGTCACAGGGGGCTCGGGTGGATCATAGATGGCCCGGTTGCAGTCACAGGGGGCGGATGGAGTCACAGGGGGCCCGGGTGAATCATAGGGGGCCCCATTTGTAATTACAGGGGCCCGGGTCGATCACAGATGGCCCGATCCCAGTCACAGGGGGCCCGGGTGGATGATAGGAGGCCCGGTTGTAATCACAGGGAGCCCGGGTGGATTACAGGGGGCTCGGTTGCAGTCACAGGTGGGCCAGGTGGATCAGAGAGGGCCCGGTTGCAGTCACAGGGGCCCAGGTTGGATCACAGATGGCCCGGTTGCAGTCACAGGGGCCCGGTTGGAGTCACAGGGGGCCCGAGTGGATTACAGGGACCCCGGTTTCAGTCACAGGGGGCCCGGGTGGATCATAGATGGCACGCTTGCAGTCACAGGGGACCCGGTTGGAGTCACATGGGGCCCGGGTGGATCATATCGGGCCCGGTTATAATTACAGGGGCCCGGGTGGATCACAGAGGGCCCGGTTGCAGTCACAGGGGACCGGGTGGATCGCAGAGGGCCCGGTTGCAGTCACAGGGGCCCTGGTGGATCACAGTTGGCTCTGTCCCAGTCACAGGGGGCCCGGGTGTATCACAGGGGCCCGGGTGGATGATAGGGGCCCGGTTGTAATCACAGGGGGCCCGGGTGTATCACAGGGGTCCGGGTGGATGATAGGGAGCCAGGTTGTAATCACAGGGAGCCCGGGTGGATCACAGAGGACCCGGTTGCAGTCACAGGGGGCCGGGTGGATCGCAGAGAGCCTGGTTGCAGTCACAGGGGACCCGGTGGATCACAGTTGGCCCGGTCCCAGTCCCAGGGGGCCCGGGTGTATCACAGGGGCCCGGGTGGATGATAGGGAGCCCGGTTGTAATCACAGGGAGCCCGGGTGGATTACAGGGAGCCCGGTTGCAGTCACAGGTGGGCTGGGTGGATCACAGATGGCCCGGTTGTAGTCACAGGGAGCCCGGGTGGATGACAGGGGGTCCGGTTGCAGTCACAGGGGCCCGGGTGGATCACAGGGGGCCCGTTTGCAGTCACAGGGGTGCGGGTGGATCAAAGAGGGGCCTGGTTGCAGTCACAGGGGGCCGGATAGATCACAGGGGGCCCGGCTGCAGTCACAGGGGGCCCGGGTGGATTACAGGGGGCCCGGTTGCAGTCCACAGGGGGCCCGGGTAGATCACAGAGGGCCCGGTTGGATGACAGGAGGCCCGAGACTACCGGAATTAGGGACCCGGCTGCAGTCAAAGTGGGCCTGAAAAATATCGTTAGGGGCCCGGTTGCGGACACCGAGGTTAAGGATGGCCCACAGGGCACCCGCACGCATGCCAGGGAGCCTGGTCTCAGCCAAAGCTAGCCCAAGTAGACCACTGGGGCCCGGAATCGTGGCAGGGGCCCGGCTCTGTCCGCAGGGGCCCGCAACTTGGGATTGGGGGCTCGTCGGGTCATTGGGGGCTTCTCCGAGCATTGGGGGGCTCGAGCCCCCAAATATATGGAAACTTGCGCCCCTGATTAACGCCATGAATAAATATACTGGATTTTGCATACTATTGAAGGAAATAAGCATTTTTTCTGTGCAAATTTTGCCACTATTCTGAGTCGGAATCGACTCCGACTCAATGCTGATTTGAGTCGGAATCGAGTCAGCTCACTTCTGAATTTGGCCCGAGTCGACTCGGCTCACCATTTCAACTCAGTAAGTCGAGTCGCGGTGCTGCGTCTCTTCGTGTTTCTGTTATTCCGAAAAACAGCCTTTGGGGTGGTCATCGATGGCCCCCAGTGGGGCGAGGGTTATTAACGTTCTCTCGTACTGGTAAGCATCGCGAGTGCCTGAAAAATATTGCCTATGTCTCTCGAATTTTTACACAGCCTTCACTGAATAAGAAACACTCCTCTTTTCGCTCCGAAGCTCGAATGTTCTTTTTATCTCATCTGAAAGCCAAGGAAAATATTTCCTCTCATTTCTGAAATCATATATAAAATAAGTTTGCATCCACTGAAAAACTAAATGCAAGCATCGAAATGCACTGAGCTTCGTGCATAGTGTGACACTGACCCAGTTTGCCGAAGCTGGAGCTGATCCTTCGTTTGAGTCGCTGCACGCGACTAAGCCGCGAGCTCTTCTTTCGCAGCACCACGCCTGAAACAGCCACCCATCAAGTCAGTAGGACACGAGCCAGCGTGCGCGGAAAGCGCCTCCCAGAGCCATTGCATCACGTGTGGGCGTCACAAATAAATTAAGACCTCGAAAGCAACAACTCAGAGGCCAGACAACGGCAGTGAACACAGATGAACACTGATATAAAAGGAGTTCGAAACAGTAAGTAATGAAACAAAAGCTTTAAATATAATCATATCACCGCTCTCAATATTTTATTCGAATACTCTTGAGTCTGGTGCTGTATACATTTCTAGTTAGCAGTAACAATCAGTTCGGGCCACATTAACCATATTTCTGTCTGGAGAGAGATTTTGCTTGTCCCTCATGTTTTCACCGGGTAGCTCATAAAGGATCTATGACAGGCTTTTGAAACTGTATGACTTTTCTGAAACTACGATGGAACGAATCACTGCAAGTTTTGAGAGGATTTTTTTCCCCAGGGGTGGATATATGGTTTCGTATTTAGGGAGGATGTATTCGCAAACCGTGTTGTCGTGACGGTACAGTCTTCTTACAACAAAGTCGACTGTAACAATACTGGGGAGCAGTCAGTGTTACCACCATAGAAAAGGGTGCATGATGGTCGGTTGTTTGCATGCGTGTGTGTACGTTTAAGTGTGATCTTCTAATTGCTTTCACTTCTCCTTTACAGATCATTAATGTTACGTTAAGTGTGTGTAGTTGAAGTGTCGCTATTGGCTGACATTATTGGTCTCACACTGCATGAGATTGAAGACAGAGTAATTCGTCAGCAGACCAAAAGACCATCTACACCCGGACGAAGTAGGTATTTGATCTGAACACTGATCAGTCTCTTCCCTACGCATTGCTTTCTTTCCGGTTTCTTATTTTAGTCAACCAAAGCTAAATTAATGTTTGATATTTGTCTGTTTGTACTTCCTATGTGAGACCAGAATGCATTTTTAATGTTTTGAGGTGGGATGGGCTTGAGCCCGTGTATATTGCGTCTAATGATCGTTGTTTGTGTGTTTGTTGACAGTTTTTACGTTCATGGCATATCCCCACTGCACTGGCATTTCCACAATACAGAACCATAACCACCCAATTTCCAGTGTAGTTGTTGATTGAAGTTGAACATCGAGGACAGTTAGATCGTTGGGATAATTTGACTAAGGTTTCGGGTGATAAATTATTCAAATTTGTATATAAATTTCTGAACCTGCAGAAGCCATGTTTATGGGAGAGACTTTGAAATCTACTGACAATGTTAAGAACCTAGGAGTCATCATGGATTGCAACCTCTCCTGGAACCTACATTTAAAGCACATGACGGATCGCTGCTTTGGTATACTGATTGGACTTTCGCATGCCAGACATTTGCTACCACGTTGTGCTATGCCTAGAATCATTGATTCTCTTATATTCTCTCATTGGATGGGCAGGGTGTATCACGAATGCAACAAAACAAAGTCTAAACTTTCGGCTCGGGTAATCCATCGTAGAAAAATGACCACATTGCATTCAGGGTGGGTAGTAGGTGGATGTCATGGCTGGGTTGGCAACTCATAAATTTATCGAGTACTTCGATTTATGTTTATTGTACAAATTACTTGTGAACGGCGAGCCATCAATACTGTCATCCAAGTTCCGTTTCAATCGTGACGTATGTGCGCGTGTGACACGTCAATCAGAACACCTGTTCTTAGAGAGGCCTCTGAGCAGCCACGGTAAAAGCACATTTTGTTATCGTTCAGGTCACCTTTTTAATCGTTGTTATGATAGTTTAAGTCACTGGAGCACAATAAGCCATTCTTCTTTTAAAATGTTAGCTATGAATATCGTGAAGAGGAATTGATGTATGTGTGGTGTTAGCTATTGGTAGTAGCCAGCTGTTGTATCTTTATGATCTGAATGGGACACGATTTTACCTTGCATTTTTTGTTTTTAATTAGGGTGCTTTTACCTTGGATTGTTCACTTATTCTTCTGATAAGGCACTCTGGTGTGTATGACAATGCCATCTGAAAAACCCATTTTGTGCGGAATGGTCAGCTACAGTGTAAATAAATAAATTAAATTGAAAAATAAAATAAATAAATAAAACATTGGGGATCGTAATTGCGGAATGACTGTAAATGAAGCATGAAGCCTCGCGATCGATTTGGGTAAAGCAGGATCACAGAATCGGGGACTAAAACTTCCCGATGCCCAGCACTGGTAAAAGGCACACATATTTATCATATAAATGAACATATATGGAAAACCATGGAGGGGTATGTGCCCACTATGTGCCCTGCGTCGCCTCTGAAAATATGTACACACCATCCTGACCAGTTTTACTCTGACAAAACCTTATCCAAACTCAAGCCAACTGTTAATATAACAGAAAACTGGTAATTCTATCTGCGTAGACCCCAACACGCACACTGACGGGGGTCTAAGCCACCTTTACTTTGAGGGGGGTTAACAGCCCTCCCTTGTAAGATCCTGAGAACCACACAAGACACAAGATAGCAAAAAACAGTAAGTAAAAATCAAACAGTAAAAATGAAATGAAATAGTAAACAGTTGTAAAAATGAAAGGAGAACAGTTATATTAAGTATGGCGGCGCTACGAGCCAGTGTTTTTATTCTATCTCCCAAAAGCCCACGGGGGCGGGTACCAGCCCTCCCGTCAATGAGCGTGTTAACTCGCGCCCCACCGGGGGTCCGGCGCTACCTTCGCCCCACCGGGGCCATCGATGGCCTCCCCTCTAACTCCGAAAATATGGGGGTTAGCGAAAATCTGCAAAGTGCATTAGAAAGCTCGCGTGAATTTAGTAAGACATTACTTCGCATTTTTAAGCGCTCAGGTCAATGGTTTGACCTCCAGAGGTCAAGTTAGGTCACGATAGGCTATTTTCACTCAAATATGCAATGCTTAAGAAAACTGGGCATAACTCCTATGCCGTTAGAGCTATTGAGATCTGGTTAAGTACATTTGATAGGAAATTGCCGGACCTTATTCCGCTATTTGGAACGTAAAGACCTCCCGCCAGTGGTTTGATCTCCAGAGGTCACTTCGTGACCTAATATGGCCTGAGGTCACGAAAGGTCAGAAAGTGACCTTGCCCTATATCAAATGAAAGCTAGTGATGCGACAAACACGATGGTGTTTGTTTCAGCGCTCTAGCTTAATTAGGTCAAAAGTTATTGTCAAAATACTGTTTTTGAACCCTGGTGACCTTGGATGACCTTGGAAAAGTCAAAGGGCAAATATGACCCCTGGGATCCGTGAAAGGGTATCCAAAAACGCTGTTCTGAGCAGTCTGAGCATGTGAAATTATTTTTGTGGCTTTTAGATCATAAGACAGCTTTTTCCATGCTTTTCCAATGGGAGAGGTCGCCTCGTGACCTGACCTCAGGTCACGAAATCGAAAAATCCCGGATAAGCACGTTGTAGACCCTGGAAGGGCCATGAAGTGTAGCAGGCTTTAAATCGATCGACTAAGAAATGTAGCTCTTATGGAGCTTCAAAGTTCAAGTGAGGTGACCTTGGTTGACCTCGCCTGGTGACCTGACTTTGGGTGACCCAGGGTAAAAATTTTTCGGGGATGGTGGGAAAATGATGAGGGGAGAGATAGAGCCCTCAACCGCGGTGCTGCGTTTCGTCGTTTTTCTGCTATCTCGAAAAAACCTTAGGGGGCCATCGATGGCCCCCGGTGGGGCGAGGGTTAACAGGCGCATTGAATAGGTCTGAACCACCTTCACTATATGGCCCGACCTGAACTCTATGTGAAGAAACGTTCTATAATTTTTTGTCAACTCAAACCCAAGGTCAACACAGGCCAAAACATGTCACCATTGGGGTTTAATGAGACGTAATGGAATGAACGTGTTTTAGTCATGGCATCTGGCATAGAAAATATACAAAAAACAACTATCTACACCTTTGAAATCCTCTCAGCTAGCCGCATCAAGTGATATATAATGCATCAAACAGTTTATTGACAGAAAATAGTAAAATTTCACTCGTTGCATTCAATCTACACTTTAAGAAGCTTTAGCCATTACACAATAATGACTGCTGAACGTTGGGAAAAGGGATAAAAGCATGGTTCTGATTTGTGTAATTACAGCACTGAGTGGCAGTTGCCCACCCTGGACAAGTGATATATAGTACGGCTTTGATACGTCAAATTTTGGCTTTTAACTTAGCCTAGGTCAGGTAAATATTAAATTGGGTCAAAGCGCATATCATTAGCATCGTAGGGATGAGGAAATCCAAAAGAAGCAAAATAAGCGCTGTATCTTCATTCACACCAAATTTATTGAGTTTAAACCATTTTACCCATGCGTTTCCAACGGAGAGGTCATGGCTCGTACTTGACCTTTCGTCAGTGGTATCGAAAATCCCGGATAGCCGATAGATTCAACCCCATTATTTCTTACGCTATCTAAAACTTTATGAAAGTAAGGTTTCTTACCTGCACTAGTAATCAGGCCTAAAATGATCTGAGCCCAAAATTTTGACACAAGTTTGAAAAACAATTCAAAATGGTATGTTAATCACGGCTACGCTGCGTGTCAGTTTTTAGGTGATTTGTTAACACCCGCCCCGGCGGGCCTCCGAGCTACTTTCGTCCTGATGGGAATGGGGTGTTCAAACACCCTCCCCCCCGCCCCCGAACTCGGCTCTTATGCGAGATAGCGAAAAAACGCGAAAACTGTTGGATAGCTCATACAAATTCATAAAAGCCACACCCAGTCACTTTTTGACTCAGGTCAGTATTGAGGTCATGACAGGTCAAAGGAGGTAGTATGTTAGAAAAGAGGTTCCGGGCTCTTGCGTCTGACAGGGTGGAATTATAATTATTTTGTAGGTACCATTCAAATACCTACTATCGTTACAGAAAATCCAATGATGTATATTATGACTATTCTGGGTCAAAAAAAAAAAATTTCCCGACCTAAGGTCAGGTCAAGGTGACCATCCAACCTGACATGGTCAATATGCATATCAATCGACCCACAATAGCAATCCAAACGTAATTGTATCCAAATAAAGGCTTTATCAGGCCCTACAAACCCAATGGGAAACCTATAATCCAGGGGAGTCCTAACACCTCCAGGATCTCCACCCATTTCTACAGGACATAAAGTATACAACAACAAAAAATGTATACACTAAAAAGGTCTAAAACTCAAAGCATTCCCAAATTATTGGTTGTAGATCAAAAAGTCAACAAAATGTATTTATAGCGTAAAGTCAATTCGTCTACAAACAAACGTCTACATATTAGAATGTCTACACCCCGGGTATCAAATCGACCACGGATCCAAGTCATGTACAGCATTGACATTTGATGTTGGAACTGGTAAACAAACAGGGTATTTGGCCTTCTGTTGAAACGATTGACATATGGGACCCTGGTTGGTTGTGCATTGCTGTTCCTAACTTGGGTAACTTAAGGGGCAGAGGGGAGGGGGTGTTGCCCGGCCGTTTGGTGTTATTTGGCCGTGATGCGATGTCTATGGACCGCAGGATGTGGCGCAGGGTGTGGGCGGCCGACTGTGGGTGGTGTGGCGGGGACGGAGCTGTCGTGCGTTCAACAGCCGCCTAGGCAGTGTAGAAGCGCAGGTGGAAAAAGGTCATGCGAGTCAGAAAATTGTACTTACACCGTCATGAAGGGCTGGAGCCACCCATGACCTTGAAGTCGAGTTTGAACCGTATCTGTTGACTAATGACAGCAAAGTGGGCCAAAATGGAACACATCTAGATCTATTTAAGAAATCCCTTATAACTCGGAAACTATTAGACCTAGAACAAAACAAAAGTCACAAATATGCTATTCTTGAACCAACAGTTAAAATGGCATGCAACATGACCTTATAAGATCAAATATCAATGTCAAATAATCGCTTTTCAAGGTGATAATACATATCATTCGAATTTTTGAGTCGTGCTTAATACTGTGATCCAAGATTTAAAACTGTCTTGTTTCTTTAAAAGTGACAAACACAAACAATTTCAAAGGCCGTAAACTTTGGTAACTTCTGGTGACTTTAGTATTGACTTGACTTCAAAATGGATGACGGCATACAATCTTTCGTTTCAAGAGCTTTCGAATGATGTTTAGAAACTCTTCTAGAAGCCGAGTTACACCCTGGTTTTGTCAGCTACATTTTAGAACAAAATCGCCTTACATGGGTTTAGAGATGATGTCATAACTCGTTGACGTGTCCGAACTTGATGACAATTTTTGGTCACAAGCCGTCAAATTGATCAACCTACAGGCATGCAAAACAACGCGCAGGTCATTTGAATCGGCTCGGAATAATTAGCAAAAAAAAGTAAGAGACATTCAATTGGACTCTCCAGGCGGTGAAAGGTTAAACCTATATTCCATGACTGCAATATACTGCAGGCGTGCTGATGTATTGTAATCAAGGAGGTTTTACGTATGTGCAGACGTATTATAGTTTATTATGTGCAATTGGACAATGGGACAGGTAGTCTGGGTATGCATTTGGTTCAGGAGCGAAAAAGAAAAAAACATCATCCAGGGGCGGATCGAGGAAATAAGTTAACACGCGCATTGACGGGGGTCTGAGCCACCTTCGCTTTGACGAGGGGGCGGGTACCCGCCCCCCTTAAGATCTCGAGAACCACGGTAGGTAGCGAAAAATGGTCAACGGTGTTTGGTAGCCCATCCACTTCTCCATCAAAGATATTTAGACCATTTTTTTGCCAGGTCACATTTAAGGTCACGAGAGGTCAAAACATGCCGTAATAGGGATAACATGTAAATTAAGTTTTTCGGCCATTACATCTGAACAAGTAAAGATAGAGCAAAATGACTTGAACTTATATGAATCCTCGCAGCAAGGCGAATCAAATGATATATAATAAGACCTTGCTAGGTCAAATCAAGGATTTGACCTGACCTGAGGTCAGGTCAGGGCCAAATTACATAAAATGCATATCATTAGAACTGCAAAGCCCAGGCGAGTCTAATGCAGCTAAAATAAACGCTCTATCACAATCCCTTGCTGAGTTATTCAGTAAAAACCATTTTCCCATGTATTTCCAACGGAGAGGTCATGCATCGTACCTGACCTTAGGTCATCAATATCAAAAATAACGGAACATATTTGAGAGAAATCGGTGGACCCATTATGTGATATGAGTTTCAATCGGATAAGTTGACCCTGCTCCGACTTATGCTATCTTAAACTTTTTTGAGGTCAGGTCACTTGACCTGTACTGGTGACCTGACCTGAGATGACCTAACCTTAAAATTTTTAAAGAAGTTGTAAAAATGATGAGGAAAAGGTATGCTAAGTACGGCGGCGCTACGCGCCGCTGTTTTTTGCTGTCTCCGAAAAACCCGAGGGGGGTGGGTACCCTCCCCCGTCAATGCGCGCGTTAATCCTCGCACGTACATGGGGGGTTGTTGCACCCCCTAAGTTTTCTCAAGAATCGAAAACGAGCTTTTTAGGTTAGAGCCTCGAAAGTTCGTGTAGCCTCTGGAGCATTCAATGCGTATGTTTTGCAAAAAAATTGTTCCTTCCTTTCAAGGTCACGGAGCTATGACGTCAAGAGTGGAGGCATACTGGGGTCATTTGGGTGCCTGGACCCGTTTTCATGTGAATGTTCCAGATTCTCATCGTTCTTTTGCAGCATTTGTTCATGAACTGGCCCAGAATATTTTCTTCCAGCCTTCGAGGATCACTCATCAGGTTAGACCTTGCATGACGAACTTTCTTAACCTTCAATGACCTTGATTTGATCTTGCGTGACCTGAGTGATAACTCTGCGTCGAATAACGACTACAGATGCGTGTTTCGATTCGGTGTTTCTAAATGAGATGAACATCGAATTAGTTGACTTGCGTCCGATACGGACTTGACCTTTTTCGACTTGTGACCTTATTTGACCTTGAAATGGGTGTAAACAATAACAGATGAAGAAGCAAGCACTTACTGGGCGTAAATGATGCAGAATAGCTTATTAATAGCCTTCGCCCGGGAGGGTGGTCTTTTTAGACCCCCCTCGGGTTTTTCCGAAGTGACCACAAAAAATCAGCACGCAGCGCCGCCAAACTTAGTCTAGCTGTTCCTTCATCATTTTTACATCTTTCCTGAAAATTTTAGCTCAAGGTCATATCAGGTCAGGTCACCAGGCCAGGTGAAGTGACCTCACCTAAAAAAATACTTAGGACCGCATAACTAAAAGAATGGTTAATCGATCAAGTTGAAACTCATACCACATATTGGGCCCACCAGGAGCTACGACATTTGTTCCGGGATTTCTGATATTGGTGACCTAAGGTCATGTGCAGAGCATGACCTCCCCATTGTAAATACATGGTGGAAAATCACGAAATGAGCTTTTCTCAGTAAGCATGGATGGAATCAACTTCAAACATCGGTTGCGTCTTGCTCTTAGCCCATTTCTGAAGCTGATACCAAAATTTTTGACTTGTGACCTTTAAAAGGTCACCTTAGGTCAAATAAGCATTTGTTGGTGTTTTTCTCTATAAATTTTGAATAAAACTAAGATAGAGCTTTTATTTTGTCACCAAAGTGTTTGTATAGTCACTGGAAGTCAAATGATATACATCATGACTATACCATGTCAAGTTGGGTCAGACTGTTGACCTGGGTCAGGTCAAATTCTTAGATTTGACCTGGAATAGCAATGTTATATATCATTCAATTTGTATTGACGAGAGGATTGCAATGGCGCATCAACTATGGCTGTATCTTGTTTGGTTTGGAAGTTATTAGCGAAAAAGGAAACGCCCTTATGCATGGGTGCCTAAGGACATTCCCAAGAATATGTCCAATATTCAGTGACCTGTAGCTCCCTAGGCTTTGACCTGACACGAAAATGAAGCCCTGTAATGAAAGAACACCTCAAGAGCTTTCGAATGGTGTTAGAAAAATGTTTCTAGCTATCATAGTTGTGGCGATATATGAGGTTTTCTTAGTACACCTCATATTAGCGATTTTGACCTATTTTGGCCTCTGGTGACCTTGATATTGACCTGACAAGAAAAATTACCGAAGTATTTTCGATATAATTTTTGAAGAGTCTGCGATTGCCGTTTTGCACTTTTTCTGGCTCTCTTAGTTTTTGAGATCGTGGGGATCTTTTTTAGCCCCCCTCCACCAGGGCGAAGGTGGCTCGTACCCGCCACCGGGGCAAGGGATAGCCAATTTGAATGATATATTGGTTGACATATTATGTGAACTTGACCTTTTTCGAAATTTGACCTTATTGAACCCTGAAGGGGTGTAAGCAGTAACAGATGATGAATCAGGCACTTGGCGTAAATGATGCAAAATTTCTTATGAATAGTCAATTTGCAGCATGAGAAGGATGCTGAAAACCACATTATTTTTCTCTCAATACGGGCTTGACCATTCTCGACCCTTGACCTAATTTGACCATGAAGGGGGTGTTAGCAGTGGCAAATGATTAGACACGCACTAAATTGGCGTAAATGATGCAGAATGGCTTATAGATATTCCATTTAAATGATAAGGACACTGAACTAGTTGACTTGCTTCCAATATGGACTTGATCTTTTCACCTAAACATTGAGGTCAGCCAGGTCATTGATCTGACCTGGAAGTTGACGTGAGGATCTGAGACTTTGATGACAGATGCCTTTGGTGTGCTTTAAAGTACTAAGTTCGAATTCAGCGTCCAAAATTACCCCTCTGAAACTGAAAATCAGACATATTGTGCAATTGCGAATTTTGCTGGTCTTGTCCTTTGTGTGTGTAGTGACCTTTGTCTTTTGATCCCACCTCCTGCATTACCAAGATGGATCACATACGCTTATAGCATATTAATCGAGGCGTTAATGTCAGTTTTTCAATTAAGTGACCGTAAAAATGTGATTTGTTACCAAAATTCGGGTCCACAGCAGCCAAAACGGCAAAATGGGCCGCAACATGGCAAAATTAGGTCATTGACCTGGTCTGGAAGGTGACCTGATGACCTAAGCTAAAACAATTTGTACGAATCGCGAGTACTCGTGACGACCAGCACGCTGATTTTTACCGTGGAGCTCTACGTCAATTAGGGGCCAATCGCGAGGGGGGGTCGCAACAATCCCCTGTACTGGCGAAGGTGGCGAAAACCCGACTCCGCGCGAGGGTTAATTGAAACGCTAGTTTGGCCTACAAATATAAGAGCTAGACAATCAATAGCATGGAACATATGATCGAGCCTCCCAGACATTGACAACATGCATACTGCCTCACTACCATCGTGCATCCGCCCCCAGTAGATGTAAGGTACTGCGAGATGTCTCATACAAGGAGACAAATGATAACATTCCAAAAAACGTCATCAGACCTATGCAACAGGACGGGGATAAACATATATGTTTAATCATATTGTTCTAGTCCTAGAACTGATATTGAATTCTTATTTTCACATGACTGAAAAATCTTCCTATTTCGCGCCAATCTTCAGGCAATAGGCACTAGTTTCCATAGGTGGAGCCAAGGAAGTAAGAGGCCCTCCACTGTTCGACTCTCACCGCCCCAGAAATCGTCACGGTACCCCGATGAAATGTCGCTTCCCAACCCTTCCTCCCCAGAATGCGGATATCGGCGCCCCCATGATAGAATTTGGCGCGCACCTGATAGGTTTTGTCGCCACAAAGTGGTGCCCCTGGTCCGGATGGCATTTCCCCCTACGGCCATGTAGCCCCCATCACCAAATCGGTATTACGCGCATGCTAGTCTTATGAAAATCAGACAACAGGGCCAAGTGTTATGGAGGATACAAGAATTGTAATAAAAAATGTATGTTTTACACAACCTACCCCTATTGTTAACATTTTAGGATTATTTCAAAAAGGAGTTTAGTGTAAGGCAAGTCAATATCAGTTTGAATTTTCAAAGCTTGACAAGTATATTTTCAGATGTCAGGGCTGGCTGGGTCCGCACCTCTCGCCCCTGCCAGCAGTAGGGGCAGCAGCACCCTGACATCAGTAGGGGCAGCAGAACCCTGCCAGCAGTAGGGGCAGCAGCACCCTGACAGCAGTAGGGGCAGCAGCACCCTGTCAGCAGTAGGGGCAGCAGCACCCTGTCAGCAGTAGGATTAACGCTCGCCCCTGCCAGCAGTAGGGGCAGCAGCACCCTGACAGCAGAAGGGGCAGCAACACCCTGACAGCAGTAGGGGCAGCAACACCCTGACAGCAGTAGGGGCAGCAACACCCTGACAGCAGTAGGGGCAGTAGCACCCTGACAGCAATAGGGGCAGCAACACCCTGACAGCAGTAGGGGCAGCAACACCCTGCCAGCAGTAGGGGCAGCAGCACCCGACAGCATTAAGGGCAGCAGCACCCTGACAGCAGAAGGAGCGGCAGCACCCTGACAGCACTAGGGGCAGCAGCACCCTGACAGCAGTAGGATTAACCCTCGCCCCTGCCAGCAGTAGGGGCAGCAGCACCCTGTCAGCAGTAGGATTAACCCTCGCCCCTGCCAGCAGTAGGGGCAGCAGCACCCTGACAGCAGTAGGATTAACCCTCGCCCCTGCCAGCAGTAGGGGCAGCAGCACCCTGTCAGCAGTAGGATTAACCCTCGCCCCTGCCAGCAGTAGGGGCAGCAGCACCCTGACAGCAGTAGGATTAACCCTCGCCCCTGCCAGCAGTAGGGGCAGTAGCACCCTGACAACATTAGGATTAACCCGCGCCCCTGCCAGCAGTAGGGGCAGCAGCACACTGACAACAATAAGATTAACCCGCGCCCCTGCCAGCAGTAGGGACAGCAGTACCCTGACAACAATAAGATTAACCCGCGCCCCTGTCAGCAGTAGGGACAGCAGCACCCTGTCAGCAGTAGGATTAACCCGCGCCCCTACCGGCAGTAGGGACAGCAGCACCCTGACAACAATAAGATTAATGCAGACAATAAATGAGCCCCGTGCATGGTTCAAGAGTTCTGTTTACCTGAGCCATTGAGCTCTGATGGGGGAATTCCAGCTTCATATGGTCGTTTCCGACATGGCTCATGCTCCTCCCGTTCCAGTGCTGAGAGCAAACACTTCACCGCAGGCTTCACCCACGTCCACACTGGACGTTTTCGTCGGTCACACTGGATTACGTATGTAAGCAACAAGGCAAATTTAACTAAGCACGCTTAATCAATCGACGGTAAGCTGTCAGCCAAGCATTTAACTACAAAAGCCTGACAAGTGGCTGAGTTGGTTCTGGGAGAGTGTGAGAACGGCGGTCGCACGCGTGCCACCCCCGCAGCCTTCTGCCTGCTCTGTTTACATCGATCCGCCAGTTCGGAGCTGCAGTTTGGCTACTGCGGCCCAGGCGCCGTCGACGTCGTCGGCTGAAACCGCCTTACGTCACTGGTTCCATTCCAAATGGCTGGTTACAGTTTTTTTTTAATTGAAGAGCCCTTAAAGGGAATGTGGCACCTTGGTCGAATCCTGGAATTTAGTGAAATTAGACGTACTTTTAGCCAAAAATAATGAAACCACTCATTATTTATCTGAAAAATGTACAATAAGCTCAATATTTTGTTTTTAAAAATACTCTTCTAGAAAAAGAAATAGATATCAGGCTGTAGATGATGTCACGATCTGGCAACCACTACCATACTTGAAACGCTTCAAGGGCTTCGATTGGCTGATGATCATCGTGACGTCGGCATATGTCGTCACACCAGTAGCTCACAACAATGGCCGCCGGCGACGGGGGCTGAGGGGGCTGGTGTCAGGTAGGTTTTAGCTGTTTTCTACGGAAATATCGAGTTCCAAGACAAATTAAATATGGAGTACCGGGTTTTCCGACTTGCTTTACAACTTGGCTATCTCATTTAAAATCACGTTGTGAAAGTGCCACATTCTCTTTAAGTCAAT
This sequence comes from Lepas anatifera, assembly GCA_034440635.1. NCBI lineage: Eukaryota > Metazoa > Arthropoda > Thecostraca > Lepadidae > Lepas > Lepas anatifera. The sequence goes on along the minus strand of JAOTON010001814.1, from coordinate 1,825,040 downwards.
TTTTGTGGGCGCACTTTCAAAGCTAGGTATACTTGTAAAATGAATGTGCATTGAACTTTGCGTTCACTAACCTATCTGTATTATGTTAAATTTTCCTTTGATATTGTCTTTGGTCAAATTGGAGGAGGAAGAACAAATCCATTTCTAAAAAAATCAGAGTGAAGGTAGAAGACTGGCACCTACTTCTAAAATTCAAAACGAGGCTGCTTCTCAGAAGACGTTCTGGCGTATGTACCTATATTACCGATATACATATTTCGGAGTTACCTAGGAGCTGTATCAATCTAAATTGTAGCCAAAATTAACCTGGCACCGCCTGGGCTCTTTTCATACCCCCACCACCTGGCGGGGAGTCCAGTCCGACCCCCTACGATCTCAGGAGCCGGCGGTGATAAACAATTGAAAACGCTCTGAAAGTGCCTTACCGTCTACTCTGGAGCCGAGTTGAACAATATTTGCTGACCCGTGACGTCACACAGGGCCAACATTAGTCAAATTTTGACCCATTTAGGAAATTCTTTATTACTCAGGAACCATTACACCCAGAACAAAGCCAAGCGCATTAATGTGTCCGTCTTGACCCATAAATTACAATGATATGCAGCATGATCTTGAACCTGGGGTAAGTTCATGTTGCATATCATTCGAATACCTGGATCTGCCCCCCCCGTAGGTCAGTTGGTAGAGCGTTGGGCTCCGGTCCACTGCTCAGAAACATGCAGGGGCAGTGCATGTCTAGGCTTGAGATGGGTTTCACTGAGACGCTTCGGCGCTCAATAGTTTACCCGACATAGGTCGGCTGGCAACTGACTGGTGAGAGGGTGACCTGAGCGGGGCGGCCGTCCCTGTTTGTGAGACGTTAAACTTTGGCTTCTAAATCAACCCTTCATTGTGGGAGTTGCTAGTTCGGGTCGTGGGGTCGGGGTCTCCGTGCCAAATCCCTTGATGACTTTAGTGAGACTCTGGCTCCAGCAGCTGTACTGGGAACAACATGGACGAAATCTATTTTAAAAAATGTTGGTCACTATGATACCAAATGTATTGCTGGATCTTATCTCGTGTTTAATTTATAGACACAAGCAGTTTCGAAAACTGTGACCTCTGGTGACCTTAAAATAATGACAGCGTGCAGATTTGCCATTGCCAGGGATTTCGAATGATGTTTAGAAACTTGATCCAACTCTTTTAGAATCCGAGTTGCGCCCTGGTTTAGTCCGCATCATTTTAAAACAAAATTGCCTTACATGAGTCTAGAAATGACGCCCCAACTCGTTGACCTAACATGACCTGATTCCAATGCTCGGTCATAACCTGTAAAATGGTTTAATCCTAGAAGTGTGCAAAGTGGCGCATCTCTCATTTAAATTAGCTCAGAATTATTCACGAAAATCCAAGGGCTTCGATGGCACCCCCCTAAGCGGTGAAGCGGTAAGAAGGCGCAGAAAAAGGTCGTTTTAAATGAAATGGAAGCTGCTCCAGTCCTTTTTTGTCAGGGGAGTTTAAGGACGCACCAAATGCTAGGGTCATACGGCCTTTTTGTCAGGTCAGTATTGAGGATACTTAAGGTCAAAATAGTTGAAACGCACTTTAAATACCTCGCTTTTGTGAAGAAATAAATCAACTGAAAACATTTCCCTGGCACTATTTTACACCACTTCAATTTCTTTTTCATAATCATGTCATTAAATTTCGAGTCAAGGAAAAAGTCAGGGCACTGGGTGTAACTTGGACATCACCAATGTCGGTATATATTTTCGGGCTAAAATGTCAAGCAGACTCGATTTAAATGTTATTTACATCAGCTACGAGACAATAGAAAACGGCATTTGCACGTCCATTTGAAAACTGTTGGAATGACATAACGACGGTGTGTGCCATGTTTAGTTTGAGTCTACATGGATTATTCAGTCATTGGATTGGAGTATTAAGTCTCAAAGTCTATTATAGAACTTTGTCTTTGAACTTGAAAATTTCAGTCCATTGCATATGATCCATTGCTGCAATGTGTCAAGGTCAAGCTGCAGCCGCCTCTGCGCAGCTGCTGTAGTGGACGCTGTCACCCATATTGTAAACTCTTCAACGAAAAGCACATGCCGTATGTTTGCGGGAAGTGTCTGCAATATCATTGGTCATAACTGCAAACAAGGCTATGAAAATCACAGAATCCTGGGCTATGCCACTCTGTTGCTGATACGAATCCGATACGACTGAGTTTTCGCGAAATCTAAAATACCTATTTTTCGGAATATTAAAAATAAACCACCCCAAGTGGCCTCGCATGCAGAGTCCAAAGAGTTTCTGCAGAACGCCCTTGGATAGCAAAGGCGCCCCCCAAGGGATGATGGCGCCCCCCTGGGGAGGAAGGCGCCCCCTCCAGAAAGTCTTGCACCACTTCTCGAAAATGGAATCCGCCGTCTCTGCCAACTATATCCCTGTTGGAAGGTTTCTCGGAAGCTAGCTTCCTCTTTCTTTGATCAGGAAGCCGCCCAGTCTTGATCACGGGTTAGCCGCATGGAAAGTGTGCGTGCTTTCTACTACACCACCGTGCCCCATTAGTTTGGGGGAATTGAGGTATTCCATTTTTTTCTCCGGGGCGCGTTGATCATGGCTCAACCTACCCCAACACCCTCGGTGTTCAACTTACCCCAAGACCCCGCCGCAACTCCGGAGGCAGCTGACGCAGAAAGTGGGTGATCAGTTCTCATAGTTTTCGGCCCAAATAAGGCGTAAATACCTGCATTCAACCCATTTAGTACGGCTAAGCTTTATCTCTAATATCAACAGTGCTATAACAAAATTTTTGACAAAAGTAAAATTCACTTTTGCTATGAAAAAACAGGGTTTTCTGTCTCCAAACCGCTACCGACCAGATACCACCACGGTTTCCTGCTGAAAGACGGAAAGCGGTTGCACGCATGTCCTGTTATGATTACAGCGCAATCTCTTCAGAAACAGCGGAGTTATCGCGAGTGGCTCAACATGCCCCTGGCTGCAACTAGCCCCGGTCTCCCCTACCTAAAAACTAGTATCATGGGTGCCGCCAATTGTTGGTCTCAAGGGTTCCATAGTGTTACGGGCCCCATAGTCTCTACTCTCAGGAGTCAATATTTACCCTCAGATGGCCCCGATAGTTAATTCGGGGTCCGAGAGTTAGTCTCATTTGATCCGCAGAGTGCTGGTCTCAGGGCGCCCCCGAGAGGTAATCTTGGGAGCCCTCGAGAATTAGCCTCAGGTCGTGCCCACGAGTTTTTGTTTAAGGGGCCCCGAGAGTCAGTTTCAGGGAGCGCCCAGAAGTTAGTATCAGAGGGCCCTCGGGAGTCAGCCTCAGGTATATCTGAGAGCTAATCTCGGGACTCTGAGAGTAATTCCCAGGGGTGCTCCCGACTTTTGATCCCACGTGCCCGAGAGCCCGTCTCGCGGGGGCTGAGTAAGCCTTTGGCCCCTGAGGGGCTAACCTGGGGCCTCCGAGAGTCAGTCTCAGGGACGCCAAAGACTCAGTCTCAGAGGTGCTTTCACCCAACCCCGAGTTTTACTTTCAGGGGGCGCCGCAGAGTTAGTCTCAGAGGGCTGTCGGGAGTCGCTCCCAGCCCCCCCAGAGCCAGCTTCAGGGAACCCCCGAAAGCTAATCTGGATGGCAGTGTCAGTCTCAGCTTGTCCCCCCCCAGAGCAAATCTGGGGGGCCCGATAGTTAGTCTCAGAGGTGCTGCCGAGAACTGATCTTAACTTTTGACTTTTGGTTCAAGAAGAGCATATTTGTGACTTTTGTTTTGTTCTAGGTATAATAGTTGCCGAGTTATAAGGGATTTCTTAAATAGATCTAGATGTGTTCCATTTTGGCCCACTTTGCTGTCATAAGTCAACAGATACGGTTCAAACTCGACTTCAAGGTCATGGGCGGCTCCAGCTCTTCACGACGGGGTAAGTACAATTTTCTGACTCGCATGCCCTTTTCCACCTGCGCTTCTACACTGCCTAGGCTGCTGTTGAACGCACGACAGCTCCGTCCCCGCCACACCACCCACAGTCGGCCGCCCACATCCTGCGGTCCATAGACATCGCATCACGGCCAAATAACACCAAACGGCCGGGCAACACCCCCCCTCTGCCCCTTATACATCACTCCTCCCGCCCGTCTTAGTAACCCGGTACTATCCTTCTAGCATTCGGGCCCATTGGCTCCCGAAAGAGAGTCATGGCGGCTCTCCTCTTCCTGGGGGTCACGGAGGCGCCGAAACGTGCACTGTGATTGCCCTTGAACCGACCTTCGCTCTACATCACTTTAACGGCCTGCTTCAGTAATCCGGCACTATCATTCTAGCCTTCGGGCCCATTGGCTCCCGAAAGAGAGTCATGGCGGCTCTCCTCTTCCTGGGGGTCACGGAGGCGCCGAAACGTGCACTGTGATTGCCCTTGAACCGACCTTCACTCTACATAACTTTAACGGCCTGCCTCAGTAATCCGGCACTATCATTCTAGCCTTCGGGCCCATTGGCTCCCGAAAGAGAGTCATGGCGGCTCTCCTCTTCCTGGGGGTCACGGAGGCGCCGAAACGTGCACTGTGATCGCCCTTGAACCGACCGGCACTTTACATCACTCCTCCCGCCCGTCTTAGTAACCCGGTACTATCCTTCTAGCCTTCGGGCCCATTGGCTCCCGAAAGAGAGTCATGGCGGCTCTCCTCTTCCTGGGGGTCACGGAGGCGCCGAAACGTGCACTGTGATTGTCCTTGAACCGACCTTCCCTCTACATCACTTTAACCGCCTGTCTCAGTAACCCGGCACTATCCTTCTAGACTTTGAGCCTACGGGCTCCCTCTGGCAATCAATCAATCAATCAATGGCTTTTTATTAGGCGTTCTGTGCACAGCACCTTTGCCCGCCTCTAAAGGAGTGTGTGGGAGAATTTTAGAATTTTGTGTGAGGGCAAGCTACGTTAGTCTGTTAAAGCAATGGGAGTTATTTCAAGTAATGGGTTGCAAGATGTTTTAGCTTGCAAATGGACGGTCGTGGCAATGGCATAGCCATGCCAAGGGAGGTCTTTTAATAAGTTTAGACCCGCAGAGTGCAAAGGTTATTTCTGTGGTTGAAGACCTTAAATTTAGAATTTGAAATTTAGAATTTGGAATTTAGAATTTGGAATTTTGTGTGTCAGCTATTGATGTCCGCTTGTATACGTTACTCAAAAACCTCCGTTTACTCAATAATTTCGTATTTTAGAAAGTGCGCTAAACACCTGGCCAGGGTGCCGCGAATTTACCCTGCAACCCGGAGGTGAAGTTGCAGCTCCCCTCTCCGGCTGGGCAGCCGCCGCGCAGAGAAAAGAAGTGTGAGAGGATAGTTAGATTGTTAGTAAGAGTATAGGTGTGGTTAGTATAGACCCGCAGTGAAAGGTATCACTGCGGTGAAGAAATCTAACCTATCTAACCTAACCTGATTTCAAAGTTAGCCTAACATAACCTATCCTTAGCCTATAATGAACCATTTAAAGGTTACAAAACTATTGCTTAAATTTCGCAGTGGATCATCTATGATTGGAAAATAGGCAAGTCCTACTTTGGGGGTGCACCATGCACCCTCCATCATATATACTGGGAGGGGGTGATTTATAGAAACTTCTCTAGCCCAGAGTCCTTTAGGAATGTAAAGACTTTTTCGAGTAGCTCAGGATGGTCGTTACCGAGCAGAGTTTTTAGGTCTACAGGGATGTTTTGGATTCGGCAGTAATCTAGCATGGGTTGCCGATGGGTATTGTGCTGGGGACAATCGATGAGAATGTGATAGGGATTCTCCATTGCGTCGCAGGTACCACAGGTACCCGCGTTCCAATAGGCATTTAATTTTGTGTGTCCATTTCTGAGTCTGGTTAAAATAACCTCGCGCCGGCGACTCTTTTGGTTGGAACTGGGCCAGTAGCCGATGTTAGGCTTGATATAGAATAGGTGGGCGCTGTGGTTTGTAGTCCAGTTATTTTGAATTTGCTTCCGGATGGTGTCCTGGAGGAGAGCTTTGCTATCGTCTCCAGACCACGTTAAGGGTGCGATCTCTCTAAGTTCTAGGGACTTTTTTGCCTGCTCATCGGCCTTTTCATTTCCTTGAATTTTGCAGTGGCCCGGGATCCAAAAAAAAGAGACATCAGGGGTATCATCGATACCTTTCTGAATATCTGCTATAACGTGGTGGCTGGGGTTGACTACGTTACTGACGGCCTGCAGGACAGATTTAGAGTCTGAACAGATGACGGCTGAGTTGATATTTTGGGTTCTGATTATGGCTAATGCATTTAGGATGGCAACAGCCTCGGCTGTGAAGATAGAGCAGTTGTCCGGAAGTCTTTTCTGAAGACAAATATTTTGCCCCCAGATGCCGAGGCCTACTTTTTCGCCTATTTTGGAGCCGTCTGTAAATACTAAGGTCTTGTCCGCGTTACAAGATCGGAACTCTAGGAATTTTTGGGAGACTTCTTCCTCTGAGAAGTCCGTTTTACGGGAAGTGAAAAGAAATTCCACTTTGGGCTCTTTTCGAGTCCAGAAGCGGGAGAGTGGGGGTTTGCCTATTGTCGCTGGCAGTGCAAGATTTAGGCTTTCCAGGGTTTTCGCTACTCTGTGCTTAAATGGGGGCCACTTCTGTAGAGTGGCTTTATTTGCTCGTCTGGGATGGGCAAAACATTGTTTTGCCGGGTGATTTTCGGTGGATTGAACCTTGATGTAGTAAGAAATAAGCTGGGCGTCGCGTCTTGTCTGTAGTGGGCACAGCCCGCTATCAGTTAGCAGGCTGGTGATGGGGGATTCTCTGAGCGCGCCTGTGGCTGCCCGGATACTGGCGTTTTGGACTCGCTCTAGCTTTAATTTATTGGTCTTGTTCGTCGAGTCAAAAACGAACGAATTATATTCGAGAATGGACCGAATCAGGGACTTGTAGAGCATAAGCAGGGTCTTTCGATCCCCGCCATACTCTGTGCCGCCGAGCATGCGGAGAATGTTGACTCGCTTTTGACAGCTAGAGACGACTTTGGTGATGTGCTCATTGAAACTCAATCGGGAATCTAGGGTGACGCCCAAGAATTTGAAGCTATTGGTGCATTCAATAGGTTTACCCGAGATTTGGAGCCGTGGAGGGTCGTGTCTGGAATGCGCTCTGGCAAAGACAACGACTGATGATTTTTCCGCCGAGAGTGATAGACCCATTAAACTACACCAATTATTGATGTCGTTTAGGCTATCCTGCAACTGCGTAGTTGCGTGTTGAAATTCTGGTTCATTATACCGCCTGGTATCGATTGCAGTGGCTTTCCAAATGGCGACATCGTCCGCAAAGAGGGAGTAATTTATTCCAGGCGGTAGCTTTTTGGCGAAGAGATCATTGATCATTACTAAAAAGAGGGTGGGGGACAGAACGCTACCCTGGGGTGTGCCTTGGTCTTGGGTTGCCAGGTAGGAGAATGTGGTGCCACAACGGACTTTAAATTTTCGGTCCTTGAGGAAGTTTTCAATGAATTTTGCAAGGTGGCCACGAATTCCTAGCTTGCTGAATTTAAACAAAAGGGCGTCTTTTTGTACGCGATCGAACGCCAATTTAATGTCTAAGAATGCAGCTATTGTTACTTGCTTTTTGTAAAAGCCATTTTGGATGTCACTGACTAGTTTCACCAAATTGTCAGTGGTGGCTCGCCCGCGCCGGAAGCCTGATTGCATAGCATCAAGCTTCTTTTCGAGGATCTCGTGAAGTCTAACGTTTACCATGCGCTCGACAAGCTTGCTAGCACAGCTAGTAAGCGAAATTGGGCGATAACCTTTTGGGTCTGTTTTTTCTTTGCCAGGTTTTGGAAGGGGAATGATAATACTCTCTCGCCACGATGTGGGGAAAGAGTCGCCAAGAAACATGTTGTTAATGGCCGAAAGCAGGTACTTTAGTGCTGTTTGGCTGAGGTGCCTGAAGAAAGAGAAGTGAATTTCGTCAGGGCCCACTGCAGTGTTTCCACACTTGCTAATGGCGTAATTTAGCTCGGTCATTGTAAATGGTACATTATAATACTCTTGATTACCATAATTGATGAATGTGTGCTTTTTGCACCATTCTGCCTGGTCTTTGGAGCGCTGGCTGTATGAGTTATTAGCTGCGACACTGGCGTAATGATCAGCAAATTTATCCATGACTTTCTTAGGTTCGGTGATGGGTTGGCCAGCTATTTTTAGTTGAGGGAAAGGTCCACGGGGGGGTCGCTTCGCAGAGAAAGCTCTAATGGTTTTCCAAACTTGGGTGGTGGGAGTGAAGCGGTTGAATTTGGAGGCAAAAGAGTTGAAACTGTCCTTTTGAACCCGCTTGCACGTGTTTCGAAAGTGTTCTTTTGCTGCCCGAAGTGCGGATCGAGTAGGGCTGTGTGCCCTCCTCCCATATGCCTTGCGGGCTCTAATCATTTGAGCTTTGGCGTGTGCCGTCTCTGCGTTCCACCATGGGGCTCCGTTTTTCTTTCGGGGTCCTCTGGTTTTTGGTATTGCTACTTGTGCTGCTGAGCTTATGGCTCTTAGTATTAATTCAATGTCTGTCGAGTGTGGGTCACCTTTGGTGACCAGTGTGAGGTCGACCTCTGCCTCAAATTTTGTCCAGTCCGCTCGTTTTAGACTCCAGGAAGGGGTAAACAGATCAACGCGGTCGAGTGCTCCTTGGGGGACATTGATTTTGATTGGGAGGTGATCGCTCATGCCTGGGTTGTCTTCGACATCCCAGGTAAACAGTGACGCAATTCTAGGCGTGCAGCACGAAATATCAATGGCTGAGTCTAAATGTCCGCTTTGCGTTGCTTGGCGGGTTGGTGCGCCGTTATTTAGGATAACTAAATTTTGAGAACCTATTGCGTCATATATAATTTCACCTCTACGGTTTGGCGTGGCGCTGCCCCAGGATGGGTGGTGACCATTCAAGTCTCCAAGTAATAACAAAGGCCCGTTTATTTGATTAAATAGTTGTTGCGAGTTCCCGATCCGTTGGATCAGGGTCGCAAGGGGATATGTATATTGAAACAACCGTCAATTGGACGTGTTGTATTTTCAAGCTAATAGCTACACAGTCCAGTGATGTTACCAAAGGCACGTGACTGTGTGGGATGCTATTTTCTATTAGGATGGCTGTGCCTCCCTTACGGACAGCAGCGTTTACGTTATGGCGATACCAAGAGTAACCCGAGATTTTGTATTTATCGTTATCTTTATCAGTAAAGTGGGTCTCTTGTAATGCTGCTAGTGCCGGTTTTTTCTCAGCAAATATTGATGAAAAAAGCGGGAATTTCCCGATAAGGCCATTTGTATGCCATTGCAGAATTGAACCCATGGTGGTTTTTAACGTTTGTGCTTAGGGGATCTACGCTTGCGAAGGTTATAGGAGCACCTGCTGCTGCTGCTATCGCTAGCAGGAGAAACTGGGGTGGAGTGCCTAGAAAAGCTAATTTTCCTTGCTACGGGTGAGCTGCCGGGGCTGGAGGAGCCGGGGCTGGGGGTTTCCAGGAGGGGAGCTCTAGAAGTGTTTACAACAGTTTTTGCAGAGCTCGTCTCTGATGCACTGCTGGTGTCAGAGACGGTCTCTGTCCCGGACAGCTCGTGGTCAGACTGACTTTTTGTCGTCTGACGTTTCAAGATCACTTGAAAACTGAAACTGCATAAAATGACCTATGAGGTCGGTTTGGGATCCGCAAGTGCGGGTGGTCGGTGCTATTTGGAAAGAAGCGTCGCTTCTTTCCAAGGAGAGAGGAGCAGTTTCAGTTTGGGTTGAAATATTTACTTTTTGGACTTTTGGTTTGAGTGGCAGCCGTTTTACCCTGAGGGGGTGGGCTGCCACTCGTTAGAGGCCTTCTCGGTGCCTGCCTTTGGCGGCGCCTGGGAAGGGAAGCACCGGTGAATTTAGGAGTGCTTGGGGGCAGGTAGCAAAGGGAAATCAGACTTGTCAGGCACTCGTGCAGAGTGGCTTTGCCACCCTGCTGCGGGTGTCCAGGTCTTCCTGGTGATTTTAGGTGCCTGAGGGGCGGGAGGATTTTCGGTCGGAAGACCTGGCGGAGAACTAGTGCGGGTCGGGAGATCCTCCCAGCCCGCAGCAGGCGTCCACCTGCGCCAAAAAGTGATTGCGCCACGTGGTGGGGGGAGGGGGACGGACGGCCTGATGGGCGCCAAGAAATGGGGCTCCATTAGAGGGCGGATGTGGCGGCTTGTGTTTTTGGGTGGCTGAGGCTGCTTCGAAATGGGATGTTCCTGGCCGGCTGTGCTGGGGGCTGCTGTGGTGGCCTTGCTACCACAGCTTTTAGGGACTGTGCGGCTCTTTTCTTTTGCAGCACTTGTTTGCGGGCCAGGTCAAACGGGAGCTTTTCTTCCTCAGCCAGAACGTTAACCTCTTTTTCTCGGAGCCAGGTCGGGCACTTGGGATTATCTGCCCCATGAGCGCCGCCACAGGCAGCGCACTTGAGGCTTTTAGAGGTGCAATCTTTAGTGCGGTGCTTAGCACTGCACTTGCCGCATCGTGGGGTGGGGTTCTTACAATTTGTTTCTACGTGCCCGTACCGTTGACAAGTTTGGCAACGAATAGGGAGGGGGTAGTACGGCCTAACTGGGTAGACGCAGTCGCCCAGTTTAATTTGGCCGCAGTCATCCCGACACTTTGTGTCGAAGGTGATGATGAATCGGTGGTCTCTTAGACGTGGGTCTTTTTGCGTGGAATTTTTGTTGGGGTTCAACTTTTCAAGGGCTAGCACATTTTGACCTTTGAAGTCAAACATGTGCTCAAGGTCCACATCAGAGAGATGGGACACTTCCGGGGCATTGATGATGCCCCGGTAGAAGTTAAGGGAGTGATGAACCGAAAAGATAACTGGTTTTGACCCAAAAGTTTTTGTGGCCAGCAGGGCTCGGGTTGATTCCTGATTTGAGGTTTTGATCAGGATATCTTTTTGATGCTTGATGATCTCAAAACTACCTTTCACTTTTTGGCTGATGGCCTTATCCAGATTAAAGGTAGACTCTTTGGCCAAGTTTTGGTGCGTAGAAAGGTAGGTGCCAACCAGCCAAGCTCCGCTTGGCAGGTTGGCTTTGTTCAAACGGGGGCTGGAGGGACGGAAGAGAGAGTTGGAAGCCATGGTTGTATGAATGGTACGTTTAAGTTTAAATGGGATACTTGGTATTAGCTTTGCTAACACCTTTTGGGTAAAAATGGCTAAAGAAGTTGAATTAAGAAGAAAGGGGTCCTACTGTTACTATCAAAGCTAGTGGGAGTATTAACCTAGCTAGGGTTGGGTGTGGGATTCTTATCCTATCTGGGGAGTGCTTAGTAAAAGCACCTAGCCTTAGAAATGTGTGTGCAAAAGGCTGACTCAGCCACTAAGAGGGGGTTTAAGCCGGAGGGGAGGCAGGTGCCTCTTCGGGACCTAACAGGGGCCTAGGTGGCTGACTCAGCCTCTAAAAGGAGCCTGACTGGGGCCTATGCTGGTGAATCCCTAGAGGCAGGTACCGTGGTACCCTTGCACAGACACAGCCCGGGTGGAGGGTTTGAGTGGGGACCCGCTTCTATTAAGCGGGGGTGAAAGTGAGATGGCCTTGCGTTCTAGGGATTTTAGCAATGGAGGACCGATAGGTCCAGCCAAAGCCACACGCCCAAGGACTGACGAGGTCCAACAAGCGTGCTCACCCCGGGACAAACGTCCCACCGCTCGGGTTTCCGGCCGAAGAGTAAAAGAGATAGTAGAGAAAGAGTAGGGTTATGGGACTGAGAAGAAGAGGTACCAGGTGGCCGGAATCCAAGAAACCAAGACCACCTGGACCGATAGGGTAATTACCGAACAGACCAGCTGACGTCCAACAGCACCACACCAACCAGCTGTAAAAACAGCGGCTGGTGAGGCCGGCTGGAGTCAGAGTACCGCACCGACCAGCTGTAAAAACAGCGGTCGGTGGGACAGACCGGTCGCAGCGAAGACTCGAGCCGGGAGCAGGTCTTGAAAAAGTCTTCTACTCCTTCTTCTTGTCTTCGCAGCAGGAAACGCAGCAAGCAGCAACGACAGCAAGCAGCAACGACACCAGACCTGCCGGCAAACGCTCAAGCAGGGTGTCAGTCAGGCAAGCCCCTTCCGATCCTCCCTCTGGCTACGCTGTCCGCTGTCGGAACCTTCTGGTCTGAACCACGGAGCACCGATTGCACAAAAACGGGAACGTGGGACGTCGGAGATTGCTGGCAGTCGTTTTGTTGCACACTTACCAGGCCGAAACGATGAAGATGAGAGGATCAGGCGGGCTCCGCCGTAACGGAGGAAGTTTTTTGTGACGGGGGGTACGCTGTCTATTTGTGGGATAGCCTAGCCGGAAAGGGCGTGGCAGGCGTTGACTCATGGCTCTGGCTGGGCCATGGAGGAGCCGACGTGAGGAACGGGCGGTCAGTGTGGGACTCGTGGGCGGGTGGGGTCCGAAGGAGGACCGAGCCTAGGGAGGCTCCCCACGCTAGGAAGTTGTTTGCGAGTAGACTAGGGCGTGAACGCCCGGAGGCTAGTAAAATTAAAAGCCGGAACTCGGTCATTCCGGTGGTCCCATGTCCGTGACGTCCAAGCCCTAGGGGCAACGGCTCAGCGACGCATCCACTAGCATGGTCCGTGCAGGCGGGATTTGACGCAGCCAGCGTTTAGTAAGTTTACGTTTAGGGAGAAAATGAGGCGGGAAGGAGGAGCACTGGATCATCGGGGAAGGCCGGAGCTGAGTTACCTCCTGTTGGGCTCTAGCCAAGCCCTGGGAGCTGCGGCCGCCGGTGTGGGTGCGCGTGAGTAACTGGCGGTGGGTGAGTGACAGGCCATAGAACGAGGAACGTTTGGTGCCTTAGAGCGGCCTGCAGGTAGCGGGTCGTATCGGTCTGACCGACCGGGGATCCCACCACTCGCGCCCCTCCATCGGTTGCGCCCGCAAACGGTAGCAAAGCGTAAGCATAGCCCCAGGTGAATTCGCCCACTTCTTTCTTCCGGGGGATGTGCAGCCCCCTCAGGGGACCGATCTTCACTTGCCGGACGAATCCGGCAGAGTGAAGATTGGAGCAACGGGGAGTGACGCGCCCGGGGCCCCAGTCAGTCCTGGAGCGCACGTCGTCGCATCACTGCGGATTTATCGTTCTGGTCCTCCGGCGGCCGCCGCCTCTTCCGACTTCGGTCGGTTGGAGTCGACGTCTGTCGTCGGTTGCTCTGGTGATGAAGCCCGCGGTGATGCTGATGGCTGCCTTACGGGCCCTTTGTTACCCGGTCGGTAACCGTATTGGATCAGGTCAGCCCTGTCCTGCACCTTCCAGTACGTAGCTCCTGTTGGTTTTTGTTCTCCTATTTTATTTTATTGATTATTTTCAGTTCCTGTCATCTTTTTATGCCTTAGTTGTTGCTTCCACAGTTATTTGCCTTCTTCGGCTTTTTTATGGGTGTAAGGCGCCCACTCGAGGCTATCTCGAGCCCTGGCGACGAGGTTGACGGGATCCTGGGGGTTGAGGTCACCCTCGGGCGGGTCAGTCCCGAGGGCTCCAACACGCCCCTTTGGCCCAGATATCTCGATCTAACCCGGGGTAAGCCGTCCGTAGGCTGCCGCGGACGGCCTAGCTACGCGACAGTGTCTACGGGCACTGTCACTCGGTCCAGCTGGGCAGGGGATTATGTTTCGGGCGCCCTTCGCGGTGGGGGCTGTGATAGTTCTTGCCGGGTGCGTCGTGGGCCGGGGTTTCGGAAACCGTCGATTTGCGAGACTCCGGCCTGTTGCTTGCGCCTGGTGGACCGCAGTCTCCGCTGCGTGAGGGCTGCCGCGTTTTGCTTCGTCCCGACTCATAGCCCTGCCGGCCCACTGGGCTGATGGCGTCAAGGGGTGGGTGTGTTCTGATCGGAGGGGTTGTGTATCTCTCGCCCCTCCGGAGACGGGCGCACCTGCCCCCCGTAGGCACTGTACCAGCCCCCCGGGCCCAGCTATTGACAGCTGGCAACCCGGGGGCCGAAGGTAAACTCTTTTGTCATGGCATCTCTACAAACACCCACATCCACTGAACAGATCGCACGGACCCAGGCCTCTGCCGCGAATCAGACCACCTTGAGCTCGACCCTTGATACTGTTGATATGGTAGACTACACGGCCACTCCATCGACTGAACACTCGCCGGAGACTTCAAATCGCGACCCCTCAGGCATCCGGAACCAAACCCGAAAGGAATGTGTACCGCGGATCCTCATTATAAAGATGCAAGATCGAACCGTAAAGGTGAATCCATTCCAACTCTACCACTCTCTTAGTGGATTCAACCCCGTGGAAGTATTCCGTCATGCAAATGGGAATGTAGAGGCGCACCTTGGAGACGATCAATCCGCCACCAAACTCCTCAAAGTCCAGTCCATCTGTGTAAAGCTTGCGAATCGGTCAGTTTCGGTCCCGGTGTCAGTTACACCCCATCTGACCAAAAACTACCGCAAGGGTGTCATAAGCTGTCGCGACCTCTGTGACACACCCGAAGACGAAATCCTTGAGGGCTTGAAGGGCCAGGGAGTCGTAGGGGTAAAAAGTTGACCCGGAAAGGAGAGGAAAAGATGAGCAACACTGGCACACTTCTACTTACCTTCTCTGATACGTCTTTACCAGACAGAGTACATGTGGGCTGGCAGTCGTTCCGAGTACGAGATTTTGTCCCGAACCCCATCTGCTGCTACAAATGCCAGCAACTAGGACACATAGCCACATACTGTAAGAACAAGGAACGATGCGGGAGGTGCGGAAACACCGAACACAAATCCACATCATGTACTGCCGCAGAACCGAAATGCGCAGGATGTGGAGGACACCACGAGGCTTGGGATCGAACCTGCCCCCGCGTGATCCGAGCCAAAGAATCCCTAAAACAAAGATTAGGGGTAAACCAGAGCAAGCAGCCCTCAAACCACCGTCAACCCAAACCACATCTCCTTCGCCATACAGGAACGCGCTCCTGAAGGGTCCCCCCTGAAGCTCCTACGCCTTGTGCTGGGCCCTCTGCGCAGACTCGCCGAGCCCTGAGTGAGGACAGTAGGGTCGAGGACTGCATGGGACTATCAGTCCGTGAATTTCTCTCCCTAATCGCTGGACTGCTGCCGCGCTGTGTCTCTATGACCGACACTGCCACCTCCACTCGCACCCTGACCGTGGAAAAGGCAACTCAGACTGCCCCGGACATCTGCCATGTTCCTCCCTGCGTTTCAGTCCTTCAACTGGAGGCCGAGGCTCCCACTGCGGACCCCAATAGAGAAGCTGCAGATACAGGAATAGGTGACTCCTGTGGAAAGAGAGCAAGGGAGGACTCTCCGCCCCTCCCTGCAGCAACTGCGGTGACCGACCCCAGTACCCCCACTTTCGACGAGTCACTGCTGGCCAGTAATAAGCGGGCACGGGTCGTCCTACCTCGATTGAAAGCCGGTGACATTGCTAGTGGCAGTGACGAAACCCCTCGTGAACACCCAGCCTCAGAAACAACAGTTTCCTCCATGGCAACACCAACCGCGCCACTGGCCCCAGAGACTAGTACTGAGTCTGCTATGCCACCCCCGCCCCCACCCCCCAGTTCTAACACAGAAATCATGTAGCACATCCAAAGCACTGCTCCCGTCTCCAACACAGTTACAGGATCACCAACCAGACGAGGTTTTCCGGACTGAGTTACACGTGAACCCAGAGCAGTCCCGGCAGAACGGTGGCAAGCGATATCCGCGTGACCGGCCGCGATCTCACTCACACTCTGCTGACCGTAACGAACGCCACCGCTCCCAATCGCGAGAGCCATATGACCGCAGAAGACCTCTATCGAGAGACCGTCCTGGCCAAAGCTGGAACAGATTCACCACCCACCACTCAGGTACTCTGGGCAAGTGGAGCGATTTATGATATGCATAATAATAAATCATGATGAGTACGATACTTGCGCTAAGGCTAGTTGTTCTTCTCTCCTTCCTTACCTTCATGACGACACAGCGTAATATTCTACAATGGAATATGCGAGGTTTTCGGCCCAACCTCACCGACCTACAGGCATTAGTCGCATCGAAAACACCTATTGCAGTTGCGCTGCAAGAAACTAAGCTGAGACCAGAGCAAAGTTGTCAGTTACATCATTATAAAACGTACAGATATGACATAGCAAACACAACAGTCACCCATGGAGGTGTCGCAGTTATGATACCCGGGGTCTAAAAAGTGAGCTTGTGGTCGCCGACTAAAATCCAAGCTTTTTCGATGGTCGCCGAACCTAATGCTACATGTATTACAAAATCGGTCTTAAAAGTGGTATAAATATGGCTATAGGGAAGCACTGGCGAGTGCAAGGGGGATGGTTCCAATAAAATATAGATATAAAAAACCTACAAAATATAGATCGAGTTTCTCGATATCGATGACCTAAGCCAGAATCAAGTCATTACCTAAGTGATTGCATGAGATTATAATTCAGTATTAAAGTCAAAGTTATGATCTGAAAGCAACAAAACTATACATGCTGGCCCTTAACCCTAGCCCCGGTGACCAGCATGAATCACCTATGAACCCCCCTGGTGGGAGGGTGTTAAAAATGACACCCTCGATCTCGGAAACAAAGAAAGAAGCGGAAAAAGCGATCGAAAGGTCACCGGAAATGCAATCGGCGTTACTCCTGGAATTTTTGCGTAAGGTCAATACTGTGGTCACCAGAGGGGAAAAATTCATATACGTCAAAATGTATCAAATGCAGTGCTTTATAAAACCTTGCTTATCTCTGTACGCAAAAAAGCCGGAACCACTTTCTCAACGCTATTCGACAGAGCCCGACCAGCTCTTTCACTAAGGCAACATCCATTTTCATATCAGGTCAAAGGCTAGGGCGCAACAGGACACTGAATATTGGAGATGTTATCACGTAGCTTCAAGTTATAATAGGAAGAACGCTCGCTTTTAGCGTGATATGTCGGACCTAAAAGCCAATGTTGGATAGTGATCAGTCATTTATACGCACTACGCAGTCATGAATACGTATCGATAGTGCCCACTGAGCTTAGGTTAAGTCTGTTTGGAGGTCAATCGAGGTCAAAGATGATACGCTGTCCGTACACAAGGGCAATCAAATGGGCGCCGAAAGCTGTGGGACGGGGTACCTACGCATCCCCCCTGTTGGCCAACCAGGGGGGACATCTCCCCAAAATTTTCAGTTCATCGTCAATAATGCTGTCAGGTACCAAATATGCTCACAATTCCCCTGCCCCGGCCAGCACCAGCCCGGGTCCGTTCCCCTGTAAAAATTCCGTGGCAGCACCCCTGGGCATTAAAATTTTCGCCCATTACTTCTATACCAAGCAAGATACAACCATGATTGATTCACCATTGTTGTTCTCTCATCAATAATGGTTTTATTTTGTGTCCATCCATGTGAAAAATTGTTAGGCCTTATCTTGGAGACAAATAAAAGGGTTTGCAGCACCTTAAAAAAGAGCCTCAGGAACAGTTCCGATATTTCATTTAACTAGAGAAAAAAACATTTTTCATGTACATACATGCGTCATGAAATACTTGCCATTCTTCACCTTGA
Organism: Lepas anatifera; assembly: GCA_034440635.1. NCBI lineage: Eukaryota > Metazoa > Arthropoda > Thecostraca > Lepadidae > Lepas > Lepas anatifera. The sequence continues at coordinate 1,807,485 of JAOTON010001814.1, read as the reverse complement.
GGCGCCACAAATCAGATAAATTCCTGTAACATTTCAAATAAATAATTCAAACATTATTCATTGGCAACATTTCCTCAGAAGTACAGTGGAAAATATCAACCATTGCTAAGATGAGGCCCAATTTTTGCTCCATTGTTGAACATGGTTCTACTCAAAGTAATAGCAATGCTGTCTCTTGGGAATAACCTTATTTTCTTTGCATGACATCATTCCCATGATAACTATTTCCAAAGCTCTTAATTGATGCATTTAAGCATTAATAATCAGGACTGAAAAAGTTTCCAGAATAGTTGCTGATGACCCATTTGGACCAGGATTGGGTACTGAGAACAGTTTGCATTTCAGCAACCTGTTCTTTTGTGGTGGACACAATCTGTGATATTTCTACTGTACCTCTGTGGCAGTGCTTCCATAGTTCATCCATGCTAGAGAAAACAAAACGAGTCAACTTTCTTGTAACAAAAATACAAGATATTATCAGAAACTTGGATGCATATAATCAATCAGTTAAAAACATACACACACACCCTGATCACCCAGTGTGCATCCATCTGTGCAAAAGACACAGCTTATTCTATGTTTGGCCGACTTGGATTGGACCATTGTCCTTGCAGTGGAGTCTTCTGGCAAATTGGAAATGGTTTTTCACATCTTTGTGCTGTGCAGGAATGCACATTTATATCCCTTATGGGGTACCAATGCAAAATGATGGATCTAGGATTTTAGTAGGGGGCAGCCCTCTGAGATTGCATCCTGTCAACCAAAAGGGCACACTTTACCCAAAAGGGTGGCTATCGTCATCAATCAGTGGGAGAAAACTGTAATTGGTGTGACTTAAAAATGGTAACAGTGCCATAAATGGGAATGCTTGACCCATAGATGGGAACACCCATTCCCAATTATGGGAATGCTTGAGATCATTTTCCAGAACAAAATTTTGGGCCATGAAACAAACTTTTCGTCTTTCTACCTGGCTTATTTCTGTTCTTCAAATTTTAGAAGGCATTTATCTTTCAAACAGAAACAGGAAATCATACTTTATACCCTGCTTCAAATATTGAAGCTCAACATGTTTATTATGATCATTCACATGTCTTGGTGCATCTGTGTAAATAAAACACTAGTCATATACAAAATCAATTAATAGATATCTAGAAAAACAACAAAAAGTTTTTAAATATTTGATTTATATTGCCACTTGAGATAATAATATATACAGACCAAGACATATGGCCATACAGAACATGATGCGAGCCAACCTAGCATAACAAAACATGTTTTCAGCACCTTTAATGCCATTTTACACAACTTCTAAACTTCAAAGCTCCATCTGTAGCCCCATCATTTGTATTCTAGTGGTGGGGGCAGTAGCAAGGTATTTTCTGCCTCGCAGATCTGGTTTAATCAGTTTTGGGGTACCCTTTTCTTCAGGCCGCCCTGAATCCTTTCAAACTTACGGGGTCCTGAACTCGAGTTCAGGGATCCCTTGGACCTGTCACTGCTGTGGCACCCCAAATGGAAGCTCATGTTAATTTCTGTGCCTACTAAGAGCATCCTAAAAAATTTTCCTATTTCTCATTTCAGGGACTTTAAAATCGTTAAATAACAGGCCTACTTGGTCACCCAGTTATATGTCCAGCTATAAGGCAAGAACATGGTGGTATCAAAAATAGTATACTTGTAATGGATAGTCTCATAATTAGGCACCACAAAAATCGTTCAGAATATCCACGCCCTTGGGAATGTGTGACTATAGAACAATGTTTACGATGACATTTCAGTGTGATTGTGGTTGGAAAGAGTTTAAACATGCACCACTGGTATTCAAGTTTTTTTCCTTCTGAGACTTTTCGCGGTAAAGCAAAACAAGGAAACATCATTGCAAGTAGACTCCAAAACCCACCTAGATTGCACGGACCGTCTATGATAAACGCACATCTTGATTTAACCCCTTGGATTTAACAAATTGAACACCAGTCGTCAAAAATGGCGCCCACCAACAAGAATACAAAAATATTAGCGGCAGCCCACGCCGCGCTCGTTCTGACGGCCGCACACACCGAAAATGTACCAGGGCGACCACCTGCGACCAGGCAACCACGCAAGTCGGCGATTTCGGCCGACTCGGTCTCCCATTGGTCGCCTATTGAAAAAATGAAAATCACCGACTTGGTACCGACTCGTGACGGATTTTAGTACATTCTAGTTTGAACTTAAAAATAATACATAGATACGGTATAAGGAGATGGCATCAGCAAAGGTACCAGGTAATTTCAGTCGCTTTTCATAAAATTGGAACCAAAAATTGTAATAAGAAGAAACATAACTAGCAAAGACTAGCAGCAACTAAGGGCGGTGATGATGCCAGATGTAATCGGCCAAAGATGCCCCGTTGTAGCCAAGCTGTCTTTCAGAAACGCCAACCAAGCCGGGAAACGAAGGCTAACTTGGCTCTTTGTCGAAGTAGATTCTGCCCATTCTTGGCTAAAGGAACTGGCAGACTTCATCCAATAGATTTTTATGGGCACTGGGTGTATTACGATGACGCGTGGAGACAGTGGAGAGGGTAAGCATATTTAGAAGCAGGAGCGGATGGTGGAAGCTAAAATCATGGGAAAACAGATGGAATCAGAGTTTGAGACGGTTGCTGGGTCGCCAACTAAAAGATGATAGGGTCGCCGACGGCGTAGGTAGATCGGCAAGTTTTTAGACCCCTGTATGATACATTATAGCGTACCATCTCTTTCGTTCCCCTCTCCGCACAGGCCTTCAAGCGGTAGCTGCAACTCTAGATCTAAGAGACGTTAAGTTAACTATAGTATCTGTATATTTACCCCCTGGAGAAACCTTCCCAGAAGGGGAGTTCCAAGATCTAATACAGCAACTACCCGCAAACAATATTGTATTAGGAGACTTTAACACATACAGTACCATATGGGGCTGTTCCCGCACAAACACGCGGGGAAGGCGCTTAGAGGAAATAATTACGCGAAATGACATATGCCTATTGAATACGGGCCAACATACACACATTGCCTTACCCTCAGGGGCGACATCAGCAATTGACTTATCACTGTGTTCTTCCTCGCTTGTCAACCGCTTCCAATGGCGTACCCACAGTAACCCCTGCGGCAGCGATCATTACCCAATTTGGTTGTGGTCGGACACCCCTCACCCTGGAATACGGGTTCCGCCTGCTATACCACACACTCGCACTATCTCAACAGCACGAACCCCAACATGTGTTCTCACTGTGGCAGCCGCCTCACTGTTCAACATGTTTTATCTGTCACTGACTCCTGTGAACAGCTTAAACGAATTCAGCGCCGGTTCTTCCCGCCGTTTCCACTGGAACAGATTTTAGGCGATAACACAGTCATAGACATCTGTCAGGTTCTACCATACCTGCGGGAGATCAAGTTTGACATCATCTACAATCCCATCCCACCTAATTAGGTGGCATGTAGAGCTCGCAACAATCCAGGGCAGGTTTAAATTACATAGCATTAAAAACTAAGTAGGTTAAATAATGATGGGCGCGATATAGCCTAGACGCTGAAGGCGCCCTATAAACCCCAATACACACACACACACACGCTGGAACTTCCACAGGGCCAACTGGGACGCTTTCACTACTGATTGTATCTTTGATTTTCATCCAGAGCCGGGGAAAAGTGCAACGACCTACTATGAAGAGATATGCTCCTACATAAACTCATATGCCGGGAAGTTTATCCCAAAGACTAGTCCGCTGCCCCGCCGTATTCTCGTTCCCTGGTGGACAGATGGTTGTAGACGAGCCATCAGAGAACGGCGACGATGGTTCAGAATATTCTGGAGGCGCCCCACGACCGATAATTTGATATCATTCCGGAGGGCAAAAGCGCTAGCTAGGCGCACGGTTAAGGAGGCTAAAAGAACATCATGGTGTTCATATATCAACGCCATTAATAGGTTGACCCCTCTCAGCGAAATCTGGAAACGTATAAATAACATTTCGGGCCGGAGTGTACCTACAACACCACCTGTCCTGCAGTACAATAATACCACTATCACTGATCCCGCGGAAGTGGCAAATGCGTTTGGAATGGTTTGGTCGGACCGATGGCGTATAGGAACAACTGATCATCGTTTCACCCGCCATAAGACCATAAGTGAACGGACACCAGTCGATTTTAATTCGGGTGAATCTCTGTTTTTTAATGACTGTTTTACATTTGACGAATTGAATCTAGCTCTTTCACATACCACAAACACAGCCGCTGGCCCGGATAACATACACTATGATATGCTTAAAAATCTTAATGAACGTTCGGGGAGGGCGCTACTATCGTTTTACAATCACATTTGGACAGAACACGATTTTCCGGATGCCTGGCGTGAGGCCACGATCATCCCTATATTGAAACCGGGCAAAGAGGGAAGTGATCCCCTACACTACCGCCCCATATCACTTACCTCGAGTACATGCAAGCTTTTTGAGCGTATGGTAAATCGTCGTCTTATGTGGTACCTTGAGAGCACCGGTTTCATGGCTAATGCCCAGAGTGGTTTTCGCAAGGGTCGATCCACTATTGACCATTTAGTTTGCATTGATACAGCTGTTCGCCGCTCTTTTTCCTGAAGCAACATACCATTTCTGTATTTTTCGACATTGAAAAAGCGTATGACACGGCATGGCGGCACGCCATACTTCGAAAACTCTTTGACGCGGGTATAAGAGGCCACATGGGCCACTTTCTTGCGAACTTTGTCCGGAAGAGGTTTTTTCGCGTGAGAGTAGATGGTGTGCTTTCGCGGAGGTTCCAACAGGAAGGCGGTGTCCTCCAGGGTAGCGTGCTAAGTGTGACTCTTTTCGGTGTTTTAATCAACGACATCTGTGACGTCATACATGCTCCTATTGACAAATCGCTGTTTGTTGATGATTTTGCAATGTGGATTAGCTCATCGACATCTGTCTCAGCGCAGAGACAGCTGCAGCTTGGAATCGACCGGCTTACTGAGTGGAGCCTCACAAACGGTTTTAAGTTCTCAACGGAGAAAACGGTGTGCGTACACTTCTGCCGAAGGAATCGCTATTGCCCGGATATCAACCTGCGAATGTACGGGAAAACAATCCCAGTTGTAGACCAGACGAAATTTCTCGGGGTGACTCTTGACAAGCGACTTACCTACCGCCCACATGTGTCATTAACCAGAGAAAAGTGCATGAAACGTTCAAACATTTTAAAAATGACATCACGTACATCTTACGGGGGTGACAGAACTACCCTTCTTCGTCTTTATCGCGCATTAATAAGATCAATCATAGATTACGGATCGGTTGTTTATGACGGCGCACTAACTAGTACCAAACAGCCCCTGGATGCAATTCATCACGCATGTATTAGAACGGCCACCGGTGCTTTTCGCACATTTCGGAGAGCGAGCCTGCTGGTAGACGCTGACGAGCCCCCGCTCGACCTAAGGCGAAAGCGGCTGTCTCTCACATACGCCTGTAAGATCCGACAGCACCCGACTCACCCCACATACAAATGGATATTTGACCATGAACTGGTTGAGCTCCTTTCATCCGGTAGGCAAAGTTCTGCTGCGGCACTGTGCTCCCGGGATGCACGCTGGTTGGAGGCATCCGGTATCGATTTTGAGGCAATTGCCAAGTCACGACCGCATACCCTGGAACCGAGGCGACAGGTCTCTGCTAAACACGACCTAGAATTAATGCAGTACAGAAAGTCGGCGACACTGCCATCGGAACTCGCCCAACTAGCCGCTGAAAAGATCAGCTCCTACTCAAACTATTGCAAACTCTACACCGATGGCTCAAAAGGAGCCGCTGGGGCCGGGTGTGCTTTTACTGGTGACGCAGTCCGTCGATGTTTTGGTCTCCCGAGTGTAGTCTCTGTATTTACCACCGAACTCTACGCCATTTTACAAGCTCTACGCTACATCAACCATCGTCCTGAAAGACACTATCTTATCATCACTGACTCAGCCAGCTCACTCGGAGCGCTTAGCTCTGGTCATAATCACTCATCATGGCTCGTATTCGCTATTCTAAAGCTGTTGGACAACTGTTTCTGTCAAAGGTGTAGAGATTAAGTTTCTATGGGTGCCAAGCCATGTGGGTGTACCCGGGAACGAGTCAGCGGACGAGGCTGCTAAGTCAGCATCGTCGCTGGCTCCCCCACGGCGATTCAGGGTTCCACCTGGGGATATCAAGGTCCTCATCAACGACTCTCTACATTCTGAGTGGCAGACAAGATGGGAGGCTGAACCTGAATGTACGTTAAAGTGCCTCCGACCAACAATAGGCAGATGGGAGTCCAGCAGCCGGCAAAATAGAAGGGAGGAAGTGTGTCTGACGCAGCTACGCATTGGCCACACCTATATTACTCATGGACACTATTTATCTCGCTCCGACCCAAGCATATGCCCCCAATGTGGTGAACAACTAAGCGTTATGCATGTCCTGTCGGATTCGGAAGTCTGTGCAGGGCTGCGTGTAATCAGAAATCGATTTATCAGTGGACTATCTATTCCAGATATTCTTGGCGACAGGGCAGCAGTCGATTTCAAATGCGTTTTAGCATATTTGACCGAGGTAGGGTTTGACGTCATCTATAACCCAAGAAGAGTTAGACAAAATAGTGGTGTGTAAACCCTAGACGGTTGTATTTGCGATCTTAAAACACTGAACTGATTGTTTGCACCTGAGAAGTCACTATAACGATGGGCGCGACATAGCCTAGTCGCTGAGGCGCCCTAAACCCCAACACACACACACACACACACACACACACACACACACACACACACACACACACACACACACACACACACACACACACACACACACACACACACACACACACACACACACATCGGGGATGTGCAGCCCGGCTGATGGGGCTTAGATGGGGCCGAATCGGCCATCCTCTATGCACGCCCTTTCACGAATAAATAAGACCCTACCACGATCACGGATAGGAGGAGTGTAACCTTCTACATACCGCTCGTGTTGGCCGACGGGACTCTAGCCGTCAGATCTCGGAAACACCGGGAGGGATATGAAATTGGGAAGGGACTCAGAATTTTTAGAGCAAGTGAGAGGCGCGAGAAAGAATGGCCCTAGGTCAAGGTGATCTGCGAGTGCATGCTTAGCGTAAGGCCCCGGTGGTGAGAATTTTTACTGAGGGCATTCGTTCCGGATCTGACAGTGAGTGCACACGCCGGAACGGGTGACGTGACAGAAAAAAAGGGGAGGAGGGTATTAAGGTAGGGGACTGATTTAGGGGTTAACGAAGCTGAAAAGTGCTGGCGTAGGCAAAACAAATCCGCTCCCAGAGAGACTGGACCCCTGGTACGTGGAAATAGCCCACCGAGATAGACGATGTTTGAGGCGAGAAGTCAGAGCAGCTCAGAGAACCACGATAGGAGGGTACGAAAGGGCAAGTAGTTAAGGTAGCTATGGAAAAATCGGTT